>JAMXBD010002596.1:0-180574 GCA_024138025.1 Combretum micranthum
CTAATTATTGAGCGATAAAAAAGATATGAACATCATGGTTTGCATCCATTGCGTTACAATAATATATATTATATATATATATATATATATATTCCCTTTTAGCACGTCGTTTTTGTAAATGCTAAAAGATTGATTTGCAAGTGGTAGCAATTCCACCATCGAATGTCCCAATGCCCGTTATCATTTTAAATAAATTAAATAATAAAAAATAAAAACACTCTCCGTATTTTCCGATTCCTATTTTCTCACCATCCTCTCGCTTCCTCGTCAATCAAACAAAAGCTCTCTCTCTCTCTACTTTCTACTTTCTCTCTCTTCTACAAATGGAAGAACCGAAAAACACATCACAGGGACCTCATGAATCCACCGAACCAAATCCCTAAATTCAGATCTCTCTCTATCTCTATCTCGTTCTCTCTCTTCTTCTTCTTTGAAGACAGCTACTAGTTCGTGATTAAGGATAGAATCGGTTTGGTCTTGTACTTTTCATGGCGACGCTACAAAAGTTCAAGCTCCTAGCGAACACAGTGCGCGGTTCGCTGGAAGTCCAACACGAAGCCCTAGCGCGAGTCCGTAATCCACCTCCGCCGCCGCAAAACCCTCCGCATGCTCCTCAACAGAACGGATCGACGCCGATTCCAACAACGTCGCGGCGGCGGCGGCGACGAACGAGAAGACCTCGACAAACCTTCGCCTGAGCGTACGACATCCGATTTCAGAGTCCGCCGGAAGTTGAAGGACCTCTTCGTGTCGTCTCCACGATGGACGACGGAGGGAGCAGTAAGATGAGGCGCGAAGTGAGGGAGAGGTTGCTGTTGCCGGAGATCGGTGTTGGTGGTGGAGGCGGAGGTCGGAGGAATTTGAGTGGATCTTTCCGGCCGATAACGGCGACGTTTAGGTATCGGTTGCTTCGGAGAGCTTGGCGGCCTGTACTTGTTACCATCCCGGAGTAGTACATTTTTAGCTAATGTGTGTGAGATGATATTTTTAATATTTTTTTATTTTTTTTTTAATTTTTCATCTATAAATATTTGGTTTAGCTTTTTTTTTTTCCTTTTAATTTAGAAAATGGTCAAATCGAGGTATTGGATTTATAAAAAAAATAAAAATAAAAAAGAGAAATTTATGGTAAGACAGTAGAAAAAAAATTCAGTAAAACTGTCTCTAGTCTTCGTCGTGAACAGAAGCTTCTCGTCTCTTATGATGGCCGCCGAGAAAATGTCAAACGTGATGAAACACGGCACGGCATACCGACAAGAGTACGTACTGCGTAGAATAGTTTTTTTTTCATATTCCAAACTTCTTCCTATTTTTAGTGTGTTTTATAAATCACGTTAAGAATATCCACTGCTGTGCATAAGAAATTGATACAGTAATTATAGAATAGGGTAAATCTCAACTTTCCCAATCAAATTTTGCACAACAGAAATTTTAAAGTTGTTTATTTATCTGACAAGAAAAATAGTTTATTTAATATTTGATTAAGTTTTTTTGTAGTTGTTTTTGCTGATAGATAAGAATTTATTAAATTTTTCATAACTTTTTCTAATATTATTAGCACTTTTGTTTATATTAGAAAATTGAATAAATGAAATTAGTGAATTAGTAAAAATAGTTATGAAAATTTTATTGAATATTAAATTAATTATTTTAAATTTCAGGATTTAAATTAGATTTTGATAAAATTTAAATACTAATTTGATATTTTTCTTTAAGATAGTTAGGTACGTGCATGGAATGAGTAAAGATGGTTTGAAACGGGGATTTCGGTAAAATGGTTTTATTATTTATGAAAATGTTAAGAACTATGAATACTAGATTAATTCGATTTCGATTTTTCCTTTCTAATAAATAAGTAGATAGCAATTAAAACATAATTTACTTATTTTGTATGGTAGGTACGAATTTGAGAGTTGCGAGCTCGGTTTTTTTTTTTTTTTTTTCATTATAATGAAATGGGTTAATCAAGATGTTGTTTAATTTATTTTATAAAAATATTTATTATTTTTTAATCATTCTAAATATTGATATTTTAAATAAATTTATTTTATAAGTTATTTTTTTATTTATTTAAAAAATTGATATTTTAAATTAATTACTCATAAATATTGATGTATTTGATATAATTTACACATATGTATGAAAAAAATGGTTAATGGTCAATTTTTCTGATGGCAATCTATGATCATGAAAGCATATTGCTCGATAGCGAACGGTGGTATATCCGGCCATAAAAAGAATGACATAACATCGATTTACGTTGGATCAATGAATATTGATAAAATAATTCGTAACAATATTATTGGATAAAATTTATCATGATATACTGATTACGTATTAGGTATTTCGTTACTTCAACAATATACACTTTAGCATATAAAAATGAATTTTAATGGTTGTACATTTTGCGATCTGTATTTCGGCCAAAATTATTATGACAATTATGGATGTATAAATAATTAATTGTGGTCTGTTTTGGGGTAGGGTCATTTAGAAGATGCATTAGATCATGAAGACAAAGACCAAGACAAAGATTGGTGCGGTTATTTTTATTTAATGTAAAAGCCTGTTGCTTCCATGTGTTTTGGTCAGATCCTATCTATATGTTTCACTTTGAAAATTAATGCTTATTTTTTAATGTTTTAGAGTACTCATATTTTTATATAGTACTGTTTCTGCTTTCTGAAGATTCCAAATATAGTAGACCCATGCAGGGAATATGTAAGATTATTACTGGCCTTAGCCTGCAAAATTTTTTATTCTTTTTTTTTTTTTTCCTTAGGTTGCGGAGTATGTAATCAATAAAAAATAGAATGCATGATTTGTCACTATAAAAGGAGTGTCTTGCTCAAATGATGTGATCTATGGATCATCATTTCGAGATAGGATCGGGATGAAGTAAATTTCGAAAAATTCATTCAGTTGGACGGACTACGGAGGGTTAAAAAGGGTCATGATAGGAGCGTCCATCGTTTCTCTTCTTCCATTTTAGTAAATATTTTATTTAGTACTCAAATTTAAGGTATTAAATTAATTAATTTTAAAATTTAGTTATTAAAATGATTAATTTAATATTCATGTACCTATTCATATATTTTGTCATAGTTTCTATATCATTTGCAGCAATAATTCTTTCGTCTTAAATCGTCATGGGTTGTGATTTTTTTTTTAAATTGATTTTCAATAAATATGTAAGAAATGAGAAGACTAATATATTGTTAAACGATTC
Organism: Combretum micranthum; assembly: GCA_024138025.1. Lineage (NCBI taxonomy): Eukaryota > Viridiplantae > Streptophyta > Magnoliopsida > Myrtales > Combretaceae > Combretum > Combretum micranthum. The sequence continues at coordinate 3,230 of JAMXBD010002596.1, forward strand.
AAATCTATTATCAATTGTAATCAAATCATTAAAATATTTTTTATATTAATTTTTATAATTTGTATAATGTTAAGTTGAATGATACCATGATGAGAACGTACAAGTTTTGATTGATTCACAGTTGCTAAAATTTTCAACTTCCTTTATATTTCACCACTAAAAATAATTTTTCTAATTAGTGTCTTTAAAATTTGGATAACAATGCTTATCTATTTGATTGGACGTTTCACTATCATGTAGACTAGATATAAATGATGCATAAAGTTCATCAAAAGTTAACTCCCTTAAGTCACACTCCATTAACTCCGGCTAAGCTCTCAAGTATAATTACATGATTTAACGAAACTCGTAAACATTGTCAAACTTCTACAGATTTTCGTGTTTTGGTAAGACGTAGAAACTTGTTTTTTGTTGACTTTTGTCCCTGCGTGAAGTCTGGTGACTGATTAATTTGTCACACAAAGTTTTAGAAACCTAATTGGTGCGAACTAAAGCTCACTAGCTAAAATGCCCGTTGATGGAACTCTGAAGGATCAATTTTGAAATACCCCAATTATACATCTAGATTAAAAATTAAATTTAGATAGATTAAATAAATTATAAGATTAATTAAATAAATTGACTTAATTTAATTAGCTAATAATTAAGTTGGTTTTGAGATTTGAAATTCCTAAAATCCCTAAACATGTTTTAAAATGTTTAGAGGATTTCTAAACTCTTGATTCTTAGCCTAAACACTAATTCCTAAATATCAGTAAAATTTGAGTTCATTTGTTTGTATAAAAATATCAGTTTTAAATCCGAACTCCAATTAAATATCTTTTTATCTAAAATAAACTTATCTAAAATAAATTCATAAATTAAGTTCTTATTTTAATATCTTAATTTATAACCTATCGGTTCAGAAATCATCTTTTAAATACTTCCGAAACTATAGATATTGATCTGATAGTTCTAAACCTATACCTTATTCTATTTTATCCAAATTTAACTTTATCCTTTTCTTTATTTTCTTCATTCATTTACGTTTCCCTTTTCTTTCTTCTTTCTTCTTCTTCATCTTTTTCTTCTTCTTTCTCTCTCCAAATTCAAGACATGAATCTCAATTTCAATAAGAGAAAAGGAGGAATCAAGTAGAATATGAGAATAGAAGAAGAAAATCAAAGCTAGAAGTACAACAAGTTACATGATTTAGCCAAAAGGCTAAGTTTTCTAGTTTAATTCATATTTGTTTTATTTGTTGTTTGCTTATCTAATTGATGAATTGATCTTAGATTGAGTTGGAAGTGCTGTTTACATTTGTATTTGTTAGTTTAATGGTTGATGGAAGTTGAGAATTGGTTGGAGGAAGGAGATGATGAATAGTAGTTTGTGATGGTTTGATTGTTGTTTAAAGTTGTTGGAGGAAGATTGAAGTGTCAGGAGTTTTTATTAGAGTTTATTTGATGTTAGAATTGATATAGGAAGCTTAATAGATGATTTGAAGAAGTTTTGATAAAAGGAAAGTGTAAAAAACATGTTTTTGCAAACCTGTTCTGTCATCAACGCCGCCTCCTGGAGCTTCTACGTGGCCGGCTTTAAGGCGGTGTTGAAGTGAACAGAATGCATTTTCTTAAAGTTGCCTCCAACGCTGCCGGTGTTGAGCCTCTACACTGCTGGCTTTGAAATTTACACCGCCAGTGTAAAAGTACCGGTGTTCGTTTTACTCAGTTGCCCTATTTCGCAGCTTGATCGTATTTTGGCCATAACTTTTTCATACAACTCCGATTGAGGTGATTCAAGTTGCTATAGGAAGCTTAAAAAGAGATCTACAATTTTTAAGTTTAAGTTTTTACAAATTCGAAATATATCAATGCTTAAATTTTGATTCTTTCCAGCTGTTGTGTTTTCCTAAGCAAAATTGAAACTTGTTTTTTATTTCCAAATATTTACTGTTAAGTGTAAATGGATCTTTTTGAGCTAAAATGAGATGGATTAATGATATTTGATGTGTAATGATGATTGAGAGACATAATGAAGCATGATTTAAGTATATTTGTAGATTCATCAAATAATTAAATTTTCAGGAGTATTAAACTAAAAGTAGTTATGTTGTATATATGATTTTCATTGCTTGTTTTATGATCTTGTGACCACTTAGTGAAATTAAATGATCTTGGTAAGTATACAAATGATGAGTTATGTATTTATAAATTTTATTTGAATTTTCTTCATGTTAAGTTTAAGATTTAGTATGTTTTAAGTGGTGTTTTCTTCAATTGTTTTACCTTGTTTATTATTTGTTCTTATGATTAGCTATTGAACTTAAATGAACTTAGTTAACAAACTTAAGTTCAAATTGATTAAAGACTTGAATGAGTTAAAATGAATTAGATTGAGTTAGTTTAACCATCTTTGACTTAGTTTTTGAACTAAATGATTAAGGTTAATTAATTTAGCTAAGTTTAAGTTAAGGTGAGTTCAAGTTGACATAGATCCTACATGTATAATGAATTAGTAATGAATCTAAGTTCAACTTAACTAAATGAGCTTGAATTAGCTAAAAGGAATTAGATTACTTAAGTTAATCAACTTGAACTAGTTTTAGATTAAATGACTAACTCTAAACAATTTGGCTAAGGTTAAGCCGAAATGGGTTAATAGCTAATAATTAGCTTAGATGAATGAATTAGGATGATCTTTGAATAATATAGAATATGTTGTTTCAAATGTTTATTTTCTTGAATATGACGTTTTTATGTATGAATGCTTTATGTATGCTATGTTTTGTGATAAGAAACTATAATTAAAGTGAAAAGAATTACTTTGACAGACAAAGGAGAACTGTCCATATTTTGGTGGGGCGATATTCGCAGCCATAGTGAAGTTCCACATTAGTGTCTGATCAAATAGGTTTTAATAAAATAAGTTTGAGATGAATGGATAAATAGCTTAAGTTCTTATATGATTTTGATGAAGTGGATGATTAGTTTAGTTTAGTTTAGTTTCTTATACAAACTCTTTCCTTAACAGAAGTGGATATCTTATTTATCTTCTGGATTATCTTTTGAAATTCCTTCTGAGACTTTGTTTGGATTTTACGCAGTGACTTGCATGTTGGATGTTAAGATAGGCATCTAAAATGAATTAAGAACTTAAACTTGACTTAATAATTGATGAGTGTTGATTGTCTTTTATGCCGTTGAATCTGGTTCGAAGAGCGGGACCTTGCTCAAATTAGGGGCATGGTAATTTTTTTCGTTATTGGATAGATTTATCCAGAAGATATAAGTATCCGAGCTACTTATATCAACCTTATGAGCGTCGTGGTACGTTACTCAGGATCCCCTAGTATTACGGGCTATATTGAAAGGTAGGGCTGCCTAGTCTGTATGAACAGTAGGGACCACTCAGGGAGGCGGACGTAATACCAGATCCTTGATACCCGGAGTTTGAATACTCCCGTGTTGATTTGTTTACTTTAAAGAAAGATAATAACTTGTAATATCGCATTTGTATTTAGCTAAGCTCGTGTGTCACTCCATGTGTGATTGTATTGCTGCGTACTAGGCTTGAGCTCATTCTTGTTGTTGATATTCTTTTTACAGGTTTTGTTATTGATGAAGATGATGTTGATGAAGTTGATGATGATGAGTTTTTATTGATGTTGGTGATGATGGATGATGAGATGATGATATGATGATGTTGTTGTTATTGATGATGCTTGACTCGGGTTTTGGGCATTTGTGATGATTCGGAAAGAATTTGTGGATGAGTGAAGTGAGTAGGATCGTGGATGTAGTTAATTATTTTATTTCTTTTTGTTTTGTATTAGTGAGAGCTGGATTTATGATTTAAACTTGTTATATTCTTTAAAGGGCATAGTAGAGCCCATATTTTGTAATTTAACTTTTGCAAAGCTTTGTTTAATCTAATAATTATTCACTTGAGAAGAGTGGAAGTTTTGAAATGTCTTTATTTCTAAATTATTTTATAAAATTTATTTCCACTGCTAAATCTAGTTGTTGACAGAATCTAATTAAACGATTTCATAATCTAAAATCGGATAGCAATGTTCAACATAAACACCTTATTTAAAGACAACTTTACGTATAATTCGTGAGGGTTATACGTGGTTGGGGACTTAGTGTGCTTAATTTAAGAATTAAGCATACCGGGTCTTTACAAATTTAGCAAACTATCGATTGTCAAATTTTTATTTCTATTTGATTTATTTGATATGTTTATAAGTTAAAATATATAATTTTTATGTATATTTTTTTTTAAAAAAAATTTATTTTACAATAATAAAAATAAGATGTCAAAACGACCTGAAAACGACCATCCGACAGACCTTTTATGCATCATTATAATTCTACAGAAGTGGTTATTTCATATATAACGTTTTTCAAATCTTTTCAAACGTCTACTCTAATATGAGTCATAATTTTTACTATAAATTGACCAAAACAAACATCTGACTTTGTTTGTTTTATTTTATTCTAGTCGTTTTGGTATCTTATTTTTAATGTTTTCAAACATATGCTTGTCAAGAAATAAATATAGATGAAAAATAAACAATTTTAGTTATAAACTAATTAAATAGATCAGATACATATAAGATACATGTGGGATACAGATACAGATAACATGTAGATGAAAATCAAATAATTCAAAAAGACTAAATTTCAACTTTATAAAACCAGTCTGCATCCTTAAATTTTATTTTGTAGTCATTCTAATTCATGCAAATAAATTTTATATAGCAATCTTAAGATTCATTAAAGTTCGGTATCCTTTAAACTCCTTGATTCATCATTTTACCCCCTATAATGTACCTACACTTTCAAAACTATAACCGCTTTATTGGGTCTAGTCGGATTATCTGCTTTCGTCCATATATTTATTTGTATTGAAGATATGTGTAAATGTTTCTAATTTGCATATATTTTTTATTATATTTGATCTTTTCATGAGAACTATCAATGTTTTTCATATGTATCTGTTTTTTGATAAATAATTTGTAGGAAAAAAATGTCTGTATCCGCTAAAAAAGCTATCTAAACAGATTCACCAACTTAAATTTAAAAACAAAATACACCTTAGTTTATTATTGAATATTTTTCAAGTTCATCACGTAGATCTTTAAGTCATTCACATTTACACATGTTCACTCTATATATAATTTAATCGATTTGTTCAAGAATTTGAGTTGAGTCTTACCGTAACTTTCTTTTCTTTTTCTTTTTTTTTTTTACCATTACAATGAGTGAGAGGGGATTTGAACCCGATACCTTTCACTTGAGAAGGCATGGAAGATACCACTAGACTACAAAGTTATTGGCAAGTCTTATTATCACACCCCAAAAACGAAGGATGTGAACAGTTCGTCACGTACTCGTACCACATTATGAGTATGCTAAGACTTAGAACAACTAAAATCCACATAAAATATATGGACCACAATTAGCTTTAATATTACATATTATTCTTGATCTCAATATTTTATATCTCCATAATTTCAAATGCTTCCAATCAAACTAAAGTTATAAAATGTAAGGACCGAACTTACCCTACATCTGAAATTCAAGTAAGTCAAATCCCCTGGCCACGTATAATACTTTAAATATTACACACAGCCTCCTTGAATAATATGTTTATTATGAAAATTTTCTACTTAATTTAAATTATAAAATCTGTAATTAAATTCTCAAAACAACTAGATTTAAAATTTTAAAATAAACTTTACAAAAAACATTTTTTGTAATCTACTCTTCTGAGTAGACCAACGCCCACAAAACAACCATACCATTAGGCATCCCCTATACCTTTTGTGATTGTGTACAAAACTTTAAAACCTTAAGTTACAAAAATCAGGCTCCAACAATCCTTAAAAGAATATTACAAGCTTAAAATATAAATCTAGTTCTTTAAAATAAACACGAAGAAAAACAATTTAAATACATTATTCAATCATAGCTCACTTTACTCAGCAAACTTCTCCTTAGTTGACTCATACCCAAAATAATCAATATCATCATCAGCCATCATCAACATCAATCATCATCATCAACAAAACAACACCTGAAAAGAAGACAACGAAAACGACAATGAGCCGAAACCCAGTACATAGTAACATAGACACACGGAATGGCACACAAGCCTAGCTAAATGCAATGCAACAAACAACAAGTTATTATCATTTATTTAAATAAAGCAAGCAACACTGAAGTACTCAAACTCTAGAACAAGTCACTAAAAATCTAGGAGTCCTGAGTAACCACACGACGCTTAGAGGATTGATATAGGCAACCCGAATACCTATATCTCCTAGATGATATAACCGAAAAGGAATAGTAGCATTCTCTAGGGTTCACAGTCATTACATGCACTCTACCCATCTCAGTCCATAATATAAAAGGACTCAATCGGTCCTATAAACATGAGCTCGATATATTATTTCTCACCAATCAAGATAGACATTACACCGATACTATTTGCCGCATCAACTACTTATTGAGCCACTTATAAATATCATTGTTTCATGCCAGGGTAGCCTAATCATCTAAACTACCGTGCCCACTCGAATAAGGTTTCCATTCCCAGACCCGATTCAATGGCACATATATAAAACAACATCATCACTTAGCTATCTTTAAGTTCTTAATCCATTTTAGATGCCTATCGTAGCATACATTGCACAAGTTACTGTGTACCTTTCATATTTGAAACCCAAACAAGGACAGAGGGTATTTCAAAATCCATTTCAAAAGATAAACCAAGTATCCATATATCTGTTCATGAAATAAACTCATATGAGCATTTAGGTTAATTATCAATTTATATCAAACTCATTTTATTACCTTGTTTAATTAAACACTAAATGGGAACCCCGCAATAGCAACAAAGATTGCCCTACTAAAATAAAGACAATTCTTCTTTGTCTGTCAAAATATTTATTTTCACTTTGATTTTAGTATTTTATTACAACAAAATCATGCAAATATACACTTTCTAAACAAAACACATTTAAAACAACATATTCCCCATGTAATTCACGTTTTATCCTAACTTATCATTTTAAGCAAATTATTAGCTCTTAAGCCTATTTTAACTTAATCCTAACCAAATTGATTAGAGTTAATTATTTAATCCAATTACTAAGCTAAATAATTAACTTAATTAATCTAATCCATTTTATCTTACTAAAGTCTATTTAGTGAAGTTGAACTAAGATTAATTAACTAAGTTCATTTTATATTTAAGATTCATATTAACTTAAATCTATGTTAACTTAATCTTAATTAAGTTGATTTAACTTAATTAATCTAATTCATTTTAATTCATTTAAGCCCATTTAGTCAAGTTGAACTAGGTTTATTAGCTAAGTTCATTTTATACTTAACTACACACATTTAATAATAAACACAAGTTTTCAATTTTGCATGGATATTTAGCAGCTAGAAATAAATAAAATTTAGGCTTTGATACTTTTAGAATTTGCAAAAACTTAAAACATGAAAGTTGTATATCTCTTTTTAAGATTTTCATAGCATTTTAAGTCACCTCAATCTAAGGTTAGATAAAAAAGTTATGATCAAAATATGAAATAGTGTCGCGTTAGAGGAAACACGAGTCAAGCCCCGTGATTTTGGAAAACTATCAAAACCAAGCCTCTAAGCTAAAATCATGTGATTTTTGGATTTTAAAGTTTTTGACCAACCCAAGGCTACCAAGGGATGGATCACGGTCATGATTAGTAAAAATTTTCGAATATGCTTTAAATCACGCCCATGATTTTAAGATTTTGAAGTCTTAAAAATAACCCCAAGGCTAGTAAGGGCAAGATCACTCCTGTATTCTTGAAAAATTCTCAGAATAAAGCTTTTCTTTTAAATTATGCATGTAATTCATGAAAACACCCACATTATATACTATTAAGGAGTGAATCACACCCGTGATTCATCAAATTTATCCAAACGGAGCCTACCAAGGATTAAATCATGCCCGTAACTTGCTTTCTAATTGCCTACATGAACTCTCCTATTTCTTTTCTTCAAAATTCAACTTTTAAAACATAACATGCTTCATACCCAACATTGTTTAAGAAATAACCCAATCCATATCAAATCTAAACAACACTTCTAAGCTTATTTCTACTTCACGTATCACCTAATCATCTCATCAAACATCAAACCTATACACACATGTACTAACCTATGTTTTAACATACCTAATCACATATCACATGTTTATAAGTTTTATCACAAACCCAACTTGTATCTTACATCAAATTTATCATATACATGCACAAATAATAACTAAGGTCAAGAAAATAACAAAACTTATCTTTTTAGGAACACATGCACACTTGATCTTCTCTACACTTTTTCTCCTTAGTTGATTAAGTTATATGCTTGTTCTTTCTCTTTTATTTTCCTTGTCTAACCTTAATTCCTTTTTTATTCTTGTTTAAACTAAGATTCGAAGGTTAGCTGAAGAGAGAAGAAGAAGAAGAAAGGAAAAAGGAGCAAAACAAAAAATGGGAAAAGAAAAGGAAGGAAGAGATAAATTAAGGAAAAATTAAAGATATTTTTTAGAATAGGATATTGAATTTAAACCTCTTTGGTAATTATCTTTAGTATCGTAAATAATTAGAAAATAATTTAAGAACATATATATATTTATACTTGATAAAAACACAAAATAAAAGTTTAATTTATGAAAATTTGATATTTAATTAATATTCGGATATAAAACCATATTTTTAAACAAGTAATTGATTTTAAAATTTATAAAGATTTTTACAAAATGAAAGATAACTAAATTTTAAGGATTTTAAAGAATTTATCAAACATTCAAATGATTGTTTAGGGGTTTATAAATAAGAAATTATAAGGGACGCAATCTAAATTAATATTTAAAAAAATTGGATAATTTGATTTATAAAATTAGTAAATAAAGAAAATAGGCATTTAGAAAAAAAAAATTAAAATCTTAAATCTCAATTTAACCTACTTACTAATTCAATTATATTAAATTGTCTATTCCTTTTCTATTATTTACTTGTTTTATTTATTTAAACTATCTAACCATGTTCAAAATTAACTATCTATTATATTATTCAATTAAATTGTTTCTAAATTAACTACGTAAGAGTCTGGGGTATTTCATAAAGTTTAATTAAAACAACCAATTTCATAGTAAAACTAATTTCTAATAACAATCATGAATTCTAAGTTTGAAAGCCTTGAAAAATTACTTCTTCCTTCACTTGTACTTAAAAAAAAAAATTCAAAAGGGATGAGTCGAAACTCAACACAATAATAACACAAGAACACACGAGATGATCACACATGTAGACTAAATGCAATGAAATAACCAATAGTTTATATCTTTTTAATTTAAATGTGACAAATCAACAGTAAAGTGCTCATACTTTGGCAACAAACTAGGAATCTAAGGGTCCTAAGTAGCAGCAACTACTCAAGGAGTTAATACAAGCAGGCCAAATACTTATATCTCCTATTTTCAATAAAGTAATAGTCTTCTAGGGGTTACAATTGTTACACATCTCTACTTATTTCAATTAATCACATCATTCAGTTTGATGAAGCCAGTATCCTAAATGTTAACTTCTCATTGAACATAAGTAAACGTTATCATGCTATCATTTCTCCTATCAACTACCCGTCGAACCATCATCGATGGCTAAGTGTCTAACTACTGTGTTCACATCACCTAGTAAGGTTGTCACCCCCTAGCTTAAGTCTAAGAAATAACCATGCACAAACAATCATTCAACTATTATTAGCCATCTTTACGTGTTAACTCGTCTTGGGATGTCTATCCTAATCAAATAACACACAAATCATTGCATACCTAAATACCAAATTTCCAAAATTGTCAAATCACAATAACACCGAGTCTTGATACAAGATATAACACATATGTCGCAACTTGTGCTTTAGAATTTCAACATAAAACTACTATCACTAATTATTACCTTTGGATTAGAACATAAGGGAAAGGTCGCTACCGCCAAAATCACCATAAGGTATTGTTATTATTACTAAATAAGCTTGATTATATTATAATATAGGTTATTAGCTAAATCTTTTAACTTAATTAATTATACCTCTATTACTATTCGACTATTTGAAATATATAGAATGGTAAGCTATGCTTATATAGAATTTTGCCACACTCATTACTGCTACTACTTATCACTTATGTACCTACTCATGCACATTACATATCTATTTATTTACTTACTACCATTACTATCACTATTATTTACCAATACACTCATTATATGCTCATATATATACTTACATATTTATATTGTTACTATTACTTATTCTTTATTTATTTACTTATATATATAGACATGTGCTATTATTGCTATTACATATTCATTTATCTATTTATGATTATCATTAGTATTTACTAATTTAATCATATCAAATTGTCTATTCCTTTTCTATTATTTATTTATTTTACTTATTTAAATTATTTAACAATGTTCAAAATTAACTATCTATTATATTATTCAATTAAATCGTTTCTAAACTAACTATGTGAGAGTTTAGGGTATTTCATAAAGTTTAATTAAAACGACCTATTTTATAGTATAATTAATTTCTAATAACGATCACGAATCCTAAGTTTAAAAGCCTTGAAAAATAACTTCATACCTCATCTGTATTTGAAAAAAAAATCCCTAAAGAGATGAGTCGAATCCCAATACAATTGTAACACAAGCACGTACGAGAAGATCACACACGTAAACCAATTATAATGAAATAACCAATAGTTTATATATATATTTTTAATTTAAATGTAGCAAATCAATAATAGAGTATTCACACTCTGGTAACAAACTAGGAAACCTCAAAATCCTAAGTAGCAACAAGTACTCAGAGGGTTGATATAAGCAGGTCGGATACCTATATCTCTTATTTCCAATCAAGTAATAGTTTTCTCTAAAGGTTACAATCGCTACATATCTCTACTTATTTCAGTCCATCACATTATTTAATTTAACGAAGCCCATGATCCTAAACTATACAAGTGTAACTTCTCATTGAACATAAATAAACATTATCACACTATCGTTTCCCATATCAACTATCTTCAAAGAAATCATCAATGGCCTAAGCACCTAATTATCGTACTGGTATCACCTAGCAAGTTGTCGTCCATTAGCCCAGGTCTAAGAAACGACCACACACAAATTTTCATTCAATTATTATTAGTTGTCCTTACTTGTTAACTCGTTTCAGGATACCTATTCTAATCAAATAGCAGACAAGTCACTATGTACCTGAATAACAAATTTCCAAAATTGCGGGATCACAATACACCGGATCCTGATATGTCAAAACTTGTACTTATAATTTCAACATAAAACTACCATGATTGATTATTACCTCTGGATTAGAACATAAGGGAGAGGTCGCTACCTCTAAATTCAAAGTAAGGTATTATTGCTATTACTAAATAAGATTGATTATATTATAATATAGGTTATTAGCTAAATCTTTTAACTTAATTAATTAAACCTCTATTACTATTTGACTATTTAAAATATATAGCATGATAACCTATGCTTGTATATATAATTGCTACACTCATTGCAACTACTACCTATCACTTATGTACTTACTCATGCACATTTCATATCTATTTATTTACTTACTACCATTACTATTATTTATCAGTGCACTCATACATGCTCATATATATATTTACATGTTTATATTGCTACTATTGCTTATTCTTTATTTATTACTTATATATATATATATATATATATGTATATAGACATAGACATGTCCTATTTTTGCTATTACACATTCATTTATCTATTTATGTTTTTTTTTTTTCGTTTTATCTATTCTTGACAATAGTAATTAGTTTAATTTATAATTAATTATTTTTTATAACCACTATTCATGTTAAGTTGATATCTTATTGCCATATCGTTATGAAAAGTTATTAATATTATTGCTTCTATTACAATTGGTTGGTTAACAATAACATTAAAATCAAATTCAAATGGTGAGTTTTAATATATTTAAGTTAGTTTAGTTTTCTTTCTTTTTTTTATACAAGACCTGTTATTAAATTCTTTGATTGCTAACTTGTTATAACTAACTTTTAATTATAATAACCTTTTCTTTTGTTATTATATAAATTTTATTAATTAATATAATATATATTTTCAGATCCTCCAATTACCGCACAAACACATTTCCACTAAGAATTCCACATCAAAACGAATCAAAACATTGGTTCTCCATAACGCTAATTTCAATTGCAAAACTCACATTTAAAATAACTATTTTTTTCAAAGATCTCTTAGTTCAAACCACTATTGATGCAATATATTTTCATAATTCCATCAATGAGCAATTCTCTTACAACAATCTCCAATAATAAAACTTTCGATCAACGAATTAAAAATGTTTACCTCAACGAAATATCTACAATCATCAAGAGATTATAAGTGCTACTCAGATTTGCCAATACAAAATCATCATCTTTTGAAAATGAAAACAACCATTTTACTCCACTTCTCTTATGCATTAACTCTTGACTTAATGAACCAAATTATTTTGATCCGTTCAAGAAATATTGAGTTAGAGTATGAATCCATAATAAAGTTAAGATTGTTAGGTTTAATATATATTACCTTTTCATGGCATGACCCTTTAAAATAATAGATTTCTGAAACATATTAAATGCCATCAAGCTAGAGTCTCGTGATCTATAACAGCTTGATGGGATTAAGGTCTTTCTTGATTGAGATTGGTGAAAGAAGTAAAAAGAGAAGAGGAAACCTTGTTCTTAGATATTTTTATTTATAGTTATATATATATATATATATATTCAATGCCTTAAGTTTCATTAGGTCCATCCAACTCACTATAATTTAATGCCTAAATTGTTGGGTAATTTCACTCTTCATAACTTGATAAGTACAAAACTATTCACACTTTGTATACTAACCCTATTTTCATAATCATTATATCATCACAAGATAATCTATATATTAATGTTCAATATCGAATACACTCTTGTTTCACTAGTAGAAGTTTCAACGTGGAGACAGATTTAATTCTAAATACATCTATCCTTGAATTCAATCTCTCACTTCAAATATTACAAAACTTTATTTGCTTTAGGATTTGCGAGCTTGATGGGACCGTCTAGTTAATTATCCAACCGTTAAACGAAACATAGTAATTAAAATATTAATTGGCATGACTATAGTTGAGTATGAATCTAAGTTGTTAAGTGAACATGACCAATCCTGTTAAAATTAATGACCGAGCAATAGGATTTCCCTTAGGCTTAGCATTAGGATTTATCAGTACCCATAAAAGAAGATTAAACATGGACAAAAACATATTTTATAAAATGTCAGCTATTTGTATATTCACATATACCAGATGGACACAACCGCAATGCATGTATCTAAAATAAAATATATCAAACATAATGTAAGTCAAAAATAAAAATTACCATAAGTGTTAGAAACATTTTGTTTATTTCTATGTTTTCATTTGCTAAACTAAAATTTAGTCTCATTAGCTAAAGTGGGGGAATGATGTATAGGGAAAAAAAAAGGAAAAACCTAAGAAAATTTATTTACCATTTAATCATTTGTGAGATAAGAGATATACTTTTTATGTGGAAGGCAATTAAAAGATTTTTATTTGTAAAAAAAATGTTTTATAAAAATGTGATACCTATGTACTCATTATACATATAAGATATAGCATAGATATGCTTTGGGTTTTGCCGGTACTTTATTCTATAAGATACAAAGTATTAAAATTTGCACTTATAACTTACATTATAATACAATGTACCAACCTTATACCCTATAAATCTATAAAGTGCGAAACACTTTATGTAACCTATAAATTTTTTTTTTTTTTGTCTTAGTTAAATTTCAAGTATATTAGTAATATACATGGTTTCATATAATCTAAAAATTTATTCCATTTTAATGTATTGACCGAAAACAACTTGTAAAAAGCAATTTTGAAATATTATATGTTTTGTGACATGTAAGAACTTGCTTATATATAAAAGTCGAAATATTTTTTTGTCAAAAGTAATACTAACATCACCCATAGAATAATAATTTGAGAACATGAAATAAAATGATTACCTCTTTCCTTTTCTAAAATTTCTTAACCCATATTTCATAAACAATTCTATGAAAAAAAACACAAAATTAAAGAGTGAAGTTAGTAAATGAACATGTTCTTGTGGTGCTCTAATTTGAAATTCATAATAGATTAGAGTTTCAAATTGTGGAAAAAAAAGTAAAGTAAAAAGATAAATAACGATAATATGAGATGAGAGGAAAAAGAAGAGAGACACTTTAAATAAGGTATCACTTCATTTAGGGTTTTACGTAATAGTTGGCCTTAGACTTTTTTTCTTCTCAATACATGCACATGTAAAACAAAAAAATAGTATTATTACTTGTTTCTTAATTAATAATATTATTTTATAATTTTTAATAGAATGGATGGAGTATATCGTAGGAACATATACTCTATATATAAATTGAATACAAGTTTTAAGGTAGGTACATTTTAAAAAGATCCCATACCTCTATCCTATTCTATGAGAATAAGTTTTAAGAAATCTATTCATATGTTCTAGACATAGGCATGGTTCAATTTCGAACCGAAACCATCACCGGTAGTTCCAGAATCGAAACTAGATTGGTTGGCCGATTCTAAAACCGGCTATGGAACCTCGTTTTCACAGTTCCTTGGTGGTTCTTTGGCCTAGAACCGGCGATTCTACCCGGTTCCATTGAAAAAGAAAAAAAATAATATTAAATATAAATTATTAATATTTAAATTATTACATATAAATAGTAAAATTTATTACTTGTTCATAATATTTAACATGTTATTATCAACAACACAAATAAACATAGCTTAAAATCATACATAATTGGTTTAAATAAACTTTTTCTAAAAGCAAAATTCATTTTCTTAATAATATGAGACTATTTTTAGCATTGTAATTTTCTTTTTATCTTCTAAAGTATTTTACAATATCATAATACAAACTATAATTGATATTGGATGTGTTTGTACACATATAAATGTGCATTCTAAATAATTTTTTTTAAACTTTGATTAAACAATTTAATACTTTTAGATCCAATAATTATTTTGACTTTAAATTTTATTTTATTAAAAATTATTTTTTTTATAAAGACGATTCCGTGATTCCAAAACTGGAACTGGGAATCGGCGGTTCCATGGAACCGGACTGGAACCATGAAAAATGGTTTTGGTTCCTCAATTTCAAGACTAAAAACTGGCAGTTCCAGTTCTAATTTGGTTCGGTTCGGTTCTAAAACCGTGACGATGTCTATTATGCCGTATATGTGATCTTTAATATTGACACAAATCCTATTTGATTAAGTAAGGTACGAGTAGATATTCTCTACCATAGGGATTATCTGCTTAACCCAGTAAAAGATAATAAAAATTGAAAATTTAA
This sequence comes from Combretum micranthum, assembly GCA_024138025.1. Classification (NCBI taxonomy): domain Eukaryota; kingdom Viridiplantae; phylum Streptophyta; class Magnoliopsida; order Myrtales; family Combretaceae; genus Combretum; species Combretum micranthum. Next base: position 18,755 of record JAMXBD010002596.1, read on the forward strand.
CATATTTTTCATCACCTTGTGAAAATTATCATGAATAATAAAGTTCTATTTGTTGGAAAAAATGCTTCACTACGAGAAAATAAAAATTTCACGCGTATGGAAAACGTAACGACTCGTAGAATTTTCATAGCAGGCTGAGTGATGTGTCTCCATTTTCCTTAATCTTAACGTAGCACAGTGCATCATTTGGCTATCACACTCCTAACTGTTTATTTACTCATTTATTTATTATTATCTTGTCACAGTTGTTAGCAATTGTTGGAGTGTTGACTCATTAACCTGAGCCACTAGGTTTGGTGTCAGTTCCTATCACTTCATTAAGAAGGAAAAGGAAAATACTAGGTGATTTTTAAGGAAAAACTGAATTATAGTATATATAAATAACAAATAGTACAGGCATTCGCTTATCATTCATGATACATCTGTCACTAAAAACCAATGGCTAGTGCAATTATTTCCAGTAATGTAAATAAACTTGTGACTAATTTTAGCAAATAGTTAAAAAAGCATTTTCCATGAAATATACAAACCATAGATACCCAATAGTTTCCCATAAAGCCCATCAAAATAAAGATGACAATTTTATCATTAGGTGTTTCACATAATTAGACATTACATACTTTTTTTGTTTAATTTGAAATTCGGTAAAAGTTAAGCACATGACTTGAATCCCTAGCACTCTTTATAGGACCACTTCTTAATATTCAATTTATATTAAGATAAGTTCGTTTATTGACTGTCGTGTTCCTATCATCATAAATTGTAATCAATTATATAATTTGGGGTATACGAATAAAGATGATGTAGCTATTAACCAGGCTACATCTAGCCATTATATTTCCTTAATTTAAGTTGCAATGAATTATTGGATTGTTGGTAGATGCAAGTATTAACTTATCAAAGTGCCATAAAGTCATGGAATAATAAGAAGAGAAGAAAGTATTCTTCTTTTCCATTATTTATTATTGTTGTTATTATTTTGTTGACCTAGTGGCTCTATTTGATTCATCATTTTGGTTATGTTTTTAAACTAATATATCAATAAAAAAACTAATAATTTTACTCATAAATTAATTTAAATAGAATCGATATTAAACTAATATTAATATAATATAAATTAGTTATAAATACTGATCGGATAAAAATACATATTACCAAAAATCTTACAATTCCATATGCCTGCATTGTGATGCAAATTAACTGTTCTTACTTCTTAGGTCTTAGGTCTTAGGTTGGGGACTACAAAATATTAGTACAAATCATTGTTCTGGCTAGACTAGCCACTAGCGTTAGAGCTGCCTTTCATAATATGTTGGTCAGCTAATGCATCATCAATTATGCCTTGATAGTTGGTACTACTTGGCTTCATTCATGTGTCGGCACTGCTTGACGGCCATGATAGAAAACCGCTGTCTGAGCCGGAAAATGATATAACAAACGCAGAATGTTACCTGTCCAAATGAATGTAGAGCAATTATCAATCTATATGTAAGACTGTCTAAATGAAAAAAATTTATCATTATTAATCAATCTTTTTCTTGTGTGGAGCTAGTATTCTTCTTTCTTTTCTTTTCTTTTTAATATTGTTTTTTTAAGGATGCTGGTTGGAAACTATTATTTGCTTGCAACTCATTTTACTTTGAGAAGGCTACATTCTATAAAAACCTTTTCTATGTTTTATAATAGTATATTTTAGTGATCTTTTCACAACATCATAAACTTTTTCTCTTATCTAAATTTGGAAAAAAAAAATATTAAAAAAAAGAGATTTGAATAAAAAATTTTATTGGATTTTAGCTAAGTTTTATCTAAAAAGAATCTAAATAATTACTAACGGAATCAAAATATATAGAGCCAATGATAGATCCTCCATAAACACAAAGGAAAGAAATTTTGTTTTTTCTATTATCTTAATTTCAAAGAATTGGCTTTTGTATTCAAAGTCAATAATTAAGTATATCTTTGATATTATTAGATAAATTCCCATTTCGAATATAGCATAACTCCTTACATTCAAATTCTATTAGATCACAAAAGCATACTCAGTAGTCATAGAATACTAAAAATCATAAGCTCCATTAATCATGTACCAAAGAAGTGAATACAAAATTTTATAAAAGTCATTTTTATTAAAACATAAACTTCAACTTCTAGTTACTATACTCAACCCAGAAAATGAGAAGAGAAAACCGCAAAGAATCTAAACAAAACTAGGGTTCTAAATATAGTAGCATGTTAGAGATAGAAAAAGAGAGAGAGGAGTGTTAAAATGGACAAAGACTTGAGATTGAGATGCGAGACTCGATAGAGAGATGAAAGATGGAGACTTAAAGAGGAGAGATCGAGAAAAGAGAGTTCTAGATCTAGGGTTATTATCCTTTATTTTTTTTTAAATTTTTGAGAGCCACAAGTTTGTGACTGTGAAAGGGGACGAAGAGAGATTGAGAGAGCCCTAGGGTTGTATGTGTTGAGTCGGGTTCCTTACAGGTTTTATATTAAATCTTGAATCCAAACTTAAATCCCATTAGGTTTTAAGGTAATTGCCAAACTTGACTTTAAAACCCTATATGGTTTTTTAATGGATCAGACCTGTTGCAGCTATCGAATCCTTTGATAGAGCAAGTGAAGTGCACTATACCTGCAAGTACTACATACGATTAGGGGTATGCGGAGGAGGAGGGGTTCCAATTCAATCACTTTGATGCTTAAGTTAGCTTGTGGGTTTAAGAATGGAAACCACATGTAAATAAGGTGAGATTAAGCCAAAATGCTCATACCTAGGAATGAGAGTTTATTTATAGTTTTTTTTTTTTTTGTCATACCTTAATTGAGGACCCACAAAATCTTATTTAACATAGGCTTAAGCCCATAAGAAGGTAAATGGCCTCAAACCTGAGATGGTCCTCACACAAGGTGGAGATAGCTAAGTTTGTGGTTGTTCCCCCAATTAGGTAAAAGTGAGAAGTGGTTGTGTGGTCCTCGATGTGTAGAGCCACAGTAGGGACAACAAAAAGCCAAGGTTCATCTAGGCTAAGGCTCTCATGGAGTCTCATTATGAGGTTGAGTCCCCATGGGATCGAGGTCCTTGTGGAGCTCCTCGGCCACAACACTTGATATAGCTTCTCATGGGTCTGCTAGCCCATCAGGTCAATTTTGGGTCTACTAGGCTATGCTAAGTAATCACCATCAATAGGCTAGTAAACTATTTTGTAATAATCCACTCAATTACATCTCTAAATTATATTTTAATCATTAGGTGCTTTGTTGTGATTGTTTAAATGAGAACCACATTAAAGTAAAGAAAAATAAACAAAAAATGTCAAATTTAATATTTAAACTTTGTATAAAAATTCAATTTGGTACCTAAATTTTGAAAAAATCAATTTAAATACCCAACCAAACTTTTCATGACTATTTTTATTATCTGACTAATATGTTTGCTTTAATTTTTTACTAAAAAACAACAACCTATCAGTACTAGATACTGTATTAGGACAAGCAATAAAAATCCAATGATAATCTGTCTCTTCTACATTTACAACTAAAGTAAATGGTATTGAAAAGATAGTAAAAAGGTACAAAAATTTTGATTTATTAGTATTAAATTAATTATTTTAAAGTTTATATATCAAATAAAAATTTTGTGCAAAGTCCATGTATCAAATTTAATATTTACACAAAAATAAACTAATTATAGTAACATTATGGCAAAATAAGTTATTCATTGAGTATGGGTAAAATTTATGAATGCTTGTGAAATATGTTGTGGAATAAGACAATCCTATGTTATTCCAAAAAGAAGAGAAAAATGGATCGATTGCCCATGGATAGACAAGATTAGCCCCTATCACATAGTCTGTCGAATCCCTACACTAGCCAATCACGCCTCATGTGGTCAATCCTTCTGGTGGGTCCGATCGGTTTGGTTCAGGTTTCAATAAAATAAAATAAAATCATAATTTATGGTTTTTTTTTTCTTTCTAAACCAAACCATTAAATAACGATTTAATTTGATCCATAATTACATATTAGAACAAAATTCTAATAAAAAAAACTTAGTTATAATATTTTTCATTTATGTGGATATTCAAATATTGAAATCACACTATAAAATCCATATTGTAAACCTTAATGGAATCCTTTATAAATTTATCGTATTCATAATCCATAACCTCGAATAAAATCATTTAGTTACTCACACAATATGCTTACCGACGGCTAACACATAGTAAAATATAATCTATAGTCGTCTAAAAAATAATTTAGTCAATCATTTACTAACAAATTTGACTAAAATAATTCATCTATCAATAAAAATCATATACGAATAAGAGTAATCTACTAATAAAATATATAATGAAAAGTTGATACATAATAATATATATAATTAAATAACAAAATCCTTACTCTACATAATATAAATAATTAATGAGAAACAACATTATGTTAACGATGAAGGAATATATAATGAACCCTAAAAAACAACTTTAAAAAAAGGAACAAGTTATTATTAATTAATATTCATCATATAATAAATATCATAATAAAATCATAAGAATATATATGACCTTTAATCAATCATCATAATAAAATTTATAACTATAAGTAAAATATTTTTTTATATTTATCTAAAACAGTTTTGTTTGATTTTATGGATTTTGTTTGGTTTATCTTTTTACACCAACCATAAATTTACAAATTAGTTCGAACTGAGAATTTTTTAAATCAAATTATTTTATAAAAAAACATATTTTATATTTAATTCGATTCAGTTGGTTTTTTGCCAACCTCTAATCAATTCAGGATAAACTAGAACTTGGCCAAGTTAGAATGTTGGCGAGTCTATAAGTCTTCTATTGTCTCTTAATATTAATAATAAAAAAAAAAAATATGTTGTTGCCTATATAAATGCAAGTGATATGATCTAGCAATCTAACTTGATATCTGTCCATGATATCTTTACCCATTGTCTTTTATCCCGTTTAGTTTTTTTTTTTTTTTTCAATGCAAATTACTTATTATATATATATATATATATTAATGAACGTGACTAGGTCTTCGTCAACATTTTTTTTTTTTTTCAAAAAAGGGTCCAAATCTTTGAAAGTGAGAATTCGGAAAAGATATGTCCACGCACCTTTTATGCTAGGATATGACCTAATATAAATCAACTTTCATTAAAAATGAAAAAACCTCTAGGGACAGCCAACATCCTGTAAACCATATAGCGTATGTTGAAAGCTACAAACCAAGAAAAGAGAAAGTGTAGAATTAAATATCTACTGAAAGCGTAGAATTAAATATTTATTTAATTCAGTAGATAAGGACAAGTGGTCCGAAGATAATTCCAATTTCCAAAGTACACTAGCAAATGAACTATGGCCTAAACCTAAATTATGTTATATGCTAATACCAAATTAGCTAGAGACTAACAAGTCACTCTTAAGGTAAACTCTATCAAGGTATTTAGCATAAAGAACTATGGTTGATTTTGATTGTGTAAAATAGGAAAAGTTGAATATCTAAACTTTTTATGAAAATTTGATTTAGTATACAAATTTTAAAATGTTAATTTAATATTTAATTAATTTTTTTAAAAACTATTTTTACAATCTCATTTAATGTTATTTGTTCTTTCTACTAACCGAGTAGCAATCTATTAATACTAGCTAGAAGATGTTAAGAGAGGTAATACAAATTCAATAATAAGGTAACTTTTCATGACAGTAAACAAAGCAAATGTTGAAAGGAAAATGTAAAAATAATTTTAAAATATTTTATTGAGTAGTAAAATTGATGATTTTAAAATTCAGTTTAGATACGAAAAAAATTGATAATTTTGATAATGAAACAAAGCTAGATGTAGGAGAGAATCGATACGTACATTATATTAACATGAAAAACTCCCGTTGGAGTGAAAAAACAACTTGTGAAGAAGATGAGACAATTCCTATTAAGGATAAACGAGAATGGTATATCAACTCATTCTAGAATACTGCAATATCATTACGGGGCTCGAACCAAAGCCCACTCAATAGCATTCATATGGGAATTAACAAAAATTTAGAATGCTGCGATTTCTCTGCACACCAAAGCCCACTCAAATGCATTGATCATGGAGATAACAAAAAAAAAAAAAAAAAACCTGGGAACTAAGTCGATTTTATAGGTTTGTCATTTGTGCACTTTGCCAATTTTAAAATAAAAAGTATAAGCATTCCTAAGTTTTAGGGTGAATTTTACGATTAATACTTGTTAATAGATAATATTTGGTTATAGTCTATTGGGCTCAACACCAATCTAATGAGCTAATAGGCCTATAAGAGTCGCTCAAGTATCTTGGCCTAGGACCCCTCCAAGAAGCACCCGACTCGTGAAGGACATCAACCTTGATCTCAACTTTAGGCCTCCCTCACAAGATGCTCAATTGTAACTTCTTATACGAAGGCCCATGGCAATGTAGTGCTAACAATCACGACTTTGCATTTGAAATGTAAGCTAACTAGCAAATTTGGAGATACACCACATGGAATGTAAATGTTATGTGCTCTCCATATTATGTTATGGCTATCATCTACAAATAGATTCACACACCAAATGTATGAAAACAAGTATTATTCAGTATTAATCAGCACTATTCTATTATTTTTTCTCTCAAGCCTCATAACTAACTTAAATATTAGAGTGGCCATATTAGATTATCCCTTAGTGCACCAATAATTTTATTCTGTAATTACAAGTCCACAATGCTCTCATATCTTATTTTATCAGCAAATCAGCACATGAAATAATACTTGAATTTTGTCAATTTATACTATTAACTACTTGAAATTTAAAAATAATTTACACTTTAAACTTCTTACTTTTGCAATTGATTGTCTGAACTTTGTCAAATCGCATAGTTAGCTATTTGAACACTTTTTTTTTTTTTTTTGTAATTAACTATCTCACATAAGTACTCTAAATAAATTTGAAAAGTTTAAGGTTAGTAAATTAATGCTTTAATTTATAAAATTGGAATATACCCTAAGCTCCAGTTTACGTTGGATAACACAATAACCAGAAGACAGAAACGTCGAATAGAAAGATAGATAGCAACATAAAATTAAAAATAGTTAATCTTCCAGAAAAGTCGATCAACCAAGATGTCGACCATCCAGTCGTCCCTTGTCAAAAACTCAACCGCAAAGTCTTGATCTTCTTGTGCCGAAAAAATTATCCTTGTTACTTCTATTTCAAAAAAGGTCCTTATTACCAACATCCAAATTAAGTGGACCCAAGCCATTAATAATGCAAGTTATTATTCAACAAATATGCACCTTTGATCAAATTCAACCGAAATAGGTCAAACAACATGTAAGGAAGAGAAAAGTTTTATTAGATATTATATACTACATGTTATATATATATATATAATAAATAGAATTTTTGACAAATGTTACATATATAGAAAACACGATGATAGTTGTTTTCAAAAAGATAATTGTCACTTCTAGTATTTAAATTTTACTAATTTTTTAAGTTATTTACCTAAATTTAGAAGCATCAATTTAGTTTTACTACTTTTCAAGGAAAAAAAAATTAAATAAATAAATACTTGAATATATTGTCAAATGTAATGAACTACCTGAATATTGCCCATTTTTCCGGATAATTATTTTACCTAAAAACTATATGTAAGCTTAAAAAAATTGTAGGTAGTAAATAAATAGTTCTGAATTTTATTTCAAATAATTAATTATAAAAATAAATAGAGTTTAAATATTAAATGTGACATTTACTCGTTTAAAATTTATCATTATCCTATCATGGGACATGCAGTATCCAGATAAAATTCGATACCAACATATACTACACCTTAACCAAAACATCCAGCCACAGGCCCACAGCCACCAAAACAACATTAATATTTGCTAACGCCACTAAACATGCTACCGTCATGTTATTAACACCCGATCCTTGTAATTACAAAAGGATTATTGTATTTTTTTCCCTTGTTTGCCCATACAATAGGATTAATTCAATCAACCAAATCTCTATACTGTTTTGACACAGCCTGTCCAAAATATTCTAATACTCTAGCTTGCTTAAGCATTCAAAGCATGGATCTATCAATAACCTTAACCTGTTGGCCAAAAAAAAGATAATAAATAATAACCTTAACCATATTTTGACAGGCAAGCCCTAACATGGAGTATGAAATTTAGGTACTTTGCAAACTCGTTGTCAACCATGCAAGTAATTTGAGTATGATCATAAAACATATTATTATTACAGGTGTATCCTAAGATGCAACACCTTATTAGGAAACCCAACTTTATTTATATTTCCAATAATCATAGCATTTTTTTGTTTTTCGACGGTTACAACAATACTGCCACTAAGGTCATTACAGCATGGAGAATCGAATTCGATATCTTAAGAATGAGGGCCAGAATTAGATACCATTATAATACCATTGGCTTCAACAATCATAGTGAGTAAGTAAAATATTCCCTTCTATGATCAATACATATATTTAAAACCTTTATTTATCTTTTATGTTATTTTGAGGATAAATAACATCGGTAATATATACGATAGTTTTTAAATTTATATAGGTATCCACAAATTTGGGATTAGTGCACACCTACATCCCTTGAAAAAATATTTTCTGAAAATTTCTTCTCCAACTCAATGTTGACGCCATACTTGTCAGTATTACTATGATAATTCTTTTGAAGCGATGTATGATGTATTTCTTTAATTTTGGATTGTCTCTTTGTTTGTCAAATTTTCTAAGAGATGTCCCATAACTATAATTCACCCTCGTTTAACTTATAATTCATGCAATGTCGTCCTCTGGAACCATCAAAGGGTAACTTTTGTAGGACATATTATACTTCTTTTATATATTATCCAAGCTATTAAAGTTCGAAAGTATATGACCAAATCATCAAATAAGCAGCATTATATATAAATACTACACTTATACACATACCTTAAATTTGAGAATCAGTATGGTGGATGGATGCATGTTGCTGGGGTGTTGATGGCGGACAAGATGATACAAGACTCTGCACCAACACTTCTTTTTATCCTTCTATCAACAGTTCCTCATGTCCACATGATGATGGTGACCAAGGGAACTCCACTCACTTTACATGCTTGGTCATCTAAAGTAAGTTTCGGATTGAGTACGATATATTCCCATGTCATATCAATTAAGATTGGTCTATCCATCCTGCTTTTTCCAGCTTGTAACTGTGAATTTTGAGAAAGCAACCTGTGACTTGCAAATTTCTTAGGTTAGTTCGTCTTAAACGTGTACTTAGAAAAGAATATATCAGACCATTAGACACAATGGTTGCGTTATAAGAATTTCGAGCCCACAAGGCACATATTAAATGATGGGCACAGCGATCAATTACGTTTCCTTGTACTTGCATGCTGGTATGACGGTATAAGCGAGTATTAAACTGTGCATGTAATCACTAGTAAAAATATTGGCGAGTTTCACCTTTAACTATGATAGAGAGATGAAACTTACCTCTTTGTTTCTATAAATCGCAATTTTCACCTCTTCAGGTATGAGTTGGCTACACTATAAAGGGGAAATTTGAGGTGAATGTTTCATTTCTTTAACGCATATCACTAGTGGTGAATATATACATAGTGTATAATTACTAATAATATTATAACACATAACCATAGAGGTGGCGATTATTTTAAAAACTGCGAACTATCCTATCTATGTGTTAATGTATGGTTAGTAGTTTCACACCACTTGCATATACACATTTGTATCACCCATTGAAAGTTTTTTCCCCTAAGGCCTCTCTTCCTGCTTTTTCCTAAACTTTTGTCTCGCGAAGAATCCGGAGTCTAAATGAGGATGAACTATCAAATCTAATAAAACAAGTACTATGAGAACCACAAAATTTATCACAATGCATGCAAACATGTATACAGATGCATGCAATAATCACATTCAAAAGTATAGACATTTTTGGTTAGTTATTATATCTAAATAGGAGATCACAAACACAAAAACCTAGCATCTTGAGTATGATATTCGATAATATCAAAATTTAACAATAGAAAAATCTTTTGTTACTAGGTTTACCGGCCTTATCGGTCATTGGTAGTACAATTCGTTGCTCCCATATACAAAAGTGTCCATATTATTATGAGGTGTTGACACCTTATTCTCTTCAAATATTATAACCGTATTAGTCATTATATCTCTATATAGATAACGCACTTATCCATAATTAAAGTGGTTTGATGGATAACTACAAACCACTTTATTCAAAATATTTAAGTCCTAGTAACAAATATCTAATCCATGATAACCAATTCAAAATGGTTACAACCTCAACGTATTGACAATGGAGACTCAACAATTATAGGGTTTAATATTAGTTTAGTCCATTTAACTAATAGCTCAAGCACAAGCAAACATACAATATTATCCCACTAAATTGTGTAGTAGGGTAGATTTAGCCGTGATGGTGACGTGCGTGCAACGTGTGTCTCACATGCAGTGTTCATTTTGCACTATACATGACCTCAAATGAGTGGTGTGGAAGCACATGCAATAAATAATTAAGACTGAGAAAATAGGGAGGAGGAGTAGACAGTCTTAAGGAGCTCGAATGTATTAGTGACAAGTGGAGGAGCTATGTAACATCAACTCCACTATTCTCGATAAGAGGCTACATGTTCTTTGCTTTAAGCTCTATTTAATCTCTTATGAGAGTACTTTAATAATACAATGATGTTTCTGTCAATTTCTTAATATACCAAATGAGGAGGAGCTTTGGGTACTTATAAAGCTTGGCTTTCAATGATATCAGTCAGATTGTATTGATCATCGATGAACGAGATGAGTACTCTTATTAATGGATTTTTTCTCATGGACTCTTTAACCCATTAATGAACTCTTTAAATGCATGAGCTCTTTAAGAAATGTCATAAGCAAACAGGTCGGTCCGGTTCAACGGTCTCTGCTCAAAGCCGACCATGTCAAATCCCCCTTAGTTATCCTAATTTCTTGAACTTGACTCTTTAAGTCTTGTTTCTCAGCCTATAGAGTCCAGTCTAATTATTAGGCTTTAAAACCGAGAATCCAAATTTAGCCCCTTTACAACTTAAAAGTAGCATTGAAATATACAATGATCCAATTGGAATTTAAATTTTATAATTGTACATGAATAATTTATTTGAAACCTTGCATGTACTAAAAATTCATAATGTAAATCCTATAGCTAAAAAAATGAATATAGCATCAACCCCAAATCACAATAGCTGACACAAGGGTCTTTCTTAGTCTATTTGAATAGACCATTTAGAGGATTATGGTTAGTCGCCTTTGTGGCTTAACCTCCAAACTTTTCTTTTATAGTTGGTTTTTTATATAAAATATTCTCAGCAAGTCCTTGACCCCATAACTGAGCTAAAACACACAACAATCACACTTAGCATTCCCTTAAAACATATCAAACTCCAAAAATAGTATCAAAATGATTTTTTCCTAAATCAATTTATCTAAATTTCAATACTCTTGACCAACCTTCTTTTTCCTTAAATTCGATGAATAAGAATTGATAACCACTAAATAAATACTTATAATTACCTAAACATGAATTTGTAAATCGAAATAACTATCTTCCTATCTATTAGAAAATTAAAACGTAATCTCTCTAAAAAAACCCTTAAATTAGGGTGTTTTAAGCAAACTAACCTTTTTTACCTAATTAAAAAATAATGAAACTTAATGGCCAACCACCATATAAAGCTATATGTTGCACATAAAGCTCATGCATTAGAAATGCCATTGAAGTATCTCCATTCGTTTGAATACACATGCAAATTGAGATAAACAAGAACTGGATTTACATTTTGTAATTTGTAATATTCTTTTGAGGGTCTGATGGAGCCTAAGTTTTGTAATTTAAGTTCTTTAAAGCTTTGCTGTACCATCAAGAAAGGTATATGAGATACTTGATGGTATTGTTTTGATTTATGAAAGTTGATCAACTCTTGTATGAGTGGAAGTTATAAATGTTTTCATAAAGTTTGTTTTTCTTGTTACAAATCCAGTTGTCTCTAGAATCTAATTAAACGATTTATGAATTTAAAATTGGCTAGCAATGTTCAATGTAGATAAAATTAATTAAGAAAGTTTGTGTGTGTAATACATATGGTATTATATCTTGTGGCTATATACGCCTTGATTAAATATGGGGCATTATGGTATATGTAAGTTGGATGTATATTTATGTATATATATTTACGTAATGTGCATTAATTTTTTTTGTGCCTATGATGTATAATTTGGTATCATATAAATGTATAAGTGTTTTGATTAAATTAAATTGGAAGTAATTGCATAATATGAACTTGTTAATCGAAATTTGTAATTCATAAGCTGGAACTCGATGGATGATTTAATAATCAATTGACATAAATCGGAGGTAAAAAAATGAACGAATACTAATATTGAGATATATATATATATATATATATATTTCCTATTGTTTTCGAACATTAAATCTTAGCGGAAGCTCAAAAATTAAATATTCCTATCTCCGTAGAAATCATCTAGCATAGGAAAATCCAAGGATACCTCATTATTGCTGATGAAAATCTAATAATGCTTGTCCAAGTTACACCAAGAGGAGTAGTTTATTAAAATAAATAGATATAACCACTAATAATAACTAATTGTAATCTAACTAAAATAATAATTTTAAGCTTGATAAGTAAAATAAGTTATCTTGGCCTAGATGATTAAATTGGACACATATTTAAATGCGCTTCCAATCACAAAATTTAATAGTTAATAAATTAGGCTACAATTTGATTAAATAACTATAATTGGGTTTTAAAACTTAAAATTGACATTGAAACATTACCTTAGGAGCAATAACATGATTTCTAGCCAATAGAATCCATTAACACCAAATGTGCCCAAACTAAATACTATCAAAACTTTATTAGCCAATGAGGGCCTGAAATTACAAAATATAGCCCATACTTAGCTTTTTGCTTTATGAGTTTAAATTCCATAATACAAGCCAATACCATTACCTATTCTAATTGGACATATTTCAAAAATATTTAAGTCAATTATCAAATCTAGGTATTGAAATACCTAATTGGACCCAAATTTCTTTTGGACCCAAAAGCCCTAAAATACCCTTAATGGGCCTAAATAGGAATTAGAAGGCCTAATAGCTAAGTTAGGGTCTAATTTAATTCCAATTGGATTTGAACACAGTTTTTAGGTCTAATAACCAATATTACTCTAATTGGATCGAATTTCAAAATAAAATCCAATTCCACCTAACTTAATACCTATATTTCTTAATGGACTCAAATCTTAAATCTTAAAGCCAATTATCCTAAAAAGTGAAACATTTAGATAATTTCTATTGGATCGAACCTAAGATCCCCAAATGCCTAATACATTTAAATAATAAATTCAATTTCTAAATTCCATAGACTTAGTCTAAATCATCTAGGCCTAACTCCCCTAAATGTACCTAACTCAATTATAACTCAAAGGCCTTATACTTTATAAGACCTAACATTAATCGATTAATCAATATAATATGAATCATTGGTTTATATACTCAATTCTTAATTAAATTAATTTTTCTTGAACAAATATTTGATTGACTTATTGTCTTACGTGTGATCTATTGTCATCTAATGATTTATTATTAGGTACATAGTGATATGTGTGTTGATTGCTTAGGGTATTCGTTCTTAAATGAACTTAAATTTAAAGAAGACCTAATAATTGAGTGTGTTATTTGTGTGTTTGTCATTTAATCCGAGCCAGGGAGCGGCAATCTTGCTAAGCTATGCCAACATGGTAGTTAAGCATTTCGGCCACCGTTGATAGCTCGATGGATAGTTGATAAGGAAAATGGTATCAAGATAATGTCTACGTAGGCTCGGAGAGAAGTAATGCGGTATAGTTCATGTTTATAGTATCGGTTGAACCGCATTGTGTTATGGATCGAAATAAGTAAAGATGTGTAACAATTGTGAACTCTAGACAAGGCTATTACATAAAATGTTCCTTTAGGAGGTTAAGTATTTGGCCTGTCTTAATTAACCCCTTAAACAGTTGCTACTACTCAGGGCCCTAAGATTCCCATGACTTTTGTTTGAAGTGTGAGTACTCTCGTGTTGTTTGAATCGCCTTAAATAATAAATATAAACTGTTGGTTGTTGCATTGCATATAGTTTAGAGGCATGTGACATGTTGCATATGTTTATGTTATTGTGTATTAGGATTCAACTCACTTTTGTTGCTTTTTAAGGACCAATGGTTCTGATAGTGAGTATTATAATGACATGGGGTACTAGACCGACTTCGAGGAGTCAATGGATGAGCTTAGTAATTAGGAACACCACTCTAATATTGATTTTATTTAGATTTTTGTTTCCAAACTTGTTATCATCGCTAGGGCCCAGCTAAGAGTCCTAGGCTTGTATTAAAACTATTGATACCTCCTTTAGATGTTTGAGGAGACTTTTGAGACCCATGTTATCAAATGTTATCTTTTATGATTAACTTACTCATGGGAGTAGCCTTTTTATCAAATATTTTGTAAAATCTATATTTCCATTGCATCATTTAAAGCTTTCAAACTAAATAAACAACTTCTAAATATAAAATTGGATAGCAAACAAAGTAAGTAAACAGTCTTTTAGGGTTGTCTTTGCGTATAACGCTCCATCGCTATATGTGGCAAAACTAGAAATGTCTTAATTCTAATCGGTGCATGACATATGGTGTTTGGTTTGTGTATAGAAGATGAATAAACCATCAATCATAGAAACTGCATATTTGTTAACTAATTTCCATTGTCACACTCCTAAAAAAATTTTGTTAATTTATGTCAATAGATTTTTATTTAATATTGAATGATATATAATTAATATAAATCATAGATAACTGATAAAGAATATTAAAAGAAAAATCCACAACCACACATATAGAATATAGATGCTTGTTTAAATACATAAAAATATGTTAATCACATTAGGCATTGCAAGAATTTATAAAACAAAAAATGAATAGTGAGAAAGACAAAAATAATAATTGTGTAGCAATAAGTTTAAGATAATAAAAATGTGCAATGAATCAAAAGCTTCTAACTAAAATAATATAGATAATAAATTAGAAAAAAAAAAAAACGGAAGAGAGAAAGTGAAAGGGATTGAATGATAGTTAAAGTGAAAATATTATTTCCTTAAATGAAATAAATTGACATATAATTGGAGAGATTAACCAATTACCATACAAAACTATATAATAAACATGTATATTGAATAAATGGATTTTGGCTTAAATTTTATTGCTTTAAATAAGATAAAAAGAAGAATGATAAAATAAAAGCTAAGAGAGATAGAATGGATAATTGGAATAATAAATGTGTTTTCTTAGATCAAAATGAATAATTAATAACATTATAGAGATTGATAAATTATCTTATAAAACTATATGTTCAAAAATGCGCAATGAATGAATGAATTCCAGTTTAAATTATATAGAAGATTATATAGATTTAAAATAAAAAAGTCAATTTCACATCCTAAAATCTAAATGCTTTTAAAATAGATATAAGTACAAATGTATAAAGTTACAAAAAAAAAAAAAAAAACATAGAAAAGTAGGTAAAAAAATAAAGTTAAACAACCATTCCATTATTGCTGCGTCTCTATCTCAACAATAATCTTGAAATAATACTATAGTGTATAAGTGTTGCATTTTCATAAAATAAATCGAGAGATATTGTATACTTGTACATCGCCCTGTGTAAGAAACTTTCTGCTAATGGAGAAGGTGTTTTACCAAATAGAAGAAAGGAGAAATATTATAACAGAGTCGTGAGAAAATTGAAACATACCATTAATGGAAGATATAATAACACCATAAGTTACTAATTTAAGGTTTAAATAATATCGATGAATTAAGGTCGTTGTATTTAAAAAAAAAAGAGAGATAATTATATGAGAAAAGTTAATCAAATTACCATATAAAACTATATGATAAAAATACGTAACGAGTGAAAGGATTTTGACTTAAATTATATAGATTTAAACTAAAAAGGTCAACTTCACATCCCACAATTTAAATGCTTTTAAAATAGAGGTAAATACAAATATATAAACATATAAAAAAATACATAAAAAAGTAGGAAAAAAAAAGGCTAAAAAATCATTTCATCCTAGTTACATCTTTATGTCAACAATAGTTAGAAAATAATAATATAGTATGTAAGTATTGCATTTGTCACAAAATATATTGAGCGACATTGTATACTTATACATTGCCTTGTGTAAGAAACTTTCTGCTAATGGAGAAAGTTTTTTACCGAATAGAAGAAAGAAGAAGTATTATAAGAGGGTTTAGAAAATCTAAACATATCATTAATGAAAAATTAATAACACCATAAGTTATTAGTTAAAAATTTAGATAATAGATGAAGGTGAATTAAGGTAATTGCATTTAAAAAGAGAGAGAGAGACAAAGTGACTAATTACAGTAATAAATTTATTTCTTTGATTGAAATAAATAGATTAAAGAGAGAGTTTAATCAAATTACTATATAAAAACTATATGATAAAAACGTGCAACGAATGAAATTTATATAGATATAAATAGATAACTTTATTTTTCCTTATAAAACTTTGCATTAAAGCATGTTCGATAGTCACGATCTCATTTAGTGTCATTAATTGTTGTGCCAACTTCTCCTTTATTATCTTGAATAATATATATTTATTTTGCTATAGGTTTATTTTGACATTTGTCGAAATGACCTTACCATAATGGTTATTTTTAGCATATGAAATCGTGTTAAGAACCTCTATTAGATGTCAATGGTCTTATAACCTAGTGACATCATCTCTTATGGCCTGTTCACTTTGCCATAAAATAAAAAGGGGAATGAAATTCCAATTCAAATGGAATACAATAGGATTGTAATAGCTATTATTATATTCACTTGTTATAAAAAAGTAAAGCAAGTAATTATCGAAGTAAAAGGTAAAATAACTAAAATTCTCTTGTATTTATTATAGAAAGAAGATAATTGTATAAACTTAGTCAATCACATGGTTTGGGCTCCTGGAATATGGTGCCCTTGGGGCTTTCTATTTGATTGTATCGAAAGGACCAATGAATTGGGATTTCCTTATAGGGCCGGGTTATTTCGGGGCAAGCGGATCATTTATGATGAAAAGGATGAGCTTCAAGAGAATGATTCGACGTTCTTGCAAAGTGGAACCATGCAGTACCAAACATGAGATAGATCTTCCAAAGAACAAGGCTTTTTTCGAATAAGCCAATTCATTTGGGACCTTGCAGATCCGTTCTTTTTCCTATTCAAAGATTAGCCTTTTGTCTCTTTGTTTTCACATCGAGAATTCTTTGCCAATGAAGAGATGTCAAAAGGACTTCTTACTTCTCAAAGAGAACCCCCTAATCTATATATAAATGCTGGTTCAATATAAGAGTATTTTTTATAAAGTTGAAAAATAAAACATTGAATGGCAATTTATGAGGGTGGGGACATGGATTGCTATTCACAATTTTATGTAATAATAATTCATTATTAATTAGCATTCCCCTTAATTAACACCATAAGTAGTTTTACGTCGAACGAGAAGGGAATGAATAGCTATTTATGTCAAATGAATAGGCTATTAGAGACCATAAGGTATCATCTCTAGTCTCTCAAGTGAGATGTACCAGATTTAGATGTCCCTTAAAATAAATATATATGTGTGTCGTATATACATTTTTAATTGAACCCAAAATTTAGATAGGATTTCTTACAATAAATATTTTAGTGCTTTAAATAAAAATTTAGTGTTTTTTTTATATAATTTGGTATTAATAAAACTGCACACGCATTGAGAATTAAAGGTGTTCACAATACACCATGGTTTATGATTAACACATCTTTATGAGCGTACTAAAGTAAATTTTTTTCGTAGTGCAATTTGATGCTAGATGATCTCCATTGCATATCATTTTGAAAATTTTTAATACAGTTCGATACATATATATGGTTCTTCAACCATTTTATAAGTGATATTATATGTTGAATTTTAATTATGTTTACATAGCTTTTCCATAAAGAAAATACAATCTTCATTGATAAAGTTAAGATCATAGAGTAAGAATTAGTTACAAAATTTTTTTATTAGAATATTCAAGCACAGTGAATAATTGAAGTAATAATTTTCAAAGTAGTCATGTGGTTAATCACAAAATTAAAAAATGAATTTATTAAATTATTGGCTTGTAGGAATATAACTTAAAAGTACATTTTTCATCCATTAAAACAAGTTGAATTTAGGTCTAGAATTGCACACACAGTGAAAATTAGGGGTGTTCAAAATATACTATGGTCCAGGATTAACACATCTCTAGCAGCATATTAAAGTAAAATCTTTTAGACAATCTTTTGGACTGTACAGTGATGGATGTGTAAATATTTTGTAGAAGGAAAATCATCTTATCTGTTCTTTTGTATAGCTCATGCTATAGCTTTTGTTTCCTTATGGGAACTATGAACTATCTTTCATGTAACTACTCTTTGCTTGATGAATTATGAACCCTATCGAAAAAACTTTTTTTCATAAATGACATTATATGTTAAATTTTAATTATGTTTACATAGCTTTTTTCACAAAAAAAAAAATCATTAATAAAGTTAAGGTCATTGAGTAAGGATCAATAACAAAATTTTTTATTAGAATATATAGATATATGCGATGATTGAAGTGATGAATTTTAAAGTTGTCATGACCACTCACAAAATTTAGAAATGAATTTATTAAATTATCAACTTGTAGGAATATAGCTTAAAATTACATTTTTCATCCATTAAAACAAGTTGAATTCACGGCTAAAATTGCACACACAATGAAAATTAGGGGTGTTCAAAATACAATATGGTCCGGGATTAACACATCTTTAGAATCATACTAAAATAAATTTTTTTGGTAATATAATTTGATGCTAGGCAATTTCCATTATGTATCAGTTTGAAAATTTTTAATATAGTTCTATATAGATATATGGTTCTTTAACTTTTTTATAAGTGACATTATATATTGAATTTTAATTATGTTTACATAGCTTTTCTAGAATAAATATATTATTCATTGACAAAGGTAATGTCACATGGTAAGGATTAATAACAAAAAAATTTTATTAGAATATATAGATATACACAATAATTGAAGTGGTAACTCTAAGGTAGTCAACAAGTCATGTAACTAATCACAAAATATAGAAATGAATTTATTAAATTTTTGGCTTGTAAAAACATAACTTAAAATTATATTTTCATCCATCAAACAAGTTGAATTCATGACGGAAATTGGTCAGTCCACAACATGTTTTATATATGTCTACACCCGGGACGTTCATTTTGGTTGGTATATAACTCCAAGTCTCCAACTTAGCATTTAAAAGTCATTTGTTTATAGGTCAAAAGTTGAAATAACCAACATGAACTAAAGTACAATAGTCTTATTAAACTAGTTAGAGGTTGCGGTATTAACAGGGAATAATCAATGTTGTTAAATCCAAGTAAGGCCTTGACCTCGGCATGCTAGAGAATTAATGGTTAATGGATAAATTTAAGTTAAATCGAGGAATAAACCATGATTGAATAGTACTTTCCAATGTGAGGTTAGGTTCTATGTTCCTAATGAGAGGTCAAGTTGAATGGGATCAAGTAACACTACTAAATCCTATGATATAAAAAACAAAGATTTTTAATATACGAAATATTATGTCAATTTATAATGTTTGACATAAAAGTAAAATTTCATATATGTTGAACTTACGTGTTCAATGTGTGTTTTGATGAGGAAATGGAATGCACGGTTTACTATTCAATCACGTTTAGTTACACTTTATTGGTAAAATAAGTGTCCGGTTTGATTTAAATATGATTGAACTTATATTGCTTTGATCTTGTTTTTACTTGAGCTAACAAAAAAAAAGCTAGTTGTATTAGGGCTATCATTCTAACGCCTCAATAGATGGCGTCTAGACACGAGCATGACTAGAAAACTAGTCATGTGAAAAAGTAGCTAGGGTCTGAACGTTAGGCATGTTTCACATGATTACAATGTTTTTGGTTATGATGAAGTGAGCTAGTGTCTTGATGCCTTGTGCTTTTTTTTTTCCCCCTGCAGGTTTGAAGCTAGCATCCAGTTGCCATGTTATTGAAAATGAGTCATTGGAGCATTTGATGTTCAACTGATTTTTGGTGTTTTGGACCCAATGGCTATTAGACTTCAAGATAATATACATACAGGTTATTTGGCAGTTGAGAGATGTTGGTTGAGCTTATTGTTTGCTATCTTATCTTCGTAAACACTCTCTTAAAGCTTTAATTGTATTTTGTGTAATTTAGTAAAGTGAGAGAAAAAGTACAATGCCTCTAGTTTTATAATTTGCAATCTTTGTAAAGGTACTATGCTATAGGCCATTGAGTGTTTTGAGTGGAATTTTGAATTATGCCTAGTTTACTAAGAAACTTATTGCAAATGCATAACTCAAGCGTGCTTTGTGTTGGTGATTGTGTTGTGTTGTAGCTCCATTGAAGCAAATTGTGTTGTGTGCAATAAAGTGTGTGAAATTCTCTTTGAATAATGCATTTTTATGGATCGTGCAACTTAGAGGAGCGGATTGAACTCCATGTTAAACCTAGTATTATCTTTTCTATTCATCACTCTTTTATTGTGACAATTTATATTATTGTTGCTTACTTTGTTGTTTTGCATAAATAGACATTAAGTTCTTGAAAGAACAAAAATTAGTACATAATCCACATTCTTTAGGCGTTATTAGACTTCTACAATGGATACATGTTATATAAAAAATTAATAAATATTTTAAAGTTTTTTTTTTTTAGTGTTAATTCAGCACTGCTAGATCTAATTCTTAGTGTGGGTATGCTTAAAATTCAAAATCGTAACTAATTACATTGAAAAAATTTCTATAATCTTGTTATTTACTAAATGGATTAATTCCATGTTAACCATAATTACAACATTAAATTCTATGCCTCTTTATGGGATGGTATTGACTTAAGTCTTTGTTAGGCAACCTAATTTTAGGTTGTGATATGGATCGTTTGATCAAAACAATTTAATTATGATCGTTTGATTAAAAGTAAAATTTTTAATTTTGTGGTAAGTTTGTTTCATTTTGATAAGTCCATCTGGCTGTAGTAAATTGTAGATCTAACATATTTTGGTTCGTCGATCTGTAAACTAATTTTTAGAACTGATAAGTTCGTTGTATTCTGCTAAGTATGTCGCATTATGTTAAGTATGTTCAATTGTTATTGTTCATGTATTTTATTATTCATCATCATATTGTGATAAAATGAGAAAAGGAAAAAAAAATATTTGTGTTTTAAAAAAAATTACAAAATTATCATCGAGATCAAAATAATCCCGCTTTTAGACAATTTGACCTCGTCTCTTCAAGAGACGAGGTTATTAGTGCTTGACCTCGTCTCCCCTAGAGACAATGTCACATTCATAAACACCTCATCTCTTCAAGAGATAAGGTCAGGCCTCATATGAACTCTGACCTCGTCTTTTGAAGAGACGAAGTCAGGCTAAATTCTTTCACTTCCCTTTTGTTCCTTTTAAAAAAGATTCATTTTTACATTTATAACAAACCCTGTAAAAAAATCAGATAAAAACAACTGTATAAGCAATTAGCCATCCTCCTCTAAGGCTAGACAACTTCCAAACTTTAGTAGTATTTCGAAACTCAATCTAACCAAACGCAGTTCCCATCCCAAATCATTCAACCACAAATGTATTATCAAACTTTTCATCACAAATATAAGATAAAAATCAAAGAAAATAAAATACGAAATCAATGACCGATTATTTATGTTCATCAAATGTACACGAGAAAAGGAATACAGTAATCATAAAAAACTAAGAATCTATATCCAACAATAAAAAAAAATTGAGAAAAGCTCCTATCTACTATTGGTGGTCTCTGCCCTGCCTCCCTCATTCCCATCTCACAAAGGTATGGCCAAATGGTGTACGTAGATGAGGATGCTGTGTGGATGGATCAATTTGTGTAACTGTGCCATCCTCATCTCCACCGGCACCACTGAATGGATGAAATGGGACTAGGTCTCGCTCCACCTGTGTGAGTTCCTCCCCAATATCATGTGATGGCGATGGTCGCCTCTTCTGTGGAGCTAGGAGGGTATGAAACTCACTATATAACGGGTCTGGCATGGGGGTATTCAACAGATGTGTATGTGATGATGACGATGGGCCAGCCTCGTGATGAAGGAACTGGGAAGAGCCAGGCTGATCAAATGACGATATGTGGGACGGCTCAGGTTAGTCCACAATCTGTTTATCTTGGCCACGGCCTCGCTCTTGACCCCGTCCCCGCCCATGCCTCTCTCTATGTGGATGTCGTCATGTGGATGTCGTCTCTGACCAGGCTGTGGATGTGGGTCATCAGATGCTAGTCCTGCTGCTGGTGTTGGTGGCAGTGGATTGTTTAAATTGAGCCATATGAACTCTTCAACTACACGATAGACATCTCGTGCAATGGAAGAAGTTTTGGATGCATGTCTAGGACTTTATGAATGAAATCTGCATGCAAGCAACATAAAAAATGTAGAGCAGTAAGTCATGAAAACAAAATACATCTCCTTACATAGGTTGTCGAGTCAGTGACCTTATCATGTAGCGTATGATAGCCCCTGTGCAACTGATCAGCGTCGGGTGATAGCGTGGTACTACTGGAAGTAATCATTAGATGTACCGGTAGGCATATCTGGCATATCGACAATACGATAATCCCGACCATCCCACTCAACTATCTACCTAGCATGCACCGCCTACTAGTTTCACTGGGAACGCCTCCGCATGTAAATCCCGTGCAGGGCTCTCATGTCGTCAGGTGGGTATGGGATCCCCTGGAATCCACCAAACTGTCGAAGCACTCTGTCTGGGTAGTAGTGCTCAACTATGTGGAAGCACACCAGCAGGACCCGTGCACTCCAAATGTCGCTGTTCGACTGGTAATATGGAGGAAGGGAGTCCAAAATGGGACTGTAAGGTCCCACACAACCTGTTAAAGAGGAAAAATTACACAACCAATTAACAAAAATATTAAAACGTTGCAATTTGAAGGGAACTACACATTAGAAATCAAATCTAAGGAAAGAAGGCAAAGAAAATCATACCTAGTGCTCGGTTCGTTGATCGAAGGATGCCCGATACTCAATCAGCAAGTGGGTGGATACACTGGTGACATCAAAAGTCGCATCCCAATGGCTGATCAATAGGCAGCCTACTGTAATTGTTGTAACCTGTTGACGAATTGGGGCAATATGGGGGAAGTGCTCCCTTACCCATATTTGCAAGACAACCAAAGGTCCTGCAATATCTCATGTGTCCACGTGGGAAGTCAAGCATAGCTGCCTATATAGCCATGCCAAACAGGCTGCTTCCTACGCATATTGCCCCGCCCTCTCCAAGTCTTAGAGCAACTGCAGATACATCAGGTGGACGTAATTTGATGACTTGTCCGCAAATATGAATCTACCCAGTAGCAACAAGATATACGCCCTAGAGTAACGTCTGATCAAGACATCATCTGCATGATTTGGTAACACTCTGAAGTGGTTGTCTAACCACGACATCTTCAGACGACTACCATCCATATCCGTCTCGAGAACAAGTCGTATTCCTAATAGCTCCTCACATAATGTAGGCCAATCCATTCGGGCCGTGCCTGTAATAGCGTCGTTATCTATAGGTAGGCCAGTAAGAATAGCAACATCCTCCAATGTAACTAATCACTCTCCCGTGGTCATATGGAAGGTATGTGTCTTCGGCCGCCATCTCTCCACCAAGGCCGTGATGAGGTGCTAATCTAGCTGAACGAATGGCATATGGGCTGCCCCAATGAAACCTGCCTATGACAGGAATGGCACTAAGCGATCGTTTAACTGTGCAGGGATGCCATGCTGTCGCCTCAGCTTTGCCTCTCTACGGCGATAATGCAAAACTACATGCCCCTGTAGAGAAGTCAACAAAGTTACAAGAAACATAAATTACTTGTCATAAATTGTGGATTGTAAAAAATAAACTTACCCGCCCCTCCCAGGCTAGTCTCGAACTATGAACAGGCTGCTCTGTAAGTAATGAGCTATATGTCGGTCCTGGATCCATCTGTATAGGATAAAGAAGTGGCTATTGTCAATAGAGACATAAGTAGATTAAAATAAGCAGATGAAACATAAGGTAAAAGCATGTCTCATTACTACAGTAGAATAAAGTATATGATAACAAAAGTATTACCACTATGATTGCATTGGCCCGTTACTGTTCTACTAGCTAACCCTATATTTGGACAACTTCGAATGTTATGCCCTGGCTGCCCATGTGAATCACATGAGTAACCTTATGGGCCTTCTTAAATATCCATATCATTTTGGAATCGTTTTTCCCTAGGCTTACCCCTTTTTCTAATAAATCCTGATATAGGGTGCTGTTTCGCCATGTCCAAAAGAGTCCAATTGGCCTTATCGACTGCAGATGCGAAGGAACGACCATACAGCATAAGCTGGTTATCCCACTGATACCACTGTGCTATGTGGGCAAAATAATCCATGTGCAGTATATCAATTACTGCCATTGCATGTGAGCATGTAATTCTGTATGTTTGTCACTTGTTGCAGGTACATCTGCATGCTCTTAATTCTACTTTTTGTATGTGGTATCTGTTCTGACTATACATGGTAGGGCGCGGAGCAGTTATAACCTCGAATATTCTTTCCTAATAGTTGAAATAGGTAACTCTATGGGAACTTGAGATGTTGTTCCATCTCTTAAACTTTGTTGCAACATATTCGGTGAGCAACTTACCCGTACTCATTGCATCGCTCGCTTCTCTCCTTTGCTTATTAAATATAGAGTTACAATTGTAAAAGGTTTTCTTCACCAACGTTGCCACAGGTAAGGATCGAGCATTCTTTATAACTGAATTGTAACTTTCGGCCATGTTTGTTGTACCAATTCCAAATCTTACGCCTTCATCATACGATAAAGTCCACATACATGGAGGCAAGTTGCGAAAATATTGTGGCATCCACATCCGATGTGTACACCTATTTACCTTCAGTCTATTGCAAATGATGTCCACAATTTGCTCATATGTAGAGTTCCTACTAACACTTACCATAGCTACCGGCCGCTTATCATAACCAAAACCATCATTTCCTTGCACAATGTTGCCATAAGCGTACAATACAAACTTTGCCTTATCCATTTCCTCACAAACCCTGTCATCTCATAAAAAATAACTTCATTGCATGAAATTTGCAACTCCACTCTTATGAATTGAACTCTCCATTTTATTTAACATAACTCTTAATGCTACTATATATAACCCAATTTTCTAGTAGTATATTGATACGGTGTATTAACAAAATCAACAAAATGAGTGAATGATATGGCTTTGTTTTTAAACTTAAAATTAATATTACTAATTTCTAACCTATTTTATTGTATGATTTTATTTAAAGTTCATTTCTCATTTCACGTAAATTTTTAAATGTTGATTTCTATCACTAATTTATAATCTAATTCATATAAAATTGAAATTACTAATTTGTAATAAATTATAATTTTAAATGTTGATTTTTGTTATCAATTACTGACTTCTAATAAATTATAAATTATATAAAATTTGTATTGCTTTAATTGAATTATAATGTTTAATAAATTATAATTTCTAATAAATTATATAAAAATTTGTAATGAATTACTAATTTCTAATTAATTGAACTTTGCGTACAACAACAAATATGCGTACATTTCACACTAACAATATTCAACAATTTAGCATCAACAATTAAAAAAATTGCAAAAATTCGAAATCTTACAACATACAATATTCCCACAACACATACATCGAATACTCAACAATGTAGCATTAATAATTTAACAAAAATTTTGAAAATATGGATTCATACCACAAATCATCGCTGTCGTCGCCGTTCATCGTTGTCCTCGTTATCACGCCTACAACGCTCCTCTCAAACAAATTGCTTCTCCCTCAACACCGGCTGATCCAAAAACACAAGTCCACGGAGCTAATTGCGCTTAATTAATGTTAAATTGGGAATTTGAGTTAGGGTTTTCAATTTAGGGCTTAGGGTTTAAGGAGAATTTGGTGCGGAGAAGAAAAGAGAATGGGGAAGAAGGAGATCTGGCGAGATTTTAGTCTCGCAGACCTTGTCTCTTCAAGAGACGAGGTCAAGTTGCTTAAAATCGGGATTATTTTGATCTCGATGGTAATTTTATAATTTTTTTTTAAAACATAAATATTATTTCTTTTTCCCGTGATAAATTGTCATATTATGATAATTTTATCTAATTTTAGTATATGGCAGATTTTCATTTGCTTACATGTCCATTTTATTTATCATTATATTATAATAAATTCATTGTATTATGGTAATGTTATCCAATTTTGATATAAGGTAGATTTATAGTGTATTTTAATAAATTTTCGTTCGAGTCTAAGTAATGATATTTGAAATGACCGGTTTACGCGATAACGTACTAATTAGTCGCACTTTGTGACTTGGTACTTTCCGCCCTTCCCCCAGCCCACACCCCCTTCCCCTCCTCCTCCTCCTCCTCCTCCAGGCAGGAAAGAAGGAAGTGTCCGATCATTTAGTTTTTTGAAACACGATTTACAGTGACTTCAGCCGCTGCCACAATCTCATGGCTGCTGATTTCACTTGTGACTCTACTCTCTCCCAAGACCCCAATGACTTCTCTAAATCTTTTTTCCAAAATACGGTCAGTCTGTCTCTCTCTCTCTCATATCAACAACACTAAAATGTCAAGAGTTCCAAGCAGTTATTGGTTTGTGCTCTGTTTTTTTTTTTTTTTGTTCTTTTTTTCCTTGTGTTTTTGAAATTTAGGTGTGTTTGTTCGATTGGTGGTTGGCTCGAGCCGAAGAGGATTTCCAAGGAAAGACACTTGCTGTTGCTGGTTTCACCTCAGGACAGTAGGTTCCCTTTTTTATTTTTTATTTTTTAAGCTATTGTGGTGTGTTCTTGATCAGCGTGACTGTGCGGTTCATCATCTCTGCACTGAATGGCTATCGGAATAAAATTCAGTAGAAATTTCTTAGGTCAGGTGACGTCTTGGTTGTCAGATTAGGAAAATGGGTTTTGGAGATGCAATTGTATTTATGATGTAATAGAACCAGTGGAAGGAATTAGTTTCGCTCCTTTATTTTTTCGATTAATGTGCTTGTAGATACAAGGAATTGGGATTACTATTAATTGGAAAATGTGATTTAGCAGTGACAACTGACAATGAGGGACTGCTTTGAAAACGATTGAAAGGAATCTCAGTTAGGAGAGATAAATACAGTTATCACAATGGATTTCGTTGATGGTTCAAACAACATTAGAAAACTTTATGACTAAACTATACAAATTAGCAATTTTTTGAGAATAAAAACTGGGTTAATACTGTAAATGGTACTTGTCAAAATATGTAATTTGAAATCTAAACTTTGGAATTGATTAATTTATTACCTGAATTTTGAAATTCATCTATCTAGTATTTAAAAGAGTTTTTTATCTATGCTAATGGTATTTGGTGATACTTAGTATATATGAAAAGTTTTTTCCTTACTAAATTGATCAATTTATAATTTCAGATACTGAATTACATATTTTTGCTAGAATGAGTATTATTTGTAACATTTCCCCCATAAAAATTTCATCTTCTTATGCACAGATAAAAAAAAAAAGGTAAGGGTGACTGCAGGGATTTGCCCCCGAAGGTACATCCTGTGGTTGCATGTGCTACCATCTCTGCACTCTGTGCATCATCATCAAGAAAAAGAATTCATGGAAATGATTCTTCAGCATCTTTTATGGATTTTTTTCCCATTCTCGTACAAAGTAAAATCTGCTAATTGAAAGAAAATGGAAATTTCTGTGGGTTAGCTTGAACTGTATCAATGACATGAAGTTAATGTAGCTTGTTGGTAATTATTCTGATTAATAATTCAATACATTGTGCTGTATGTTTAGTCTTTAATGTGTTAGTCATACTGGGGTTTCAGACAAAGCGTACAGCAAGCAAGGCGCATGTTTAAATCAGCTCCTATCAGTAGAATGCATGATTTCTGCACCCTTGAGACAGCAGATGGGGTTTGTGTTATTATTATGGGATTGATAAACAAGCCACATACGACAGAGAATGGTTTTCCTTCTGAGGTATGTGAAATTCTTATATTCTGTGCCTTTGCTTAGGGACTTGGAGTTGTATTACATCATTAATTCCGATATTCTATTTGAGCAACATGAGTTGTTGGATGGAGTCTTGGAATGGCAAACTTCAGAAACATTAGAACTTTTTGGACATTCCCATCTTTTGATGTTGTTAAAGAAATAACTTGAACAATAACTGATGGCTCACAAGTTTAATCTACCTAAAAAGGAAAAAACTTATGAGTTTGTCTTTACCAAAAAAATTAGGAAGTTTCTTTTTGATTGAAGCTGGGAAAACCTATCTTGGTTGAAAAGGCTGTGATTGCATAATTGCATTCGAGCGACCATTTTGCTTTGAGCTTTTCTATTGCTTTTGTTTGAATGGTTTTCACAATGTCCATTAGAGATTTTGTAGCAACATTTTAATTGTGTTGAATAAAGTTATATTTTAACATGCATATGCAGGTGAGCATTTAATTGAAATTTATCATTCTGTTTACCTTTTGATCTACAATTTGGTTCACTTGTGTATTTTGCTTCACTATTTGGTTAGGGCAGTCGAACTGCGAGTTAAGGATAGAAAAAACTGAAACTTGATAGCTTCACTGAAATATAACTGAAAGTGCAACGGCTAAGTCAATACTTAGTTGCCTAACATATAATTGTAATGTGTTTGGTTCACTGGAATATAATACAAATGAAAATGAATAGATTTTTGTTTATGATTAAGGGTATTTTTGAAAAACAAGATATTTTGTACATAGAGTAGCAATTCATCTGGTGAAGAGAAGGAATAGGGATTTTTAATCAATATTACATAGAATAAGTATTTTCTATGGTAAAGTTCTCACAAACCAAATAAGGGAATAGTTATTCTGCGATAATAAAGGCAGAATAGTTATTCCAATTTCGTCTACCAAACGCAACATGAGTTCTATATAGAAAGTTCTGGCAAACAAATTAATCACTGGAGATGTAAAGCTCTATCTCATGCTGGCCATGCCCAATTGATTAAAGGCTTCCTTTTCTCCATCCAAGTTTATTGCTTTTTAATGTTTGTCCTACCTAAAAGCATTTTGAAAATGTGGACATCAAAGATGAAAGGATTTCTTTGGAATGGTAATGATGAAAATAAGGCAAAGGCTAAAGTGGGTTGGGACAAAGTTTGAAAACCTAAGGCTAAAGGCAGGCTTGGCATCATTAATATTGTAACTTGGAACAAGGTGGCTCAACTCAAGCACCCATGGTATTTGTGTATTCACATCAGTGGATTGTTTGGGCCAAGCTGGAATTATTGAACAGTATCAATTTTTGTTCGATGAAAATTTCATTGGAAGCTTCTTGTTCATGATGCGAGATTCTTCAAATTTGAACAATGGCTCAAAACTTGGTTAACTATAACGTGGAGAATGGCATTTCTAACTTTTTGTGGTATGCGGAATGGCATCCTAAAAGTGCTTTGGTTTCATGGTTAGGTTAAACGGCAGTGTACTTCCTTTTTTTAAAAAAGAGGCTCAGCTTTGTTCAGTTATCAATAGTAATGACAAATGACATAACAAATTTAAATATTAATAAAAGTATGATCTTTGATATGATACAATGGAGAATTAGGTTCCATGTATTTAACCCAAAAAATAGGATTCATATTGCTGACCCCACCTAGGCTTGATTGTTGCTGTGTTTAGTATCTCTAAGAAATATTGATGATGTGGAAGGTTATTATGAGTTAAGTTGCAAATGGCGTTGGCTTATGAGCAA
This sequence comes from Combretum micranthum, assembly GCA_024138025.1. Lineage (NCBI taxonomy): Eukaryota > Viridiplantae > Streptophyta > Magnoliopsida > Myrtales > Combretaceae > Combretum > Combretum micranthum. The sequence goes on from JAMXBD010002596.1 coordinate 48,850, forward strand.
GTTCCTTTTTATCACTTTTTGTATATGATAGCTACTAATATGGAGCACTTCTGCAAGTTCAAACAATAAAGTTAATAGATGGGCTTCTTTTTGGGTTTTTTGACAACCGTTAGTTATATGTTTAGTGTTCAACAAAGTTAAAAGATTGAAACATTATATTGAATTAGGGCAAGAATAGGGGATTTTTATTGATTTAAGGGGATATAAGATTACACAAGTTGTCAATATGACCACCCCAAGAGCAAAATCTGCTACCAAGTCTCTCTCTAGAGAGTTCTACATACACATTTTTGGTCTAACTCTCTTTCTTTCTCCTGAGGCTTATTTATAGATCATTTAAGGACACATGCTACTAACTCAACTAGTTGTATTAGCTTGTCACAGACAATACACGAAAGATACAAAAGACTTACTACTGACTTAAAGAAATAAAATGAAAAGTGGAGTCATAACATTCAGTTTTGGCCAGACAGTGAACATGGACTCACACCTCAAGCCTTAAGGTTATGTTTCTGCATGTTGTTAACGTCTTTATGATCTCCTCAAACTGTTTCTGCGAGTCTTTGTTTTTAATGCTCAAAATATAGGTTTTTTGCATTCTTGACCTTTGATTATCGTGAGCTTTACATTTTGGAAGCTCCAGCATACTTCATCATAGTGTTTATTTCTGAAAATGAGATAGTTTATATGGAATCTTCGATTAGAGATGAATGCCGCTAGGTTTTTAAAGAAGCTACACAACAATTAATCAAACCAAACCTGTATAATGCTCACACCTAGTTACAGACTGGAACTTGATTCATGTTATTTATTAGTCATTTCATGTGCATAACAGTTACAGATGCTGTTTCTCGTGACTTTTTCCTCCCTAGGTTTTCGACCATTTTATCTTTGGTTTTCCTCCTAACTGGGAAGAGTTTGCTTCAGAAGATTTAAGGAAAGGCATAAAAACCAATCAAGCCCAGAGAGCAGCTCTGCAGATCAAACTTTTTCAGAAGGTATAATCAATAGAGATGACAATGTGAATTTTGTATGAGAAAAGCTTTACTCATATTAGGGCTTTAGTTTGGATCATTGCATGTTCCATCTGTAATTTCTTAATATTCTACTATTAATTTTCTTTGTTGTATTTTGGTATGCAGGTGTGAGCAATCATGAGTTGGGAGACACAACTTGCCAAGACAAAATTGCTCAAACTAACAGTAAGGGCACAGGCTCAAATCTTTCTGGTGTGGATGTTGAGAAGATGGAAAAGATGTGCTGTACTCCCCCCATAGTTGATCAGCAAAGGTTTTCTCCTGGTCAAACAGGTAGATTACATCAGAACTTACATCTGATATGAAGAACACCTACTTGTCCTAATTCATTAGTATAGAAGTGAAGAATACACTTATCAGGTGACTGCACCTGTCCAGGTGGGGAGGGAAGAAGGATGTTGAAAGGAAACAGGTTATCAAAGAACAAAGTGGGGGAAAAATTCCCCTTAGTTGATCAGCAAAAGTCTACTTCTGGCTGGGCAGGTATAAAAATTGCATTAGATGTTTGAGACATTTAGTTGTCCCGACTCATGATATAGATTGAAGATTTCAGCACTAGCTTGACACTTCCTGGGTGGCTGGACCTCTGCAGGTGGGGAGAGAAGAAGGAACATAAAAAGGAATGTTTTATCCAGGCAGAAAATGGGGGCAAGAACCCAAACTGTCTTACAAGTGAGATTTTTTTCCTAAAGCTGTTGTTTCTCCAATAGGTCAAAGTAAAGCAAAGAGCAATATAGTTTTTTGAAAAAAAAAAAAAAATCATAATCCCTGCATTGATACCTTGAAAATCTTTTTTCTTTTTGTCACCTTATCCAGCCTAATTGAGTATGATTAAAAGAAAACATTAATGTGGATTATTTTTTATGATGCTGATTTACATTTTACAGTGTACAGTTGTATGTTATTCCTCCCACTAGAGGCATGCAATGATGTGTTTCTTTTACAGATCCACCTGTAAAATGGCTATCTCGTTTATGTTGGATTTCTCGATTTTGTGAGCAATGATTTTACTTCAATTGATGCTTTTGCACCACTTGTTATCATTGAAAATTTGATCTAGCAGGATTGCATGTAGACACGTGTTATTCAATAAGAAAATAAATTTGATAAAACTGATAATGGGGGCATGTAGATACTTTTGTTCAGCCACAATGCATAAGTTAACTATTCCAAGAGAGGTATTAACACATTGTTCTTATTTATGGAAAATACAAAACCTATATAATGTACCCAAATCGGAGAATTTTGTACATCAATTCTCAATCTATGTATAATTTTCTCTACTTGTTTCTCTACCTATTTATCAGTGCATCTATTGATCTAGTTGTGGATGTATTTCTTCAAATAAATATATGCAAATCAACATATCATGAAGAAACGCTTTAGCAAGAGAGAATCATGTTTATCTAAGAGATCAATCTAGGTACTCTTTTTCAGCTTTGGGAAGTAAAGAGTAAACCTATATAATATAGATCATGCCTATCTAGATATACTAAACTCTTAGTGACTGTTGAAGTGTAGTTGCTCTTTTTCTGAATGTTATGGTACATCAAGTACCATGTTGCTTTAGTTTTCTTAATACATTTGTAGTTGAAGTAAAAATCCATATGCTAGTTCTTATTTGCCCACTTAAAGAGTAAAGTTGTATATTCAAGCATATAATGTGCCAAATGATATTTGTATGAGTTAATCTTGCATGGTATATATGAAAAATGACAGAAAGAAAATGCTTGGCCTACTGCTTAGATATATTGAAATACAACATGTTGCTTTGACCTTGTTAAATGAACCTTTAGTCATGGTTGTCAAACTTGTGATTTTACTAAGAATTGGAATGTGTAGAATCATGTAAAATCATATAAAACCGGCATAATTGTAAACTTATAAAATCATAAATTTAAATTTAGTCTAGGACTTAATGATTTTGCATCTGTTTTAACTAAGAAAAAACTCATAAAACCACAAACTCTTAAAATTATATACTTGATTTGCAATTTTTACAACAATGGGTTTTGCTAGTCACCCATGTTGTTTTACTTTCACTATTTGTTAGCATAAAAATATAATGTGGCCATCAGCCTACTATGTTAAGGTTGAAAAGTATTAGGGTCATAAACCCTTGGTAATCATAAAACTCTGTAAGTGCCTTTAAATAATATAATTAAATTACAGTAATTGGACACAATTGGAATTTGGTGTTTTGAGAAAACCTTTAGATTGACTGCATGTGGAAATGTAGATGGTGAGTCATTTTATCACTTAAATTCTCTCCTTGCAGAGAAGGCTTGTAAAACATTTGAATTTTTAAAGAAAACAACATTAGCATTAATGTAAACTTTCTTTGCGAAGAGCTGCAAATGGATGTTCCCTTTTTTGAGTTTGGGAATACCCAACAAATATGCATTCAAGGGCTCTTGTATCTTTGTTTTGTTTGATGGTGTGAATAAAGCAACACACCTAAAAACTGAGGTAAGGAATTGATAACCTTGACTTGTGAGAATGACTCTTAAACAATGCTTAAGAGAGATTGAAACTTTAGTGCTTTAGATGGGATTCGATTCACCAAATAAGTGGCAGTTAAGAATGCATCTTTCTTTTGGCCATCCTGTTTTGTTTGGGTATCGGAGTACAATAACTTTGGCTTAGTACTCCATGCATAGTCAAGTATGAGTTGAAATCATATGAGAGATACTTTTGCCTATTGTGCTATAAGTATGTGATTAATGTTTGTAACAAATTTATGAAATTGACAAAACACTAAGTACGTGTTAGATTTATCCTTTAGCATGTACACCCAACTCATTCAAGCACAATCATTAACAAAACAAATAAAATCATTGATGACCAAACAAATTGGAACTTTAGATGGGTTTCACATGTCACTATGTCTATGATGGAAGGGTTTGCGTAGCTGATAGGGATAGGAAGCATAAGTTGATCAGGTAAGTTTCGCAAAAGCACAATGATCACAATAGAATTTGGTCTTTCCATTATTTTTGAATGATTCAAGATACAAATGATGCAATTATAGGAAACTGTGACAGCCTATACACCTGCGCTATTGAATTATATCTAGCCCCAACATAGTAGATAAAGAGACTTTGGACTCACTAAAAAGATTATGCATGTTGCCTATTCCTGCTGGATAATAAAGCCCATTCTTCTATTCTTGTCCCCAGTACTACTAATAATCCTTCCTGAAGATAGGTCCTGAAATTTGTGATATGAGAGGAAAAGCTGCTTGACAATAGTGAGTTGGTTGACTGATATTAAATTATATTGACTTAAATATAATTATAACTGAATTGTATTAGACCTTGTCCTTTAGCTTGTGCTTCTAACAAGCTTTGCAGATTGGAATCACTCATGAAAGTTGACCTCCTTTGTTTTACATGGTGTCATTTGTAGAGCGTGTTGGTCCCCTATGTGTGGATGAGTGAAATTTGGCACTACTAACATTTTTGTGTAGTCTAGGGAACTGGACTTCAATTTGGATCTAGAGGTGGTTGACGGGGTATGATTGGTTATCATCGATGACTTGAACTGAGTTCAGTTGGGATTGATTGGGCTTAAATACCATGTAGAAATATAGTGCAGAAATATTTTTGAATTCTACATAACTTGTACATAGGGGTCCTATCTATGGGCAATTCTTGCATGTAGGGGTCCTATCTTTGGGCAATTCTTGCATAGCAGATAGTAATATTTATAGTTATACCAAACTCCGATTGCTTGAAAATTTTAATTCTACTAACCAGCGATGTTAATTCTATCACTATTATTTATGCTAAATTGACCAATTGTTAGCAGGCTACTTTGATGGACAAGATTTCATAGGTATGAGAAGGATGGACCAATTGTAATTTAACTGCTAGAAAAGTCTAGTGTCTGGACTTTGTTTATTAGTTGATGCATTGCTGTCTGAAATATTTTTAGAAAGTAATTTGATATTGTTACATTAAAGCTTCCAGTGTCTAATATTGTTATTCGTTCATGTGATCTGCTGTGCATGTGAAATGTTTCTGGCTTATTACCTGGAAGTAGCATCTAGCATGGCTTCCTTGTCCATCATGGTGCCGTGTAGCTATGTATGGCTTTGCCATACTCATGATTCACACGTATGTCAGTAGCTTTTCTTGCTATAATGCAAGTACTGACTAAGATTTACTGAACTTTTCTTCATTTATATGCTGGTACTATTCTCTAAAGTTCACTTTTTTTCTGATTATGTAGGGAGCTTCCCTCATGTCTCCAGATTCCTTTAAACGTTCAAGATCTGGTAAGCATTGCCATCATAGCAGTTTGTTCTTGTTCTTCCTTAAGGTTTATCCGTCTCCACTCTTGAACTACTGCATATGCTTTTGGTTTTCCACCCGATAATTGCAAACATAAAAATCTATCCATGTTAATGATGCTTTTGGTTTACTTCCCTATAAAGTATCTAGTCATCCTTTTAATCTCTTCTATACTGTCAAGTGTCCTTGCAAAGTCTTGGTTTGATCATATAGCATATTGACCATCAGACTAGCAATTGCCTCTCCTTTGCAGGAAGAGTACAATTAAATAAAAGTGTGTTGTTTTCTGTCTAATTTTACTAGTCAATTTTGTTACTTCCGAAAAGAATCCTCATAGGGATTGATCTGTTGATGAACAGATTTCTATTGGTAATGTGAGTGAACAAGCAAAAGCCAAGATAACTCAGGAAGTTTGTATGATGTGCTTAAGGAGGTTTGTGTATCCTTGATGCTACACTATTGAACAAGACTACCCAACCTAAGCATGTATGGACTCTTTGTATGAATTCCGGTTCTTCTCTTTGACCTAGATGGGCATAATTGGGGATGTTAAAGGGTAGATTGTTCTGCAACATTCACAGTTGTTCAGATGGTTCATGGTGTTGGGAGAAAATCCTAAGGACTCGGAATCTAGCCAGATTACTTCTTGTTTGGAAAGTTGGTAATGGAAATTCAATATCCCTTTGGTTTCATGTAAGGTCCTTTAGTTGATTGGTTGGATAAATTTATCTGCTCTTGTAGGTGGCCTAAAGAGACTAGTCTTGGAAGTGGATGGGTATGGCTTTTTGGTAACCTCTAAAAGTTTATTAACCTTGACCTGCCATTTTCTTTTCTACATTGTCTTCTCTAGAGGATGGCTTGGTGTGGAATTTCCGAGCCCAATAAGCCTTTCTGTATAAAGGAAGCTTACAGAAGCTTGTGTTCCCAGCATTGTAGAGTGCCGTGCTGGCATAAATCTTGAATTCTTAGACATGCCTTCATTCTGTGTAACTGCTCTTAGAAAGCTCCACAACCTTCATTGTCTTGCTCGATGGGATTTGGTAGACCTAAATCAGTGCTACTTGTGCAAGAATTTAGAAGAAAACCATGAGCATCTTTTCTTTTTACACTTTGTGAATTATGGGATTAGCTAAGCGTCTTTTTGATGTGCCTAAACAAGAGGCTGAAAATATTTTCCTGCCCTGCTTTTTCACTACGGCCTAAACGTCTCAAGGGTCTAGCAGCCACAATCTAATATTATGGAGACAGAAATGATAGAAGAGTCCATGGTCAAGAGCTTTCTGTGGACACCATTCTTAGAAGGATATTATCTTGTATTCTCTCTATGTAAATTATTATCACATGCTACTTTGACATTAAAGGATATCTGTACCTGCACTAATCTTTGTTTAATTATAGAGCTGGCACAAATATTCCCCTTTATCTCTCCTCTACCTTGGGGTAGCTCTTTTGTACTCTCTCTCCTTCTATAATGAAATTACATTTAAGCTTTCAATGATTTTTGTTGCTTTACAGCTTCTTATACTAAATATCAGGCCTTATATGCATACCAAATTGCAAAATCCATGTCCAGCTTTAAACAATTTAGTTATTGATGATTTACATGTGTTGCAGGAAGGCTGCTTTTACCTCCATTAGAGTTTTGGCGGAACCAACTGGCAATCTATGATGCGGTTTGTAGTTTATTTGCAACCTATTCTGAAACGTTAACTTGTCTTTAACTACCCTAGTTACTGCTAGTAGCATGCACACATATCTTTTGGATATGCTAGATGGTGACCTTGTGCGAGCTTAAGTTTTCAGAAAAGGAGTACACTTTTACCAATACAAAATTAAAGTCCTCAGTCCTCAGAGTCATTGGGCTGCTATGTCCAAAGAGTAATGTGAACAAGCAATTTTGAGGCCATGGCCTTGTTCTATGGTACTGCTTGAGCATATGGGATGAACATGTTTTCTTGTCTTACCCCCATCTGAAGACATCCCAGAGATGCTTTACTTTCTAGAGTTATTTTATAGCCTTCCTCATCTGTAAATCTATTTCTAGTAAACTTGGTTCTTTCATTCTAAAAGTGGTGTAGCAATTTCTAACTTTTCTAGTTTATCTTCTTCAGGAACGCAAAATTGCTGGGGTTACAGAGGGCCTTGACTTGGGCCAAAAGAAAAAAAAAAAAAGGAAAAAAGAGGGCCTTGATTTGAGTTTAGAGCCTGGAGGTTTGTTGCCTTTAGAGTAGTTTAGAGCTGGTCCATTCAATTTTCTTACAACTACACTGCCTGTTTTCAAACACCAGAATTTTTCCTTTGCATGAGCATCTAACATATATATGAAAGCAGGGAACATAACTTGCATGTTCTAAAGTTTTGAGGTCATATTCAGTTCAGTCCAAATTTTAAGTTGAAGTATAAGAGTTTACGAAAATGCATGTAGAAACATCAATTTAGTACCTGAACCGAATATTTTTATGAAGGGTAAATGTCGTAAATGGATTTGAACTTTGGTAAAATATACAATCAGTTAATTGAATTTTGAAATTAATTAATTTAGTATTTAGTATTTGAATTTTAAATTAATCAATTTAGTATATGGAAAAAACTTTTTGTGTATACTAACTAATTTTATGAAGGTACTGTTGGTGTGCATAAAAAATTCTTTCAGGTTTTAAATTGATTAATTTTAAAGTTCATGTACTAAATTGATCAATTTTTGATCAATTTCAAAGTTCAAGTACTTAATCGTATATTTTGTTAAAGTTTATGCATCATTCGCGATATTAACCCTTTTAGTGAATATGTGAAACTTTCCACTCAGTAATGTTTTGTGAAAGTTTAAGCCTTCCAGTTTTATTATATCGTTGAAGTAAGGTGGTCAAATTCATGATATTATTATTATTACTACTCAAAGGGGAGAAAAAAAAGAGGGTAAATATTAAATTTGTATCTAAGCTTTACATGAAAATTTAATGTAGTACCTAAATTTTAAAGTAATCAATTTAATATCCAATCATACTTTTTGTGGCTATATTTACTCTTTTTAATACAGTTTGCTCTATTTGTAAACGTAGAATAGACAATATATCATTGTATTTTTATTAATACCTTTAATATCGTTTAGCATTGATCAAACAAGAAAAGTTTGATTGCTATTAAATTGATCATTGCAAAATTTAGATACCAAATTGAATTTTCATAGTAAGTTCAAGTACTAAATTTGAAATTTTCCCAAAAAAATACCACACCTGCTTAATGCATATTGAAAGTGAATAATTAAGATACTTTGTGTAAAATATAGTAAAAAAACTATGATAATTTGGCAATACATGTTAGAGATGCCTTTCAAGGATGACAATGTATGACTATGTTTTAGGACTAATAACATCATGGAGATGCAGGTTCCAATATGTTTCTTATATTATTACCCATTTTTTAATTATGTTTCCTTTTTGTTTTTGTAAATAAATATTGACATCACAGATATATCTATTTTAGGTAGTATATCTTTGGTAAGTAAGTGGGTCTATGACATTAATAGACAAGCTCAGAACTTGAGTAATGTGCAGATTAGCATTGCAATCATTTAATCTAAAAGTTCAAACTTATAGATCTAGTGTAGAATATTTTATTTATTATGTGAACTTTCCTCATCAAGTAGAAGACTTGGTTAAATAAGATTGAGATAAGTGTATAAGGATTCAAACTTATGACATTTTTTTTTATTTTATCACGAGCTTTTAGATCATATGGTTGTAGTGTTATCTAAATAGTTGAAAGCTCTTTGTTATTAGTTATGGTTCTCTATCCTCCGGACAAGTTCTCTAAGCCGGTTGTTTGAGTACTTTGTTGTTCTTCAGTTGATCTGCAGCTACTTGCTGCTGATGGCTCACCTTTTTTGTATCTAGGTGCTGGAAACAGCTCTTTAAGAAAGCAGCGACCCAAAAGATGAGGTTGGATCAAGTTTTCTGATAGTTAATGCTCGGGAGCTATAAAGTTGAACTTGTTGCTGATTCCATATTTGTAAAAATCGTTGTGATGCCATCATGGTATGAATGAGCTTGCTCAACCTGTGGATCATAGGGTGATATAGCTTCGAATTCCCCTCCCATTATAATCAAAAGAAAAAAAAAAAATTTCTAATAGTCTGCTTACTATATAGTTGGATATTTTGATCATTGTAATTCATCTATATATTTGCTAATGCTCACTTTTTAGTCCAAAAGAGAAGACACAATTCTCTGTTTATGTTTATCTTTAATCTACATAATTTAAGCTAGAATCATTTTTCTTGATGTCTTAGTTGTTTATTTATTTATTTTTCCCTTCCCCACACTTAGGGTTATATAAAATTGCCTGAAAGTTTTGTTTTGACTTCTAACAAATCACAATGTAATTTTAAAGGAAATTTATAAATAATGGCATTGTATTATAGGCTTATAGCTTTGTCTAATCGCATAATGTGGTGGTTAACTTTCTTTATTTAAAAAAATAAAAATTAAACCGTTAGTTCTAGACAACCATAATTTGTGAGGTTAAAATCATTTGTTAAATTTGAAACTTTGATCATAGGAACCTTGTTAAATAATTCGAATAAAAAATAGTTTGCGGAATATCTAATTACAGTTATGCAAAAATCTCCTTAAGTTTTCTATGATGTAGCTAGGTAGGACTAATTCTTGTCAGTGCTTTTAGGCCTACATTCTAGAATTATATCCAAATTACATGGAGAAACGATTTACACTAAACCCTTGCTAGTAGGCTTGGGGCAAGGGAAAAGGAAAAATCTTTTGTGGGTGGGGGTGGGTTTTTTCTTTTTTTAATCTCAAGATCATAATTTAAAAAAATTTATCCTTATAGAAGACTGTTAAAGATACAATTCTGTAGTAAAATAAAATTGTGTTTTTAAGACACGATCATGCATTTAAGTGGCATAAAGATTATTTTCTAAATTTTGGGGATATAAAAAACAGAGACATTTTTTTTTTTAAATTTCTTGTACCATTAGTAAGCTTATTCTATTAATTTATGATTCTGGGTAGGTTATCGTAATATTTCTTAAAAATTATCACAGAAATATTGTTTTGTGTTAATAATCAGTATGCAATTATAATTGTTTTGGGTGGTCAACTCATAAAACAGGTACACTGTAGTAACCGTTGAAACATTGAATCAATCTGTGGAAGGGAAAATCAAATCAAGATTGGTCCATCTCAAAAACTAATTGCATATATTAATTGATACAAAACATTTACTTGGTACAACAGCAATTATTAAGGCAAAAATTATATAACATCTTTAGATGTGTAGGGTAGATGTTCACATCTGATCATTTAGTAATTGATGAATAAGATAGAAAAAACTCATGTGATGCTTATCTTAAATGAGCTTTCTATGAGTAAGATTAGTAAACATCCTTCTATGTAGAGATGGATACGGATCAGTTTGGTTCGGTTTTTATTAAAAACCAAACTAAATCATATCATAATTTAAGGTTTGCTTTTTTTTTTTTTAATTTCAAACAAAATCATTGCATTAAAAAATTTCCGAACCATTATATAAATGTTTGGTCCCATTCAAATTATGGATTGAATCAAAATTCTAATTAAAAATATTCTTTCTTATATATATATATATTTTGCATTTGTGTGGATATTCGAATATTTGAATCACTTTATAAATGTTGTACTGCAAATTACATCAAAAACTTTATAAATCCACCATACTCATAATCCACAATTCTCCATAAAATCATAAGTGACCATTAGTTATTCACTGACAAAAATACTTATACTAAAATAATACATAGCAAGCTATCCATGAATAAAAATCATCCTTGAATAAAAGTTATTTGCTGATAAAAATATTGAATAATCAATCTATGGTAAAAGTTATAACTAAATAAAAAAATTATATTCGACAAAGTTAAAATTATAAAAAAGATATATTATCACCAGCAAAAAAAAAATATATATATATATCATGAATCTAAAAAATAATTCTAAAAATAGAAAGATTATAACATTAATAAATATTTATTAAATAATAAATATTACAATGAAACTATAAGAAAATACAATATTTAATTGACTATTATAAAAAAATTTATAGTTACAAGTAAATTATTATTATATTTTTCTAAAATGGTTTGATTTGAGTTTATAGATTGGATTGGTTTATCATTCCAAACTAACTATAAATTTATGGATTGGTTTAGATTTGAGAATTTTTTAAACCAAATTGGTTTTTTTTTTTTTAAACTATGTTTTAGATTTGATTTGGTATAGTTATAGATTGGTTTAGTTCGGTTAATTTTTTTCTCCCCCACTCATAAGTGCAAAAGTGTACTTGAGAGAGGTTTTCCGTGAACAAACCGGTTTAATAGTCCTTTTCTAAGCCCATAAACTAAATCCCCCTAAAATCGAATAAATGAATCCAACTTGTTGGATTGTGTGATCTAACCTAATAATCAAATCCAAATAAATAATAATATATGTAATTTAAGCTCATGTGAATATCGTCATGAGGGTTTAAATATACCATCTTTTATATTTAAGATAGAGTGCATTGTTTTATAATCATATCGAATGGTTTTAAATTTTAACTGTAGTCTATAGTGTGATAGTACAACTTAAGAATTGACAAAGCAAATCCAACATAGGAAACAACATAACTAATACTCAAAATCAAACTTTTGACGCTTCTCTTAAGATTGATTTAGATGCAATTGAAAAGTTTCAGCATCTTCTAACTTGGATGTAATGTAAAGGGATAAGAGAGAAGTGGGGACCAAGTTCCACTAAATCTAAAAGGGGGCACAAAAGTAAGGGTACATAGGAGAGGGAGGGCATGGGGCCCTTATTGGTGAATGGGATGTTTGTCCTTTCTTAATCCACACCCTTTTTTAGGAACTCAATTATGTTAAAAGGTAAAGTGGGTACTATGTTTGTGTTGCATTCCTTTTCTTATGGGTCCCTTCGACCTAAAAAAATAGGATCATCACCATGTGGCATAGTGCTCTCCGACTAGGCGCGTGTATCCCACTCCAGACATGAACCCAGTCCCACTGATAATATGCTCGTCTATGTGTATGTATACATATATCAGCCGAGTCGCACCAGTGGATCACGCTGCTTGTGTGCGTTTAATAAAATCTACTTAATTTTGAGTTCACTATAAAATTATTTGTTATATGATATGTTTTATTACTTTTTTAGTCTAAATAAGTAAATATAATGCTTGATGAAAGAAGAAAAGAAGGATCGATCATTGTTTAAAAAGAATGCGAAAAAAAAAAATTACAACTTACAGGTATTGTGGAGGATAGTACTTAGAAACATATTAGACAATTTTTATTGTGATTGTTTCCAAATATTTAAAATCATATTGGGTTGGTTTTTTGGAAAGTGGGAAATGATGGGATAACGGAGAAAATATATAAACAAAATAAATCTCTACTTATTAAATCATTGGTGCAAAGATAATTTAGAAATGTGGAGTCCAACAAGGACAATATTAGTTTGTATAATAATAAATGAACGAAGGGTAATATACTGTCCTAATGAGTTGCATTGCAAGGGACCATTCAAGAGTGGCAATTTGAGATAGCAAGCATTAGTTTTTATTTATTTATGTATTTATGAATGCCTTATGCCATTGGTTCTAGTCCTGCTAACCTCAATTTTCTTCATTTGATTTTAATGGTTTATTTGTTTCATCATCTTTCTATCATTTTTGGTTTTATTTTTTTATCGTTTCCAAACAGATTGTTTGTTAAAAATAGGTATTGATAAAAAATAAAAAATTTTACTTATAAACAATCAAACAGATTGATACTATGAAACAACTATAATATATATATCGATAAAAAACAGATCATCTAAACAAACCTGGATTTATGGTGCATTGGATTTACTATTCATAGAATCCGCAAAAACCGAGCACCAAGTCTTCTTAAAAGTGATTCACATTTCCATCTAGCATTTATTTAATATTTACATTTTTTTTTATTTTTAAATTTATTTAATTGTTTCATTTATTTTACATTCGTTCTAGTTTTTAATAGTCGTTCTATTTAATTAATGTTTTTTTAATAGTTTTTAATAAGTAGAGATGTAGATAATTTTTTGTAAAATTAATTCATAATTTAGTGGCCACAAAAATTAATAACTTATTACTAAAAAAGGAAATGTTATTGAGATAATTTTTTGTATTATATATTACTAATAATTTGCTAGATATTGTTAAATATTATTGATTAATTTACCAAAGGCTAAGGGCCTATGGAAACAATATAATTTTAAAATATTAATAATGGAATATCTTGTACATTATAAAAACAATTTTTTCAAATTCTTTATAAAGTTAATTTTTTAAATGTTTACAAGACATCTTATGACTTTTATCACATGTACAACATATTTTATAATATTTCATATCTTATTTTTTACATTTCCAATGAGAGAAATGTTACTGGTACGAAATTAGAAAATCCATCATAACTTGATCATACAAATACAACAACGCATAGAAATGTGAATGGGGACAAATCATTTGGATATTCGATTCGGTGAAGGATTTTGATTCTCCAATCATTTTTCCTTTAATAAAAGAAATCTCATATAAATATAGATAATTATTATGAACTCCCACACACAAGTAATGGGTCTCTTCTTATGACATCCAATAAAATAAACTTTTTATTAGTATCACAGTGAATTTCTAAATATCTTTGGAAAAATAATATTTTATGCAATATGAAATTTAATAACTATTTTTCATGTTATTGTTTGCTTGAATATGGTATAGTTTAAGCTTGAAGAGAATGGACTTGGATCATGGTAGGTGGGGGTTTTTGCAAAACAGACAAAGGGTTAGTGGTACGACGAGCATATATCCGGTATAGTCACTCCAATACTTAAGTCAGTGTTTGTCATAGTCAACCCATAGTTCAAATGATAGAGAGAATAACCGAGAGCGGCATTACCTATCTCTTGAGAGGTAGATGGGTATTTATAAGTGACTAACCTGGCAGTTGCGATCGTAGTGGATGATTGGAAGACGTATTGGACAAATGGGTGGTTGGAGGCTATAGTAGGGTCATGGGAAGGTTACTTTCCCATTATCCATAGGTCAAACCCACTAAGTTATCCATGATGAGCGACTAGAGGCATGGAGATGTTTGAGTGACTTATTGGGGTTAATACTAGGCTGGATGCCTAATAAGATATACCAAAAGGGTTTGGGCTTGCTGGCTTGACCCAATTCGTTAAGTATGTGTAAGGCTTGACTCGAGCAGGTCTGTATTCAAGAATAGACCACCAATATATGTATTATGTTTCATCTTTTTTCTTTCCCCATATTGTTACATTCCATACAAATAAATAGGTCTCATAATATGCAATATAATTAAAAAAATTAAATGAATTCATAATATAGATAATTGACTTAAGAAAGAAAAATTGGTCTTTTCGTATACAATATTGCGTCTGTCCCTGCGTGTACTTAAGTCTACTAGTTTTTTAAAAATTGAGTGCTTAGATTTCTAAATAATTGGAGAAAAAAACGTCATTGTCATAGCTTATTTTATTATTTTACTCTTTATAGTAAAAGTATTTGTTTTCTTTAATTTTAAAAGGATAAAATGATGATCTAAGAGCAGAATCCACCTTTTAAAAATTTAGATCTGAAACTCAAATTTAAATATAAGAAAAAAAAAATTAGATACGCATAGATCTACCTCCTATGCATTAAACTCGTAGCATGTTAATTTATTCATTAATTGAGCAATACTCAGCCCCGTTGAAATTCCGCATCCATTAGGGTATAAAATAGTCTTTAAGATTACGGAGATATAATAACATCCAAAAGTTTAAGAAAAGGAAAGTAAGGAGGAAAAAGACAAAAAAAAAAAAAAAAGTAAAAACAAAAGAGAAAAGCTTTCCAATGCACTAAAAACTTTACTGATCAGTTTATTTTCTAACCTTTGACTTGAACTTTTTGATTGTTGAGTGGTTGTTCTATTATTTATAAAGATAGCATATTGGCAAGTAAATTTCAACACGGCATCGAGTTTGGCATATTCAGTCTTCAAGCATGAAGTTTGCCCCCCAAAAAAAAAAAAAAAAGGAAAAGATTGGATAAACTTTAAGTGAAAAATTTAAAATATATACAATACTCAAATAGTAATTTTAATATTACTCCCCACGTTTTCATAATTTCAAAGTCATGCTCCAACAATAAAGCTCCTTTTTGTCCTTCTATGATGGTATATATATATGTATCCACACACACACACATATATATATATATATATATATATTAAAATTGTACTTATACTTAAAATCCAACTCAAGCTTCATTTAATCAACTTGACTATGATTGAACCAATTTCAAGTAGCTTGTGAATATGTTTAATATATTTATATATTTACTTTAGATGATATATTAAAATCTTCATATATTCATATTATAGAGGATTAAAACAAATGTGCATAAATTTAGTTTTAAGTCTAGTGGCAACTCTTAGATTAGTGACAAAACCTAGAAAATCAAGCTTGTGGACATTGAATGATATAGGAAGACTTTGTATAATCCTTTTAGAATAAGGATTATTAAACAAACAGATCTGTTCTCAACCTATTCTAAGGAATCTCATACATTTAGAGGGGCTCTCCATAAATTTGGATTTCAAGAGAAACTCATGGAGAGATCCTTCGAAAGGACTATTTATCTCGATTGTTGACCACTTAAGAAGCTCTATGGGTGTCATCAATAATAAAATCTATAAATACTGAATAACTCTTATTTCACATTATCTAGAGATTTAGAAAAATGTTACCATCCTATTAGATTATTGTTTAAAAAGATTGTGGCTCCAAAAGAACAATAAGTTGTTTCTATTCAAGTATAGTGAGATTGATCCATATAACTCATTTATTTGTTACTTAGAGCCCCACTCTTCTTCAACTTATTTAAGTTTTGTCGCTATTATATGACCACATGAAGCATGAAACACACTCAATGTATAAATGATTACTTCAAGTGAATTTCGCATATATATATATATATATTGTATCATATTCTAGGAACCATAGATGCTATTAAATGAAAATATGATGCAAAAATGTTGATGTGCCCAGATGGATCAAGCCTGATTAGAAACTCTATATAATTTTGAGTTTATATATATATATATATATATAAATAAGAACGAACATTTATAAGTTCTAAAGTATTTACGAATGAATGAAATATATAGACACAGATATTAGCATTTATGGTTAATACTTAAATTGGTTGTCTAAGACATGGTTCGTGGAATAATGGATTTGCTACACAGTTAATTCATTAATAAAATCCACAACAAACATCTCAATATTAAAAGTAGGTTTCGTTAAAGAGAAAATTTTGATGTCAATAAAACTAGTGAAAATGGATTGTTGTTGCAATTCAAAGAGCGAATAGCATATTTGTAAAAAATAAACTAACTAAGGGTAAGTACAAAAATAAAAGAAATCCTAAAATATTACAAGAAGGAAAACACATCATATAATATTTGTTGATTTTTGTCAAGTAGTTAGATGACAAGATTAACCAATTAGATGGCTAGATAAAACACTTAAAAAGATCAATGTTTTATATACATTAATGGATTGGGCTAAGTCTTCCAACCAAATGGGTAGTCATGATGGCCACATGGGGGTCATCTATTGTGTTTTTAATTCTTTAAGTGGATGGCAAATGCTGTCCTATTGAATGGGCATTTTCTAACTGGCGATCTTTTGCTTTCTATTTTGGATGATTTAGTTCAAAACATTTGGACAATTTCTGATTGTCCAAGAATTTACCTTTGCTTTAACTTATGATGATAGGAGGTAGTCCTCCAAGTGGATTAACTTTTTATGCTTTGCTTTTGTCTTCTCATTGCAACTCAGTCTGTCTTAGTCTCAATTGGACTCATCGTAACAATATAGTTTATTTTCATCCTCTATGAAAGTTTAAATAATCTCTAGACCATCATTTAGCACCCTTCTATCATAGAAACATACTAAACTTGAGAAAATATTACCAACATTCATTGTAATAATGATACATGTTATCTCGTCCACATAATGCCAATGGTCAAGGGAATCTAACCAAGTAATCAACGTGTATCATCCATTTCTCTACAAGTCAATGTAATGTTTATTTTTCAGGATTTGATATGGTCTTCATATTCTAACGGTGCACAAAAGTTGTAGATGTCAAATTTCTGCCACTATCAATTATCACCATCAAGAACTAAATAATAAGTCTAATTTGGACCATGCTTTGGTATCACATTGCTATTCCAAAACCATAGTACATCAAAGAAACTAGAAGTGAAAGTTTATATTCTACTCCAAAAATGTCATCTTGCTTTTTTTTTATCGAATTTTCTAATGCTAGCCCCCATGTCTTTTACTTCCATTTCATCAATTTAATCTCAAATTTGGAACTTCACCTTCTATAACCATAACATTCCTATTTGGACATCTCAATGCCAAATGCCCAAATCCTAAAGATCTAAACACATAATCCCACTCATCTTCTTCTCTATTTTTTCATCTGATCATTCTCTTATGCTTAAAAAGTATGAGGAGTCTTTGGATTTCTTATTTCAGCCTTTTCATAGCTTCCTCATTATTTTCTCTCAAACTTTACTTTCTTAGGCTTAGGCTTTTGATTGACCATAGGTTTTTTTCTTTTATATATGTCTCAAGTTTAGATGAAATCCAATGCAATTTAACTCTTCCTCTTTTCTTTATCTTTTCAATTTAAGAGCAAATTTAATTATGCCATCCAGTGTCTCAGAATTTTGAAACACCACCATACCAGCAATATCATATTTTAATCCAATAATGAACCCAGCAATAGTTTGCTCAATTAGCTCATTCACTTTCAATCTAACCTCATGAGAAGAGTCTCATACTCTTCCACGCAATCTTTAACATATAATCCTTCACATCTCAAAGATTGTAATCTTAGAAATAACTTTTGCTTGTAATAAGGTGGTACAAATGTTTTACTTAGTAATTGTTTAATTAAAACCATGTGGTTATATCTTATTCACCCCTCTTATATCTTTTTTGTCTTTAGATTTCACTAAAGTGCAATATATCTTATGAATTTCAAAGTAGCAAATCTAACCTTAGTACGTTATTTGCACTCACATAACTTAAAAAGGCTTCTCAACCTAATGTTCCTAATCCAAGTAGTCATCAAGTGTACCATGGCCATTAAATTAGGAAATTTTTAGTTTTGCTTTTTAAACCCTTTAAATTATTTACTTCTCATACCAACTCCCTTTACCAAAGTTGTTGAATCATCAACCTATATACAGTATATATTCCTTGCATTAAACATTAGCTCCACCATCTAACTTGTTAGCTATAAGCACCTCCTTTACAATATTCTCATCTTAAGTAATCAATTGGGTGCCTATATTCTACATCACTACGATTTGTAATTTGAAAACCCTTAAAACATCTTAGTAGGTATAGTCATTTGTTGTTAAAAAAACACCTTAGGCACATTGTGTTGCCTAGCATTACCATGGCTAACTCGATCATTAACACCTCCATTAAAACTACCACTCGGCATATTGCAATCAATTACAAAAATTGAATCAAAAGCCCTATTTATATAATGAAACCAACACCACCTCACTCCATGCAAACACTACAAAACAACCAAACAAAATAACAATAAAATCCAAAATTCAATCCACATGTTATGTAGGCTCGTCTGCTTTAAACTCATATTATAATAATATGGGTTAGAATTAGCCTAACCTTTCTTATGCGGGTTGGGTTAGTGGGTTAAGCAAGCTGATCAGCTAACCCACTAATGTATTTTTTTTTTTAATTTGACATTTTAATATAATTATAATAAATTATATGTTATTTTTAATTAAAAATAAAAAAAATCTTATTTACATAAAGATTTTTTTTTCTTATTTCCACAATAGTTTGGAGATATTTGTCTTAGTTTTACTTAAATAATCGATTACTTAAACATATAATTTAGACTATAAAATATAAACAATTGTGACATCTAACAACACTTTCATCATAATACTGTTGATATGTCATCATCAATAATCAACTAAATAATAGAGCTTTTCAAATTTAAATTAGAATATATATGTATATATACTTTAATGTAGATTTATGAGCTAACCTGACTTACAACAAGTTGACTGCTTTAACTTATGTGTTATGTAGGATGGGCACAAATGATCAGTACATTAACTCGACTAAAATTTTTAGCCCCCAAATCCTTTTCTTTTTATTTTTTAATTACAAGTTAAATAGATGTTTCGCATTACCTGTCTATTGAACCCTAATAATCTCCATACAAATTTTTCAACACTATAAATATTGTGATAGAGTCAATTTACCAATATCGAAGTGTGCTCATCGTGTGCTCTCATATAAAAAATTTTTGTGCTCGGATGAATTCAAACATGATTGCAAAAGCATAGCAGATTCGCTTGTATGTATTTTGGGGTTTATATTGAAAAGATCAATATTTGTATTTTTTAAGTGTTTATTGATCAATAGAATATAAAGAAATGACTATATATATATATATCAATTCATGATCAATCATTGAACTAGCTGTTTTGAAAATCCCAACAACAATGTGACTTGCTATTATGAGAATAAAAAGGTTTTAATGACATAATTAGTATGACACCTGTTTTCAATTAAAGACGCCACAATTAAAATAATAGATTTTGATTGATAAGACCCATGACATGCAATCTCAATATCAAACGTATCAGCTCAGAGAGAGATGGTATTGATAAAAACTAGTAATATTACAAATCAAAGAACAATGCAAAATAACCCAAAAGAGCTAATGACATATTTGCAATAATAAACAAAATCAAGGATAAGTAGGGTAGGGGACTAAAAGAAATTTGAAAACATGATATGGAGGGCAATTTCGTCGTATAATATTTGTTGGTTGTCACATGGCGGTTTGATGACGAATTAACCAATTGAATGTAATAGAAAAAAACACTTTGAAAAATCGACATTTTGGTTGTGCCCGCCGAATAGGTTTAGTGTTGTTAAGCAATTGGTCTAATGGGTGGTTAGATATATGATCAAATGGCAAATTTACCTAGTCATATAGGCATTCTTAAGCCTATAATCTATTTTTCATTTTTTATATCTCGATTACTCAATGGATCATTTTTATTATTATTTTTAATTATATGTTACAATTTTTAAAATGAGAATCAAACTAATCCATATTGATGAAAGATTAGTATTCATATTATAATTGCTTTCACATCCAATCGATTTTCCAATAATTATAAATAGTATACAATAATTACCATACCCTTTTAAAATTTTTATGTTATACAAGATCATATCTTGGCATGTCACACATATCAAATCAAATTCCATTAATCTAATCAAATTCTATCTTATATATCATGGTTCTTTGAATTCCATCGACTAAATTATTGCAATGTTCCATCAAGTGAACCCTTTGGCCACTTGATGGCACTTGGAGAATCCCAAATCCAATCAACTTTTCTAATAATTATAAATAGAAAATAATAATCATCGTACCACCTTTGTGAATCTTATTTTATATAAGATCATATCTTGACATGTCACTCATAACAAATTAAATTATATCAATCTAATCAAATTTTATCTAATAATAATATTACATGTTTCTTTAAACCCTATCAATTATAATTATTTGAAATATCCATCAGCGAGATCGATGCAATATAAAATAAAATTTACCCATAATTATTGAAGGATGAAAGTAAAAAATATAAAAGTATGGTGTCTACAATAACTAATAAGATGATAATGACTACCACATGTGAAAATCTTCAAAATCACATTTTTGTTAGCAAAAATCTTAAATAAGTGCTCCTTGACACACAAAAATGGAAAGGAAACATATCTCTAGGTATCCCACAACTACAACAGCAGCAGGTCTCTCTCCATTAGTAGATACCATCAAATTGAAAAACATCACTGAGCAAGAAAAATGAAATATTATAAACAGTGTTCAAGTCCATGTCCAACGTTTGAATAAAACCAACACTCCCTCTCTGTCTCTCTAATTGCGCCCCGAATCCATCCACGCGCCACCCCTCCTCCTCACGCGCTTATCCTCTGCACTCCAAATCCCATTAGAACCCCCCAAATCCTCTCATCTCTCTATCTTATCCTCTCTCTTTCTCTCCTTATATATATATATATATATCTTCCTATAACTGCATGAGTAAGATTAAATTTCTGTTATGGGAGGAGTGACGTCATCAATTGCAGCGAAGTTCGCTTTCTTCCCACCAACACCGCCGTCGTACACGGTGGTTTCGGAAGGAGAGAAACTTAATATACCGGAGGTGACGTGCCGTAGGAAAGAGGACATCGAAGTAGTGAAACTGAGGACAAAGAAAGGGAATGAGATTGTTGGGGTTCATGTAAAACATCCGAAAGCGACAGCTACGATGCTCTATTCACATGGGAATGCAGCTGATTTAGGTCAAATGTTGGAGCTTTTTGTCGAACTGGGTAGTCGATTGAGGCTCAACATCATGGGGTAATTTCGTAATTTTTCGGATTTTTTTGGGAATAAGAATGATAAAGTTATGATCTTTTTTTTTTTTTTTTTTTTAGATTGCTGATCTGATACCTGTAATTTGCTAAGGGTTTTTCTTTTGTCAACTGATTTTACTTAGTGCGACTTTAGGAGAGGGAATCGAACCTGATCCATCTGAACTAGGCTAGGTGGTCTTAATCCGAGATACAGTATTAGTGCCACTAGGCTACAATTACTTAGTTGATTCGTTTAGGGTTTGATATTGGAATCTTTTGTTTTTGGGATTTATGTTTTGGATCATGGGTTCAAGTTGGCGAAATTTGCTTGCTTTTTCCTTTGTTGGGTACTACTAAGAGCACTTTGTGCACTAAATAAACCCTTTGTGTTGGATAACTTGTCAATTTGGATGGTTGCTTGTTGATTTAGAACGTTTGGATTTTTATTGATCTCTGATTTATTTGATCTACTTTCTGTGAAACTTTATTTGGGTGGTTCTGCTAATATGTAATACCTGCAAAAGGCTCTAGAAGGTAACTTCACTTACTTTTACAAACACACCAACTGAAAATGGTAATTTTTAGAAATTTTTACAAAACAATAGAAGGAAACCTTATAATTCCGTGTCCCGGGGGCATTCATTGTCAAAATTCAAACGGTAATACTAGAAATGTTATTCTATTAGTAGTTAGTGTTTTATTTGTGTTCCTGTCACTTTATTACTAGTTTTTGAATCTATGAGTAACGTGATGGAGAATCGTGGTTGATCTCTGATCTGGCACTTCTAGCAGATTTTTGAGTAGATTTTGTGTGATTTGTTATCATAGCTTAACTGTGAGACATAAGAATCGTCTGTTTTTATATTTATTGGATAGGATGCAGGGTTATGCTTCATATAAAAATGCAAAGGTTCATACGCATTACCTATGCTCATTATAGCAGTCCCTGAAAGATTTGTTATCACGTCCTATGTTAACTATTTGAAGCTACTAATTGTTTAGTTATCTTTGTTAAATTTACTACCACAACAATCTGATCTAAAAACTTAAGCTTATAGATTGGCATGAGCTATTACATTATTTTATAACATTACCTCTCACTTGTGAGCCGAGACTTTGAATTTGATAAATGCCCATCAAGTGAACAACTTAATTTTTAATGGGGTTGTAATGAGTGCATAGAGGTTCGAACTCTTGACCTTCTACTCTGATACCAAATATGTTAACACCACAACCATCTGATATAAAAGCTTGAACTTATAGATATGGCGTGGGCTATTACATATCTTATAACAATCTTGAATCTTAAATTACGTTCTCAAATTGCCTAATTTTGATTTGATTTCATTTTTTCCGCATCTAATTTGTATATTTTTCAAGCGTCTGATATTATCCTTTTAGTAGTAAAAACACTTTTAGAAGAAGTTGAATAAAGCTTCACTGTTACACTATATTCTAGCAGGAAGTGCTGTTTCTGGATATGTGTGCTGAAAGCTGTGCCTCTTTGGAAGATGAATTTTAATCATAGTTTAATAGTGCTAAGAATTTGAAGATCATCTCTTTCTTTTATACTTGACACTTTTGATTTTGGTGGGGAATTTAATTGAATATGACCACATGCTCAGATAAATATGGAGTTCTTATCCTATTGTGTAACTTTTCCTGTAAAGAAGCGTTTTCCTTGGCCTTTTTGGATAGCTTCTCTTTGCTTCCTAATAAGGAAACGTGTTTAACAATTGTTAAATTAGCCACAGTTAACTGAGTGGACATAGACAGACTAGAAAACTTATATTGTAGTCATATAGTGCTCTAAATGAAATTACCAGATAGAAAATTGTGTCTCAGCACGAGTGTGTGCACAAAATATGCATCACCATAGGATACAGATGGTTCTCAAATTCATGTGTTCATATATTACAATGTTTCATATTATATCTTTTCCTGGCTGGCTTAAACTGAAAGCCATTTGCTTTCTAGTTGTTGAGTCTGACTTTTTATTTTTTTGTTTTAATTTTGCATTGCCCCAGTATGCCTCATATTATAATTTTTATCTTAGCTGTCTCTGCCTCTTTTCACAGGTATGATTATTCGGGTTATGGACAATCAACCGGAAAGGTCAGACATGGAATATTTTTATTTATTTACATATTTATTAATATATATATTTGGGTACAATATTTTTTTTTATTTTTATTTGCTTTTATTATGTAAGGACTAAGGAATGAAGTATTATCCTTCACTCACATGTAAGCGTTGCATTTCCAGTTTTACTTAGTCCATTCTGTTTCTTCTAATATATATTCACTATACTTCTATTAATCTCTGCTTCTTCGTGTTGCATCCACTACGCTAGTCTTAATATGGAGGCATTTAGGTTTTTAACTTTCTTCTTTTGTGCCATTGTAATAAGTTTGCGTGCTTATTACATTTAGTCATATTTGTAACAGGGAAATATAATCAACTTGGTCGCTAGCAAATCTGTTTCAAGAGAATTTATTGCTTTATTAGAACTGTACAAGATTTGCATGTTGGAACACTTTAACTGTCATATCTAAAAAAAAAAAAAACGAATAAAGATATTTCTCTTTTGTGGAGAAAATCGTGTTAAAGTTTGTCTAATATGCATTATGAGCAGAATAAAAAGGAAAAGAGAGAGGTCCTCTGGCTTTATTTAAAGAAAAAATGGCTTCATATTCAAGCTTAGGGATGACAGCAATGTGGATTCAGATGGCCCTCTTCTATGGTCCACACCTTTTCTGGAAATAAAAGTTATCCTTTTCTCCCCTTTTCTAGGAAATAGTTTCCTCAAGGGACAGGAATGGCTGCCAGTCTGGCTACCTCCCCTCCATATTCTTTTTTATTCCTTTTATCCGAAGTACTTACTACAAAATTGACATGATATCCTCTGTCCTCCCTCAATACATTGCAAATCTCCTTTTCAAATTTGCATCAGAAAAGAACTAATAGAAGATATTTGTGGTAAATAAGATGCCAGAAATAGTCTGTAAAACTTGGATTGATTGTAAGTTCAATACAGACCTTGAACTAATCATGAAGTTCTCCACTAAGTTGTTTAGGTTTTGGAATTCCATCTCTATGCAAAAATTTAATACTGAAGAGGTTAAGATGTTGAGGGACTAGCTTTTATGTTGGATTACTCTTTTGGAGCTTAAGATCAGGTTGTGATTCTAATGGAAATGCTTAGGCTAGATTTAACACAGAAAAAGAAATTGGTGATTTTACCTTGTTAGGATACAACATAATTGCAGTTCCATATGTGCTGGTAAATCTCTACTATTT
This sequence comes from Combretum micranthum, assembly GCA_024138025.1. Taxonomy (NCBI): domain Eukaryota; kingdom Viridiplantae; phylum Streptophyta; class Magnoliopsida; order Myrtales; family Combretaceae; genus Combretum; species Combretum micranthum. The sequence goes on from JAMXBD010002596.1 coordinate 74,068, forward strand.
CCTGTTATCCTTAGAGTCAATAATTACCAAAAAGGACTAGGACGGGAGTTTTATCGATTACTGAAAAGAAGAAAAGGTTAATTACAAAGGCACCTCTTGAAAACTTCGAAAAACACATAGACACCCCAAATTCCAAAAGTTTCATATTGCACCCTCCTTATTAGGTACGTGGGACCCACCTAACTACTCCTTGTTGTCATAGTTAAAATTAATTATATGCCATCTCAATATATATGTTTATGTGGACTACATTAAATGCAACCCAAATTTTTCGGAACACTTCAAATCCAACCTGTACACAGACTGTGTACTCAAAACATGTAAGTAATATTGCCCAACAAATTTGCTTTTCAATAAGCACACACTCTTGGCTTTAATCAGCTATTGTTGCACTAGTAAAAACACCTTGGACGTTCCAGCTGCCACCAAGCCGGTTGTCCATCATGTCCAGAGCTGAAGATCTCTGTGTTCAATGGCTTTTTAGACTGGAAAGATGATCAACATGCTAACTGGAGGTGAAATGGTGCTTTCTGGCAATGGATCTTAGTTGTGTGTGGAGGTACCAGATTCAAAGTGAGATCTAATGTAGCTGTGGTTCAAAATGGATATATGCTTTAATGTATTCTGATGACAGGTGTGGACTTGGATTGATGATAAAGTTGTGATCTTTACACCTGAGGTGGTTGTGATATTGGATCTGTAAGTGAGGAAAGTGTCATCTTGACCTCAAAAAAATCTCAGTTCTCTGAGTTCCTTTTGGTATTTGTAAAATGTCTCACTCTTGGTAGTTGTACAATATCTCATGCACTAGAGCCTTTAAAATTGTGTCTAGGCTCTCTTTCAGCCAATTGATCGCAAACATATTGTAATCTAACATCCTAGCTGGTTCCTTAAGGGGATCTTGTTGTCAAAAGAACAAATTCAGTCAAAATTTTGCAGTGAAACATTATTAGGATTTGTTGGCAGGTTTTCACTTGCCTGTTTCAGATATACAAGATAGGCCAGAGGATGGATGCAGTGTTTCTAAAAATTTAAGTGTTGCATTTAATTTAGTAATAAAACATTTATGGAATGGCTATAATTAATTCCGACTGTGACAAGGACAGATTAAGTGGGCCCTAAATATTTGACAAGAGGATGTAGTGTCAAATTTTGGAATTTGGGGTTTTTGTGTAATTTATAAAGTATTTAATGGGTGTATGTACGGCCCAAAAAAAAAAAAGGTGTCTCTAATTTGACTGGAAAAGATAAATAAATAAATAGATAAAAAGTAAAACATGTGACTACATACCAGGATTTCCTTACGGGTACAATGAAATGTCCTAGAAACAAGAAAGGACATTTTCTTTGAGTTTTCCCATTCAACTTGTTGATCCCACTTTATCTAGAGTAAACAACTGGAAAATCCCCCTTGTCAAACCCTATCCTTGTGATTTGTTCATTGCCATTGCTGGAAATTGTACTTCTTATATCAGCTTTTCTCCCATTCAACCGGTTGCTTTGAGAAACTGCATAGTGCATAGCACATGTGCATTATGGTGATAGACTTTATACAGTTCTAAGTTTCAATTGTTTTGCGATGGTGGGATGGAAAATGAACCATAGGGTATGTTCTTATTCAGTTAGATACACATGTACATCTGGTCAGTGTTTGTTATGGTTAGAGATAAAATTTAAGTGCTCTGCAACCTCTGTTTTAACTCAAGACTAGACTTGAACTCACTATATGACTTTGCTGTCTCTCCTCCTTCCCAACCTGAATGGCTTCTTACAATGTGCTTAAAGATCATTGCATCTTATATTTTCCTTGTCTGATTGTCTCCTTTCGGGGACTTATTGCATTCATTTGAATGATTATATGCTCGCTCCCTAGAATGTCATTGTTTAATCACTTACACTTTCCATTTTTGCGATAAATTCACCTTCTGAAATGTTAATAATATGTTTCTACTGTATATACTGACAGCAATCCTCTTTTCTTGTTGGAGCAGCCAACTGAATGTAATACGTATGCGGACATCGATGCAGTGTATAAGTGCCTCAAGGATCGATATGGAGTGAAAGATGACCATCTCATATTATATGGTCAGTCTGTGGGAAGTGGACCTACAGTTGACCTTGCATCACGTATATCAAACTTGAGGGCTGCGGTGTTACATAGTCCAATTCTTTCTGGTTTGAGGGTGTTGTACCCTGTAAAGCGGACATATTGGTTTGACATTTACAAGGTGAATTACTTTAGGCAGTTTTATGCCATTTCCCTGCAGTTTTGGCTATGCAGGTGCTGATCTTGTTTTGCTTTTACAGAATATCGACAAAATTGGATCAGTGAACTGTCCTGTTCTGGTGATTCATGTGAGTATCTTTCCAATTTCTTTTTCTTTCCTTCATAGAATCATATCGACAGAGAGGGGAGAATCAAATGCTTGCTTTTGATGCTCAAAATAGAACAATAAGTCAGAAATACCTGTTTTGTTTACGGCATACCCTTTGTAGCTAATTAAACAACTGTGGATTTTGATTCATATATTTGACTCAGTAGATGATGGATTTGACACTTGAAGGATATGAAATTGAACTGTTGTCAAGATTTGGGTTCCCGTTTGGGGTTGTTCTAGGAGTATTATAAGCCTACCTGACTTTGAAATCTTGACAACATGATTTGATGAGATGAAAAGCATGCATTTATCTTTTTCCGTTGTATATTTTCCTGTTGATCATAATAGCAGAGTGCTGTTTAAGTTAATGTCTTTTTTTTCACAAAGAGGTTATGGAGTAAATTATGCTAAAAGGTATCAAAGATTAGGGGTAAGTTCATTTAAGATATTAATGTTTTAAATGGTTAAAAAGAGGAATCATGTTTGGCAAAGTGAATCAAATGAGGTATCAACGTTTTATGAAGTTCATTTAAGGGATTAACATTTGGATTAATCTTTAATCAAGTTTACTTAATTTTCGTTAGAAGTCATTGACACCTAATTTGACTCACTTTATAAACATTGATTACTCCTTTTAACTTCTTGATATGTTGATACCTTAAATGAATTTATCTCAGACAGTGACTCATCTTTTGAATCACTTGAAACGTTAATACTTTAAATAAACTTACCTCAAACATTGATACTTTTATATGTAATTTACATAGAGGTTATATGGATACTAAGAGAGAATTTTTCTCTTTTCAGGGAACAGAAGATCAAGTGGTTGATTGTTCGCATGGGAAACAGCTTTGGGAGCTCTGCAAGGAGAAGTGTGAGCCATTATGGATAACCGGGGGTGGACATTGCAATCTTGAGCTTTACCCCGAATACATAAAACATTTGAAAAAGTTTGTACTAAGTGTACACAAATCGAGAGGAAATTCAAATGGTACTGAGAAGCCTGCACTAGACTCGGACAGCCAAAGCAAAACATCCGAGAGTGGAACTGATACTTTTGAGCTGGCTCCTGATCTTCCTGAAGTTTCTAGAAATAGTTTAGATAGTCGACTTGAGAAGTCTAAGAAATCAGAAAAGCCTGAAAAATCCCGAATGAGCACAGATCGCATAGTCGATAAGTTTAGGAGGAAAAAAGGCTTAGTTTGGTGATTATACGAGACACTCGCATTTCCAAATAAGTTGTAATTACTCTCTGTGAAAGGTATATATTCTTTATTTGCTTTGTAAGGGTTTAGACTTGATCAAGATTTTCATGTTTATTATGAAATCATGCATCTTCAAGTGTAGATGTTAGTATCATGTTCTATGTTCCCGAATCCCAAGGAGGGCTTCTCAGCGTTTCCTAAGGCCTGCTTTAGCAGCTTACCAACTCCATTTGACTCGCTTTAATGTCTCCCGATGAGACAGCTATTCCACCTCTATACCATCATACCATTTTTCTCTAATTGATGATGCATTCACCATTGAAATATAAATATAGTAAGTCATGTTCATAGCATTAGATGAAGTATAAACTACAAATTCAAAGATTTTTCAGTGTCTCCTTATTTATAAGCATATGTATTTTATAAATTACACCAAACAAAATTAAGTTATATCAGCTAAGATGTGTAATTGAAAATCACAACTTTAATGCATAAATGACAAAACAGAAGTTTCTGCCTTGTACCTGGTTTCCAACTCATCAATCTGAAAGGATACCGTATTCAAGGGCTGAAACGGCCAGGTTTATATGAAGAGGATGTGGGGAGTTAAAAATTTTTCGACTTGCAGGAAGAGAGCCAACGCAAGTTGATTAAGTTGGTAAGCATTGAGTTATGGTCTGACAGTAGAGCATATCGGTAATTTTTGCTATCAATATGAAGACACTGTCAATAGATATTTTAAGTATCTATTTAATTGGCTTGTAGTTTCGAGGCCTATATTTTGGCATTATAACCACAACCAAGAGTTTTGGGATTTTCACTTGTTTATATCCTCAATCAGAGTAGAAATACCCTTGCAACCATAGCAATAGTTCGGTTTTTCATTTGAGCTGTATGAGATAAAATTCTCAGATCCGGTGCTCAAGATGGGTGTACTTTTGGTTTAACAATCTCAGTAAAGTTTATGATTCGTTCGAAAAACTTCTAAAAATTTAGGCGATTGCAGACAATATAAGTAGTAAATATGTTCCTTCTCATGTCAACAGATTTTATTGTCTAGGAGGAATCATGCTTGCTTGTTTTTTAGCACTAGAAGCTACGAAGCTGCCTATGGCTTTCGCTTCTGTTTGTCATCTAAACTTTTTTGAGAAGGCAACTTCCATGAAAGGAACTGAGGTGGTTTTTGCGCGATGCGCTGTTGTGTTGGTAATAGAGGTGGTTTCACAACAAAGCAATCAAGAAATTCGGGCAGGTTATCGTTCATATTGCGCCTCTTATAACAAGAAAGCACTTGGCATCAGTCCATGCAAAGTTAACTCTAGTCTTTAGATAGGAGTGGGAAGACTTACATAGCTTAATCATTGGCAATGCGGCTGGTTGCACATGGCTTTTTCTTAGGGCAAGGTTGGTGTGAAAATTTGCAGGAAATGCTGTTTGGGTAAATAAAAAACGTAACATATGTCAAATAAGTTGAAAAAGTTAAAAAAAAATAGTAATAATTATCCAGTAAATTAATGACAGGCATCACATGTTTATTCACGGGACAGCAATAGAACAAATTTCAAGCCGTCGAGGCAGGTGTGAACAATGCATCGACCTATTAAGTAAAGATGGAAAGTTGTGATTGGAACTGGCAATTTTAAGACAATTCGCTGCATATTTGTAGCCTTGAAAATAAGATTTGTGAATATTTTTCTCACTTTTCTTTAAAATTGTTTTATGTTAATATTTTTTATGCGTTATTAAATTTTATTGCTACTTTATAGTGTTGCTATTATGATAGATATTAGTATATCTTTTTATGGTGTTATCTATATCATTTTTCTTAATCTTCTGAGATATTGAAAAAGATGATTGATACAAAGCAAAACGATCTTAAAAATCACAGAAATATTTTTTTCTGTAATATCAAAACAGAAGAAAAACAAAACAGCAAAAAGCAAAACAGCGTTAATGGCTATTGGCCATTATTATGAAAGGGTCTACGACTAGATGCTTCTCTAAAGATAGTTTGAGAAGAAGGGATAACAAGAGAAGGGGCGCGCATAGTACCATTAGCAAGAAAAGTTGGACACAAAACATCAAGAGTGTGCACATGCACATTATTACAAAAAACACAATAATAAAAAAAGAGAAGTTTTCATTAATTTTCTTTCTTAATTCCATAGCAATAAGATCATGAGCCACCCAGTTAGTTTCTCTAGTTGTCCACATCAGAGTTATTCTCTTATTGCTCCCTCGCAGCATTCACATCAAATGCCTACATTACACAATCATATTAGGAGTAAAATTATCTATTTCAGAATCAATAATCCTTTTATGGCATCATTAGAATTAGGTTCAACAATGTCATCCTGTAAATTATGTTCTTCAAACCACTTCACGCCATGATATATTGTCTAAAATTCCACAAGCAAAGGAGATGTGATGGACAAACATCTGATTCGCCTATCAATGCACAAGCCCTGATTATTTCTTGCAGTGATTCCAACAGCAGATGGAATTTTAGGAGAAATAAATCACAAAAATATTGATTTCATACTTTTAGGGCATGAAATGAAAATATAAAAGACGTTGCAATAGTCTGAGTTTTACATACCTTTTGATTTCAAAACCTTATTATCATTATTGTTATTAGAAGGACATAGTTTTTATTTTATTTCATTTTAGGTCCACTATACTTGTAATAAAGAGTATAGAGATCTTATTTTGATTAATATTAAAATATTTGGTATAAAAAAAAGAGAGAAAAAGATGAGAACGAATATGTTGAGACAAGACATAAGGAAAGGACGGAAAATAGCTTTGACAGAAAAACAAACAAGACATGACAAGAAGTGAAAAACATGGAAGAAAGGAAGGCATGGGCTTACCGTAGCATACTGTAGCAACACGGGGAGTACTATAGCAGTTACTGTAGCACTTTTTACTATAGCACTTTAGCACTTTTTGCTGTTTAAGGATGCACAAAAATTTTCTATAAAAGGCGAGCGGGTTTTTAGTTCTAGACAAGGAATACTAGAGTTAGGGAGTCTTAAAGAAAGTACTTGTACTATAGCAGTTACTGTAGCACTTTTTGCTATAGCACTGTAGCACTTTTTGCTTTTTAAGGATGCACAAAAATTTTCTATAAAAGGCGAGCGGGTTTTTAGTTCTAGACAGGGAATACTAGAGTTAGGGAGTCTTAAAGAAAGTACTTTAGTATTTTTAGGTGATATTTTTTGAATATTTTGAGTACTGTAAATTATTTGACTATTTAATACTCTTGCAAGAGTGTTCTTTTGAAGGAATCATCCAACCATTGTAACATACTTCCATTATCATTAATAAAGATTTGTAAGTTTTTCTTCAGCATGCCTTACTAGTTTCTTTTTAAGATATAAAGGTAATTATACTATAAAACCTTATTAGGACCTCATATCATGCGATAAGGTTTTGTAGCATGCGTAAACAATTAAGACAACATATTTGAAAAAGTACAATTCTGCTTTCTTTAGAGATTATATCAAAAAGGTCGGCCTGAGAATCTATTGATGAGGCTGTTTAAAGCAGAGGTTGTCATATTCAGCCTTGTGGGTTATGGCGTGAGCATGAGGTATATTTTCTTAAGAGAACATTGCTCCACTAGTTAACTATCTTTGCTTTAATGATTACCTTTACCATGATGTCTTATTCCGTGGCATAAAGATCTTCCTTTTGAATTGCTATAGGATGTTATAGGATATTGAAAATACAACGATGAATATATAAGAAAATATGGAAAATTGTAGGCATAATTAGACCCAAGGAAGTGGATCAGAAGACCATTCATGCAAATTTTGCTTTGATTAAAATCAAACTCAAATATCAGTGCAGAAGTTGCATGGTTGAATCTTGTAAAATGTGCTTGGAACACAAGAATAAAATATTCTAGTTTAATGAAAGATTTATAGTTAGAAGGAGATTTCAACAAGATGTAATAGGAGAAAGGATAATAAGGATAGATAATAAAATATATGAGTTATTTGATTATGGATGGTTTTTGTGAATGTAATATTATAAATGTTGTTTATTAAAGAATACATAAAAGAACAATGAAAGGAGATAAAAAGGTTAAGAGATATTATAAGAACAAAGAGTTCTATAGAACAGCTAGAAAGTCTTTTACTATTATATTTTGAAGATCCAACTTCAAGAAACAGGAACCCTTATCTTCAGTTAATCGACATCATATGGATTGTCTTTTCATCCTGTTCATCTTCTTTTTCAAGACTTTCAGCAAGTGGTTTTAAATTTGGTTTAAATTTTGGCTATATTGCTTTTTTTTGTTTTGACAAGATAAATTTTGTCTTACTACTTGCAATAAGATGGAATTTTGGATCTTCTATTAGATGCATTCTCATTTTGTTAGCAGTGTATATATTAAATTTTTCTTCCAAATTGTTTGTTGATTCAAGCCTATGAATCTTTTGGATATATCCAAAAAGGTCGTGATGGGTAACAATGAAGATACAGGGTCAAATGCACCTCCCTTTGTAGTAACATATAGAGAACAGGACATGTGGGAAGGAATTCCAAGTAGAGTACCTTATACTCAATATGTTGAAAGAGAACTAGGTGATAGAATGCATAAAGAAAAAGAATGCCATTTGAAACATTAGATTAAAGGAATTTGATAAACAATGGAAGAATACTAAATATAGGTGCACATGATTTGCAAATCTAGAGACATTTAGTTGATAACTGGACACAAATGGTTGTCAAGGTATGAAGAGATTGTCAAAGTTCAGGTTAATTTTTTCTCATAATTATTTTTTAGTTTAGATGAACACATATTACAACCACAAACATCACATGAATTGTTGGTGTTTAAATTTGAAACACCAAAAATTAAAAATTGAAAATTATATACCATTTCAAAGGTAATATAAAATCTTATCACTAAATAAAATATTTTCTCAAAAAAAAAAAAAATCTAAAACAATCTCTTCATCTTCTTAAAACTTAAAAGACATATTTGGTATAAGAAATAATGAATTACTTTAGAGAGCAAATTTATTTGATTTATTAAATCAAATGAGTATCAACGTTTTGATTAGTTTTCAATTATTTTTTTTCAATGGTCAATTAGACAATTATGATAATTGATATATTAATACTTTAAATAAATTTACTCTGAACACCTAAGATGTTTATATTTATATTGTCCTATACACTAAAAAATGTAATATTATTTTCTTTTTCTTTTATTTATTTATTTTTATTTTTTAGTTGCATTTTCAACAACATAGTGAATAGGTACACAAAAGTGGAGCAATTTTGGACATATGAACCACAACTGCTAAGTTCACAAGATAATATGAAATAACTTAATTTATTTAATAATTTAATTTTCATGTAAATATAATATCAGTTCTAAAAATTAAGCTTGAAGTGAATTTGATATATGAATTTGAATGGTTTTATGTGCTAATAAATGTTGGGTTGTGTTTTGATATAATATGGACTTGTTATATGTGTTATGGAAGTAATAAGAAGTGTTGGTAAAGCTTGAAGTTGATTTTGAGTAGGTTAAGTTATGTGAAGTTTAAAAGGAAGTTGGAAGTGGTTAGAAGTGTAAAGGAGTGTAAAAATGTGTTTAGAATGTTGTTTTACGAGTTTTGAAGTGTGGGAGTAATGTTAGAAGTGTTTGGTTTGTGTTGAAGTTAAGTAGAATGTACAAAAGTTTGATAAAAAAGAGTATGAAAAACAGAAGAGTTCGTATAGGCTATTACGAAGCAAATCATGGCATGATTCAAGCCTTGATAGGCTTGGGTTGGACAAATTTGATGAATCACCGGTGTGATTTTTTCCTTGGTAGCGTTTGATGTGGGTGTTTTCATAAATCATGGTGTAATTTTGTAAGAAAAAGCTCTGTTTTGGGAAATTTTCATGAATCGCGGGCGTGATCTATCCCTCGGTAGTCTCGGGTTGGTAAAAAACCTTGAAACTCAAAAATCACAACCGTGATTCTTAGCTCAAAAACCATTTTATGACAGCTTTCCAAAAATCACGGCCGTGACTTGTGTTTTCCTTAACGCAATACTATCTTGTAATTTAATCATAACTTTTTCATCCGAATTCAGATCTAGGTGATTCAAATTGCATTGGAAAGTTTGAAAAGAGATCTATAACTTTCATGTTTTGAGTTTTTACAAATTTAAAAAGTAAATGCTTAAATTTCACTATTTTCCAACTGTTATAGTTTTTCTAAACAAAGTTTAAAACTTGTTTTGTTTGTTGAATGTGTGCTTGCTTAGGAAATGTGTCTTTTTAGACTAAAATGAGATAGATTAATGATATTTGATGTTTAATGATGATCGAGTGATATAATTAAGTATGAATTAAGTGGATTTGTAGATTTAACAAATAATTGAATTTCCATGATTGTTGAATTGGAATTAGTTATGTTATATGTATAGTTTAAGTATAATTATTGATTTTATTTTAAATTTCTTGTTACAGTAAAGGGTTCTTCAGTTGATTTTCCTCTGAGTGAAACTAGTGATTCTCTACTGAGTTTAGGTACGCAGTAGCTTAATTGTTGTATACTAGGAATAGGCATAATTGAACTTGACTTAATTCAAGTTGGCTTAATATTTGAATTGATTGTCTATTACGCTGTTTAATCTAGTTCGAGGATCGGCAACCTTGTCATGATGTAATGACACGGTAGTTAGGCACTTTAACCTTAGTCATGATACAATGACTTTACCAAGATGCAATAGCACGCTATGATGCAATAGTGATTCTTTTATAGTTAAGCGGGTAATCGATGGAGAGTGTAGAGTCTGTATAATGTTTGCTTACACTTAAGATGAAGTAATATGATTTAGTTAAATATTTATGGGGATGTGTGAACTAAATGATGTTATGGATTAAGTTAAGTAAAGTTGAGTAACGACTATAAACTCTAGATGAGATTACTTTTATTAAATAGATATAGAGGATATAGATATTCAGACTGCTTATATCAACCCCTGAGCAGCTGCTATTACTCAGGACCCCTGAATTCCCAGAGCTTGATCCCGGGGTTTGAATACCTCATTGTTGTTTTGTTAAATGAGAATTAAGCAAGATAATGACTTAATTGTTGATGCTTTGCATTAGAATAAGTTTGCTTGACATTTCGCTTGTGTATTTGTTACTGTGTACTGGGCCTTTGGCTCACTGTTGCTGCTTCGTAGGTCTTGATGATGAACCATATGATGATTTGGGTTATGGGTCAGATTTTAAGAAGTTTATGGATGAATGGAACGAGTAGGACCCGAGTGGCCTTGATTTTGAGAAGAACGCTTGAGATAAATCTTTTACTTAAAAAGTATATATCTTTGTATTAATGGCTTGTTAGATGAGCCTGTCTTGTAAAAGACTTTGAAGTGTCCTAGTTATATTTTTATAACAAGAATATGTTGTAAAGTTTTGTAGTGTCATGTATTGACATAAACCCTTGTAATGGTTATGTGTATATATATGTATATGTATGTATGGATTGCTCTTGTAAGCAATCTTGTTTTGTTAAAAGTTGTTTATAAAGTTTTATAGTTATAACCAAACAATTCTCATAAACTGATAGTTTTAGAATAATCTTACATAATGCAAAGATTATATCTGGTTGGGGACTCGGACACTATATCTCGGGGTTTAATGGGTCGGGTCTTTACATAATATGAGCTCATAATAAGGAATTACATTTCATGACAGCTTCTTGGATCCATCCTCCACTGGATCACGAAGAGTTCCAAACATCCAATCCATCCATATGGTGTAGTGACCATAATTATGCCGGTAAGTTGTGTGATGAATTGTGTGGTAGCCAGCACCCATAACTGGCCACACCTTACCATGGATGCAATCGTGAATATTCGCGGTCCATATACCTTCTAAAAATAGTAGAACAGTGTGGCTTGTAAAATGAACTGGTACAAGAAAAAGCACTATCACATGCGGCACTGCCTGTAAGACTCCATCCAATGGATTAAGTGCCAAACCTGAAAGATATTATCAATATCTATCAAATTGTCCATCTGGCTCATTGGTTTGACATCGTTTTAGTATTGACCTGAAACTAGTTTAAAACGGGGTTGTGGTAAATTTTATTAAAGCATGAGGTATCTTTTATTATAATGTCTCTCCTAGAGTAGATGATCTTCTAGAAAAGAGCCGATACTATGGATAAAACTGCAAGGTGTATCTACTAAAACAGACAATAATTTCCAAGCCTGCAAAAGGCCTGTTTGATTCAATGGTTTTGTATTGTTTTGATATAGTTATAATATAAGCCTAAGATCGGATTGTGATATCCCTTATATAGAGTGTGAGGCTTCTTTTATTATAATAACTCTCCTAGGTAGTTAGGATGAATGACCTTCTGAAAAACAGCTAATATTAAGGATAAAACTGCGAGGTATCTGCTAAAGCAAATAATAAGTTTTGGATGGTTACAAGTGGTATTATAGAAACCATTTCTTACCGGCAAATGGAGAAAGAGTGTTCTGCTTGTTGTAGATGTGATGTGTGGCATGGAGGTGCTTGTACAAGGGTTTTATGTCATGCAACCATCTGTGCACCCAGTAAATCCCGAATTCTACCAGTATAAGATAAATCGCCATGTAGACAAGATACAAAGTCCAGCCGACATCGCTTGTTCTTAAGAAGCACTTGGTCCATCCATGTTCAACCATGTACTCAGAAAAGGTTGGAAGAGCACAGTACCAGGGAATTGCCTTCACTGAGGCATATATTTGCAAGAGTATCGCTTTTCTTGTCGGAATCTCATCTGTATAAATCAATCGAAAGACAAAGCAAAAGCTCATTTAGTAAGCAGGTGGTTGATATCCACATTGAAAGTGACCATAAAGGAGGAAAATATTTTTCTTTTCAATAAGTTATGATGTGGTCCTGTTTCATAGTACGTGAAAAAAATTATGTTAGTCAAAAAGAGCTAATTTGGTTCCAGATTGAAACCCAATAAATCGAAAAAAAAAAAAAAAGCACAGGAATATCATTTAGACAAGCAAACGGTAAAAGATCCTAGGACCACTTACCTATGGGACCACTTAAGTGTCACAATTTTTATGGAAGGAGGACCAAATTTAGGCAGTAATTTAATAATAAAGTCAAGCAAAGAAAAGAGAACCAAAGCCAAAGAGGGAAAAAGAAATTATATGTAAGACCTTCAGGGACATAGACATTGCGCTTGAGGTAATAAATATAGAAACTCCATAAAGACCCTGAAATGAAGTAAAGCAAGGTTCCTCCAATGCAGTTACGCAACCATGTCTGAACAAAATGTGGCAGTGTTTCCCATCCTTTTGCTGGTACCAGGTTTTCTAGGACAATGCGGTTGTAGAACGAGGTTTCATTCACGAACAGTTGTGAGTATTCTAACATATCCAGTGTTCTGTTTTAGCCGGATGTGGAAGAGGAAAGAAAAACAGATTTTGCTCAAGCAGATTTGGGAAAGTTGAAAAATGAAGTATGAGTAAAGGCAGTGCCGAGACACATTTAAGGTTCCTCTAGGATATCTTACAGGACTCTTGGGAATCTGTCCCTTGACTTCTCAGTGTCGTCGACACTGAAATTGAGTGCATGACCATCTATTTTGATTCAGTAGCAAATCCATCTTTTTCACGTGAAGCATCTTTATATCTTGAATTAAATTAAACTAATAAGATATCTGTCTTCTCAAGGGAATGCTTACAGCTTCCTTTCAATGGAAGGTCATGCTATCTTCTTACTATTCATTGGTAAGTAAGACTGGTAGCTGTTCTTTTCAGGGCATTCTAGTGTCATCATACTATGGCCCTCCTAATTTTTAAATTTTGTTTATTTGGAGGACCCGTTTGTAGAGAACATGTCTGATGTTTCTATGTGTTGATAATGTTTTGTTTACTGTTGATATGGGGTTCATGTAATAAAATCCTTCAGTTTTTGTTCACCATGAATTGAATTACTCATTTCAATATGGTCTATAAATGCTCCATAGTTGTTGGTTTCTGATAACTACATTGGATGCTGTGTCATAGAGATAGGATGTGTTTGATACCTGTCTGTAGTTAGCATACGTCTGATCAGTGTCTGTTCTTGGATTATGATGTGTGTTTCAGATGGTGATTGGGACATTGGGGTCGGCACTGTTTTTTAACCACTCTAATTTGAAGAAAGTCCGCACAAACCGTGCTGCATCGTTTGACTGCTTATTTGGCTCTTCCCTGACTGCCATTATCTGCTAAGGTTAACCCTACATGCCAGGTTTCAGGATTTTTCCATATGCTAGGCCTTGTATGCTACATCTCTCTCTCTCTCTGCCACCCCTTGGCCTTATTTAACCTAGTTCTGTGTCTTCACATGTTTTCACTGAAAAAACTTCTGGAGATTACCATGGACATAGTGGCCCAAGTTTAACAAAGAATCCACTCGAAACGGCATCTCTTATGTCAATGACATGACACCAAAAAAATATTATATGAATGGAATTGCGATTTGGTAAAAATATAATGAAATAGATCATAAATTTCTGCATATTCCGAGCCATTGGCCTCCCTCTTATATATTGCAAATATCATGCTGATACAATATTAATGTTATCGCTGTTAATACCGCTTGTGAAATGACCAATTCCTTTTGTTTAGTTTGCAAACATTATAACACAAATAATTATTCTATATCATGTGAAATAGATAAAAATCCTATACATTTCTCATGAAAGATATTATTATTTTTTATAATAACTTAATAAAAATTATCCTTTTGTTTTGTTTAAACACCAGAGTTGAGAAGTTGATATACATTCCTTGACCAAATTGCTAAGACACTCTTGCCAGAACTATTTTCAGAAGATACCTTAAAAACGAGTTGACCATAAAAACAATCAAGGTTTCTCACAATATCTAAGAATAATACATCGTACAGCCGCAAGAGCCACTAAACTTCTGTTTTGAATTCCCTCTTGAAAAGCATATTTTGCAACATCAGTTAGCTGTTCCTGCAAACAGCCGATAACAACATAAACCGACATAACAATCCACTTCTCACAGGAAAATTTGAGCTAATGATCGCAGTACGTCTCATGACATCTTGTTGGATCCATCCTCCATGGGGTCGCGAAGGGTTCCAAACATCCAATCCATCCATATGGTGTAATGACCATAATTATGACGGTAAGTTGTGTGATGAATGGTGTGGTAGCCAGCACCCATAACCGGCCATATCTTGCCGTGGATGCAATCATGGATATTTGCCGTCCATACAGCCTCAACGAATAGGAGAGCAATGTGGCTTGTAAAATGAGTTGGTACAATGAAAAGTGCAATTACATGGGGCACTGCCTGTAGTATGCCATCCAACGGATGGAATGCCAAACCTGAATAAACAATCAAATCCCATTAATTATTTCATCTAAAATATTTGGTTTTCTCCGTGCAATAAATTGCCAAGTGAAATAAAGTCTCACATAAACCAACTAGATCATAAGCCCTATTCAAAATTATTTATAGGATCACAGTAGAACAAAGATAAATGAAAAGATGCAACTACAGGTGAAACTTCCAGTTGCATAGCAACATCCAGTGCAAGTGAATGTAATTGATCAAAAAGAAGAAGAAAAAGACTGACTTAATTGGACCCTTTATGTGCACTATCGAAAGTGTTAGTGCATGAAATCTAGCATTGCAGCGAGGCTGCAGAAAGGGCTCTAAAGCCTTGACCCCAAAATTGATGAGGTTGTCAAAAGGCAAAACCTTAGAAAGATTTCAGGGTGCTTAAGCTTGAGTAAAAACATAGAAGGGCCTTTTCCCTTGACTAGTGAGAACGCTGAGGCAAAATGCTCCACCTTATCTACAGAGCTGTCAACAGAGGGCTGAACATATTGGCACTTTGGTTGTTGCTCATTCTATATAAGAAAGCCCAATGACAGGACCAGTTAATGTAGGGTACCTTTTGAATTAATATAGAAAGTGAGAAGGGACTTTGCACAAAGAAAGCTCCCTACAATTGACTGACGGTAATCCAAAAAAATAAAAGAAGATTTAGTTTTGATCACTAGGTCATATGACTAGCAATCAACATTGCAAAATTAGATGCTACTAGTCATACACACTGTTGGTATGAACCAAAGACAATTTGGTGGAGAAAATGATGTGCTAATTCTTCAAGCAGCAAACAAAACCCTCGCATATGCAATCAGTTCGAAAAGGCCTAAGGAAAACAGAAATTAGTTGGTTCATCAGACAGCACAAAGGAAAATCAGCAGTAGGCAGTGAATTAGGCAAATGCATTAACCAAGAATATTTTTTTCACTTGCCACCTTGTAATTATCTTAACAGCTTGGCAACCTCTTACCTCTTGTGATAATTGAATTCAGCATTCAAACTAATTTAACCCTTATTCAGTTATAGAAGCAGAACAATTTCAAAACAGGATGATAAGCAGAGATATAAAGTTTATACAAGAAAAAGTCCACTGAAATTCAGGAAGCTTAATTCTTAGCAGTGACTTTGGGAACAATTAAAAACATGATGATGATATCTGCACAACTCAATGTTCGATAAAGTCAACTCCACCGAAATCGTTACTTACCAGCAAAAGGAGAAAGAGTGTTTTGCTTGTTGTAGATGTGATGTGTGGCATGGAGGTACTTGTACAGAGGCTTTATATCATGCAACTCTCTATGCATCCAATAAATACCGAATTCTACAAATACAAGATATATCATCATGTACACAATATACAAAGTCCAGCCAACATCGCTTATTCTTGAGAAGCACCTCGTATATCCATTTTCAACCATGTATTCCGAAAGGGTCGGAAGAGCAGAGTACCAAGGCATGGACTTCATTGCCACGTATATTTGCAAGAGCATGGCTTTTCTTGTAGGAATCTCATCTGCAAGCATCATTCCAAGGGCAGAACAAGACATCATATCAAGGATAGAAAGCACACTATTCAACAGATGAGCAAAACACAGAAGGGGTAAAGCCAGTTCCCAAACAAATGCTGCCTAATCCCGATTCCCCCAAATGATCTGAAAACTGACATTAAAGGCGTGCTTCCAAACATATGTTCTGCAATTTATAGTATGTGCCACAATAATACAATATATTTTTGAAAACTTGTCCGGGTGAGTGATGTCTGAATGAAATTGACCAAATTGAGCAAATCATTTCTTTCCAAGATTTGTCTTTCATATGTATTTTGCACAATCCCACGTAAAGAAAATAACTTAATTTACATAGCTTGAACTTCAAATTTTCTTATAGTGATAATCACTACAAAGATATCTGAAAATTTTAAGGTCCTTACACTTCACCATCTAAACTTTCCGATCTTATTATCAAGTGTTTGAAGTTTGAACACCCAAAGCATCGATTTGTTAGTTTTAGACACCACCTCGCAAAATCGAAATGTACCTGAATACTAGATTGCAAACTTTATAATTGAAAGTTCATACATTTGAACAACAACCATCAATTTCATCTTCTAAAAGCAATCTATAATCTATCACGGAAAAAAAAAAAATTCCTAGGATCATCAGTATTAGCAGAAATTATCTCCAAAGATTACTTCAAAGAATAACTGCTTCAAACCGGTTCCATCATCCACTTCAATATACCTTAACCTAAATTGATTAAAACTGAAAGCAATCTATAAAAAAACAAATCATTCTAATACTCTTCAGTCGACAAGACCGTAGAATAACCCCAAAACAATAAAACACATCAACAAATAAACCTTTTCAAAATTTACACTCCATCAAAAAAGGATCTAACTTTATATCAACTTCAAATCGCCAATAAATAAATACTAGGAGATGACTTCAAAACAAGTCAAACTAAGACCAAATCAGATTGAAAAAATTAAATAAAAAATTCAATTAAAGATGAGACCTTTGGGCACATAAACATTGCGCTTGAGATAATAAATGTACAAGCACCATATGAATCCAGAAATGAAGTAAACAAGGTTCCACCGATGTAGTTACGCAGCCATGTTTGGAGAAAATGAGGCAGTGTCATCCATGCTTTTTGTGGGAAAAGGTTTCCTAGGACAATGCGGTTGTAGAACGAGGTTTCGTCCATGAAGAGTTGTAGATACTCTGATTTATCCATCATCATTTTCGGGGTGTGTCGGATCCCGCCGGCCGGCTGAGAATCTCCGGCCAAAAGGGTGGAAGAGAGAGAGAGAGAGAGCTGGAAAAGGAGTGGTCGTGACTCGTGAGAGAGTGAGAGTGTTAGATTCCAATTACTTTACTCCAAGTCCTAAGAATATTTATAGGATTTTTAGAAGAGCGAGTGGCGTGTACTTCGTTCTTAGCTAGTAACTATTGACGCGCTGCGTATTGCTTTGTCTTGTTTTAATTTCATATGAAATATCTATAAATTATTATATTAATATATATAAAAATAAATAATTTATTTTATACTATATTAAAGGGGAAAAGGAAAAATATATTATTAAAATAAAAAAATTACGAAAATACCACTGGGACGAAGTTAATCAAGAAATAGGCAACACGACCTCGTCTCTTGAAGAGACGGGGTCGTTAGTGCCTAACCTCGTCTCTTCAAGAGACGAGGCCAAGGAAAAGACACGGCCTCGTCTCTTGAAGAGACGAGGTCAGGCCAAGAGGTGGCCTCGTCTCTTGAAGAGAACGCGATCAGGCCAAAGAGAGACATCGTCTCTTGAAGAGACAAGGCTAGGCCAAAATCCCCCATATCCTATTATATTTCTTGAAAAAGCAAAAATTTACATCAAAAACCTGTAAAAACCTGTCAAATACAAATATAAACAGCGATAAAAGCCATTAACCGTCCTCCAACATGGCAAAAAAAAAACTAACAAACTACAGTGTTTCGAAGCCCAATCGAAACTCACATTCCCAATCCCAATCATAGACAGTGCAAATGAAAATATGAGTATTCGTAGAGTCATAATACATAGTAGGAAATGAAATAGATGAAATATAGAGTGATTGTTCTAATAGAATGAATAGGAGAAAATGAGTACGATCTATACATACACAGAATAATACAATAAAATAAGAAGTACATACAAAAAGAAAATAAAAAGAAAATCTATCTGTCGTCCACTACTCCTCTGTGTGATGTGGCCTGCTCCCTCGTTCTCGGCCTCTACCTCGCCTCAAGTATGTCCTCGGGAATGGGGTACGCTGATGATGAGGATGCGGTGAATATGGGCCAGTCTCTGTAACTGAGCGGGGCTCCTCTCCCTAGCAGCACATATACTGGTGTGAATGGGACAGGGTCTGGCTCGACCTGTGTAAGGCCCTCTTCCATATCATGAGATGGCGATGGTCGCCTCTTCTGTGTGAAGCCCGGGGAGTGTGGAAGTCAAAGATGTCGGGTCTGGCATGGGGGTGTCCAGCATATCATAAGAAGTAGATGACGGGCCAGCCCGTCATGAATGACCTGGGAAGGACCAGACTCATCGAATGGAGTAGGTTGGACGGCTCAGGCTCTGATCTGTATACCTGGAGCCCGAGCTCCCCCCGACCCCGTCCCCGTCCCCGTCCCCGCCCACGCCCACGCCTCTCTCTAGGAGGATGTCGTCTCTGTTAGGGTATGAGGCTGTGGGTTCACCCTGTGCTGCTGCTGCTGGTGGTGGAGCTGGTGGTACTGGATCATTGAAGTTCAACCCCATAAACTCATCCACTACACGACGTACATCGTGCAGTGGATGCAAGTGAGCTCTGGGTATGTCAGGGACGCTAGAAATGAAATCAGCCTGCGAGTAATAGCAAATATTTATATCAGTGAATAGCTTATAAGTCAGTTACAAGTATATATAAGCTTACAGAGACAGCGACCGTACCATGTATCGCATGATAGCTCCTGTGCGACCGATCCAGCGTCGGGTGATGGCATGATACCACTGGAAGTAATCGTCAGATGTCCCAGCCGGCAAATCTGGCATCTATACAATGCAATCACGCCGAGCATCCCACTCAGCAATCCATCTGGTGTGCTCGGACTGCCAGTTCCACTCGGAACGTCCCCTCATGTCAATCTCATGGAGGGGTCTCATATCAGCAGGGGGGCTGGTATCTTCTGGAAGCCACTAAACTGTCTGAGCACTCTGTCGGATAGTAGTGCTCGACAAGGTAGAAGCATACCAATGGCACCCGGGCACGCCATACGTCGTTGCCTACCAGGCAGTACGGTGGCAGGGCGGGCAGGATGGAGCTGTATGGGTCCCACACCACCTGATGAAGTAGCAAAAGTGATGTACTGCATAAGAAAATGATCGTACAATAGCAATTTAAGAGTAGATGGCAATGGAAATCAAAATTGATCTATCGCATACCTGATGTGCATCTGTCGATCAAAGGAGGCGGGTACTCAATCAATAGGTGGGTGACACACGGGTGACGTCGAAAGTCGCACCCCAATGACTGATGAGTGGGCGGCCTGCGGTAACAGAGGTGAGCAGTCGCCGTACCGGGGCAATGTGGGGAAGTGCTCCCATGCCCATATCTGCAGGACAACTAGTGGTCCTGTCATGTCCCCCGTGTCGACGTCGAAGCCAGGCACAGCTGCCTGTACAGCCAAGCCAAACAGGCTGCTCCCCATGCGTGCTGCCCTGCTCGCTCGAAATCTCGGAGCACTGGAGGTACATAAGATGGACGTAGTTGGAGGATTTTCTGCGACAATAAATCCCCCAAGCAGCAGCAGAATGTATGCCCTAGCATGACGTCGGATCATCACGTCATCAAAACTCAGGTAGGTCGGTGAAGTGGCTATCCAACCACGACATCTTCAGCCGACCTCCATCCATGTCGACGCCGGGGACTGGCCGAACTCCTAATAGCTCCTCGCACAAATCTGGCCAATCCATGCGAGCCGTGCCAGTAACGGCCAATCCATCCACAGGGAGGTCCGTCAGGATAGCAACGTCCTGTAGCGTCACAGTCCACTCTCCCGTGGTTATGTGGAACGTGTGCGTCTCTGGGCGCCATCGCTCGACCAAAGCAGTAATCAGATGCCAATCCAGCTGAATGAAAGGCGTCTGAGCCGCCCCTATGAACCCTGCCTGGGACAGGAATGGCACCATGCGCTCGTCCACGTCTGTAGGTATACCAGCAGGTCGCCTGAGCCGGGCCTCTCTGCGCCGACAATGTAGTACCTCATGCTCCTACAACAAAGTGAACATATTTATTAAAAATCATAAACACCGCATCAAACAAAACTGGAATCACTAAAATAGATAAATGAACTGACCTGCCCATCCCATGCTAGAGTGGACCTATGTACAGGCTGCTGCGTCAATAATGAACTATCGATCGGTCCGGGATCCATCTGCGAAGAAACAATAAGGAGATATTGTTATTGACAACAAATATGGATTATAAACAAGCACAACAAACATAACGTCAGTCATGACTCAATAATACAGTGTTTAGAACATATGGAAATAAAGAATTACCACTACGACTCAACCGCCCCGTTGGTACACTACCCATCGATCCCCCGTTTGGACAACTCCTTCTGTTGTGGCCTTGCTGCCCACAACAATCGCATGCGTAACCTCGAGGGCCCTCTCGAATATCCATCTCATTCTGGAATCGTTTCTCCGTAATTGCAACCGGATAAAATCCTTCTACATCCTAATTGCACAATTAAATGATTCTAACAGCACATACTATCACCATTCAACAATGTAGCAACATTCATTAACAAAAAAAATAAAAAATCACGAAAATCTTACCTCAAATTTTGCCGGCGGATTTCGATGATTTCTCTCGCGTATCGCTCCTCTAACCCATAAATTGCAATGTAGACACCGTCTGGGGGCTCTGAGATTGCCCAATCACAAAAAAAATCTAACAAGCCGTGGAGAATCACCGTCGGGGCGATTGGGAGAAATGGGGATTTAGGGTTCGTCCGATTTTCAAATGGGGGAAATGGGGAAAGAAGGCGCACGGCTGGTGTTTAAGCGCGCAGACCTCGTCTCTTCGACAGACGAGATCACACGCGGAGCAACTCGTCTCTTCAAGAGACGAGGCCGTGTCTTTCCTTGCCTGACCTCGTCTCTTCAAGAGACGAGGCCGTGTTGCCTATTTCTGAGATTAACTTCGTCCCCGTGGTATTTTCGTAATTTTTTTTATTTTAATAATATTTTTTTCCTTTTCCCATATTAAAGCATATTTGATATTATGACTGGTTCAGATTCGATACCGATGAAGATGATTGTTAAACTTTGATTTGTACGTCAGCATGGAAAGTAGAACACGGTTAGTAATGCATCAAGAGTTATCTAATTGACACTACCACTCTTCAATTCTTAAATTTATTTTCTTTCCAAAGGCGCAGAAGTCAAGATATATACAACGATGTCAAGGTGATGTTACCTTAGTGAAGGTGTCCAGTTAATGTATATAATAGCCCAACCTCAAACGGTTATACACATTATGCAATCATGGATATTAAATGGTTAGTGATGTTAATGTGGGCATGAAACGAAGCCATTAATCCACGTTTAGCTATGTCCACAAGTGAGATTCTTGTGAGCTCACTTGGCTGTGGGCTCACTTGGCTATAGACTCACTTAATCGTAGTATTTAGTAAGTTGGTGTTTCGAGTCCAGAAAGTTAAGATTCATATGGCCCTTCAAAATATCGAATCTGGGCTTAATAAATCGGCTTGATAAGTAATGGGTCATACTGGACTTGTAGACTCATGGTCCACTATCAACAAATATATTATTCAATTATTGAAAACACTTCAAATTATGTTCTTATGAAAATAAATATATATCCAAACGGATTACATCTAATTTAGTCTTTATTATCTTTAATTAAATAATATCATCTAGGTTGCCTAGAATGTAGGATGAGTTTTTATTCTACTAATACCATTGTTAAATTTTAGAAGTATAATCTATTTGTAGCATTTAAGAACTACTACAAAACTTGTACTATATTACAATTTTAAGATAAATTTTGGGCTTAATGATCTGGTATATGTATAATTACATCAAGCTTATGTGGAAGGCATAACCTCCTAAAGATTATTATTGTTTTGTTTGAATTGTCTCATTTTTATTTGTATCGTATTTTTATCAAATCTGTATCTATATCTTATCTGTATTATGTTAGTATCATATCTATATCATATATATTTGGTCTATTTATGAGTAAAGTTACTAATTTTTTATTACCATTTGTTTCATAATAAGTATTTATTTAAAAATAATAAAAATATAATATCAAAATAATTAGAATATGGCGAAACACATATACTACGTGGATGTTCTAGCCTTCAAGGCATTATGTTCATAAAGAAGACTAGCCTTCCAAGAACAGAGAATTTCCACGTTGTACGCAAGAGAGGTGGAAATAAGATTATACAGATCAGATAAGGAGAAATATCTTTTAGGGTTTCTTATGAATTACAAGTTTAAGCTTAGCTTATACGCTGATTTCTTCTTCTTCTTCTTCTTTGTTTTATTTAAAATTTCTTTCTTTTTCTTTGCGGTAGAATAAGGATATTATCATCTCAAAAGGAAGAGTTGGATAATTTACTTAAAAAAAAAAAAAAAACCAGTCTATGGAGATAGATTTTTCATGATAAAAATTGAAAAATATAGTTCTATTTTCATAAATAGAATAAACGATAATAGTTTTTGTGATAAAAATTCACATATAGAGTTAGATTTTGTTTTTTCTAAAGTTTGATTTTCTTATAGTGATTACAACAATATCAGGTGTTAGTAGGAGACATACTAACTATAATAGGATTTAATAAATGGTGAGATCTCCATCATACAAAACATTAAAAGTAGAACAAAAATATATTTATAATTATGTGTTGATATTATTATTAATTTTACAACGTGGGCAAGATACTTAAACCTATGTTTATATATCTTATAATGTAGGTTTCAAGATGGTTTAGGACATATAGATGACTTTTAAAAAATTATACTTACAACCTAATTTGTGATATTTAATATCTGCTCAAACCATATTCAATCAAATAAGATAAAGTCATAAAAAAAAATTACCTCTCATGCTTAAGATTGATTAAAAGCTTAATATTGACATCCAAGCACAAGTGTTGGGTTTAAAACATTAGACTATAAATAAGGGTTGTAAGGTAGATTTGGAGAGAGGGAGAGAGAGAGAGCTTCAAATGTAAAAATCTACTCAATCTCTCCAATTATCTATATAAATATATATATTGTGAGAAAATAAGTAATACCCGTTTGTAATGTAGTTGGCAAATTTTTTTTAAGGCACTACTTTTGTGGTTTTTAGTGTATTTGTTGTGTGTTGTGTAGTGAGAATTAATTGTCCCTTGTGAGTGAAAGTGTTGGTGTAAAAGGCATTATTCATATGTTGTTTTTTTATTATAGTGTAACTCCCTCGAAGTATTGTTTTATAATGAATAAATTATGTGTGAAATCATTCATTGGGAGACAATTATGCAATCGTGAAGACTAGGGAATGAATCGAATTCCACGTTAAATCCTAATATATTTTTCTCTATTCGTTCTCTTTATTTTAATCATATATTGTTGAGTTTATTGAAATTATGAAAGAGATAACCATTGAGATAATTAAGGTTTAAAATGGAAATAGAAACTCTTTCTTGAGATTAGTGTTTGATCAGTTTTTCATGATTGTTTAAAAATGAATATTAGAAGTCATATTTCTTTGAAAGTTTAGCTCTTAGATAAGGGGCCGATATGAAAATCTATAACTATTTGAATGTTTGAGTGGGTATGTGAAAGTTAAGCGAGTGATTAGTGAATAAATATACACATAAAATGAGTATCTATTTATAATATTTCTAAAGCTTTTAGTATTTTAGTACCCATTTGTTTATAATATTCATTCAATGTTTTTCAACAAGTACAATTATTCATAAATTTACAATATGTTTAGTACAAGTTTTTTTTTCCATATTTCTTTATGGTTTTCTATTCTTTCACTTTTATCTTTATCCACTTTTACTCTTTCTTTCTTTCCCTCACGTATTTTCTTCTATTTTATTTCTATCTTTCTTTTCTCTCAAATATTTTTCCTTCAACTTTACTCTTAAACTGGAATTCTCAATCTATATTTCATAATGCGCTCCCTATTGTAATGATGATGGTTTATTCATCTCCTATCTTCATCTATGACGTTTGAGGTTTTTTTTCCCCCTCTTTCGTTTATATTCCATCAAAAGAGAGGTTATGCAATATACATTACAAAAAAATCATCTACAACATTTGTTATTTCAATAACTAGGTTTAATTTCAATTTTAACATCGTATATATTCTTGGAATTTGAGAACTTATTATTTAATAACACGCACTTCATTACTTTATTTTTAGTTTACATGCAAAAAGTTAATTGTAAAATTATTTATTTTAATTAAAGAGTTATCAATTTTGAAAGTTTTAGGTTTTTTTTTTTTTTAGCCATTACATGGGGAGGTGGGATTCGAACTTAGGACCTTTCACTCAAGAGACTGGGAAGATGTCACTAGGCTACGATGTCATTGATGAAAGTTTTAGGTATTTAGTACATCTTAGTTATTAATGTTCTTTTTCATTTTGAAATCTTCTATAATTTGCAATTTATAATATGTGGTAGTTTTACACGATTAATTAGAAAGTTATCAATTTTGAAAGTTTTAGGTATTTAGTACATCTTAATTACTAATGTTTTTTAATTTCATTTTGAAAATCTTTTTATAATTTGCAATTTATAAGATGTGGTCGTTTTATAGTTGCAATGCCTATTTTGACATTATTTTATGAGATATGTCTTAAGTATAATTCATTGATATTTGTAAAATTAAACTTTTTTATTATTTTAATATGTTGACGTTACTTTCTTCTTTTTTTCTTTTCCAGCAAGATGAATGGTCTATTTGGATGGTCTTTTTTCATCTGTATCGATATCAAAAAGATATATGTAAATATATTTGATTTGTATTTATATTTTATCTATATTTGATCTATTTGATTGTTTCATAAGAACTGCCAACCTTTTTTATCTATATTTATTTCTTAATAAATAATTTGTTAGAAGAAAGTTTGAAAAAAGTATCTATATCTATTTAGAAAAGCCAAACAAACAGATCCAAAAATAACTATAAGAACATCATTGAAATCACATGATGATTGGTTTATGATGTTTTCTTTACCTTTTAAGATCTTTTCTTAGATCAAGTTTTGCTTATGCATATCTTACTTTTTTTTATGAAAATTATTGCAATATTTAAGTTATGTAACTCTTGACATAATTTCTTTTTGATTTTGGCATCTTTTTAATATGCAAAGCTTTTTTTTATCACTTATGTATTTTCTCTAATTAAGTTAAAATGAAGAGTGTGACTTTTAAGTTTTATAAAAGTTATTGCAATATTTAGGTGATGCAACTTAAAGTGATGTGACTTTTTACATATCATATTATATTTTCACAACTTGAAATATTACAACACTTTCCACATCTATTATAATGTATAGTTTCAAAAGCATTTCTATAATTTTAACTTTCATTCTAATTATTGTAAACTTTCATTTAAAGTATCATCTATTTAAAAATTTCTAATAGGTAACCGTTATATCTTTTTTTTCTTCAATCATTTTAAAAATGCCAAATCTTTAAAAATTTCAATAGTTGTTTCACTTCATGAACATGTATATTATATATATATTATATAAACATTTTTTATTTTAATCATTTTAGAAATATTATACCTCTTTATGATTAAGTTTTTGTACTATACCTTTTTAACCTTTTCGTATTATTTTTTTATATTGATACCTTTTCAATATTATACCTACTCGTTACTGCCTTATTACATTATGCCTTATCAATAAATTTTAAATATTATAGTATTTTATATGGTCATTAATATCAGCCAAAAAAATTATATAGTCATTAATAGTCGTATAAATTATAATATTTATGTTTAATATAAATTTGTAAACGTTATTTAAAAATCTGCACAAACGTTACAATGGAACATAAATACCCTGGCTTAATATAATATATTTATGCATATATATGAATAGATGTTCTCACTCTAAAAGGGGCTTTTCCTGCTAGATGATAGGAATGTACCGCAGTAACAGGCAAGTTAAAAGTCGAAGTACCCTTTCCATGAGAGGCATATTTCCTATTTATATGGGAAGCTATTATAGTATTTAGTTGATGGTAATTTCATAATTATAATTTTATAATAAATTTTATTAAAAATATATTATATAATTAATTATTGTTTAAAATTATAAATAAAAATTTAATTTTAAAATAATTTTTATGCAAAGTTTTAATTTAAATAAAAAATCAACAAATATAATAAATTTATTCATATATATGTATAGATGTTCTCACTCTAAAAGGGGCTTTTCCTGTTAGATGATAGGAATGTACCGCAGTAACAGGCAAGTCAAAAGGTGAAGTACCCTTTCCATGATAGGCATATTTCATATTCATATTAGAAGCTATTATAATATTTAGTTGATGGTAATAATAATTTTATAATAAATTTTATTAGAAATATATTAAATAATTATTTATTATATAAAATATTTTTTATGCAAAGTATTTTAATTTAAATAAAAAATCAATAAATAAAAATCTTAATATAGCTCTATTTCATTCATTAAAAGTAACAATTCTACTATGATCTTATTCATTTAATGAAGTGAATGAGCACCTAGTGTTATAAGAAAGTACATTATTTTATTTTCTCCTTTTAAATGAAAAATATTTTCTCTCTTATTATTTTATATATGAGAAGATATTCTTTATGCCTTCCTAGTTCCAATTGAATATACAGAGGTATAGCATCACGTAGACATCGTCATGGTTTCTAGAATTGAACTGGAACTGCCAGTTTCGGGTCTTAAACTTAAGGAACAGGAACTGGAACCAGAACCGTCTCCTAAGATTCCGGCTCAATTTCATGGTACCGTCAGTTTCTGGTTTCGGTTTTGGAACCGTGGAACCATCTTTTAAAAAAAATTAATTTTTAATAAAATAAATTTTAAAGTAAAAATAATTATTAGATCTAAAAGTATTAAATTATTTAATCAAATTTTTTAAAAATTTATTTGTAATGCATATTTATATGTATACAAACACATTTAATATCAATTATAGTTAATATTATAATATTGTAAAATACTCTAGAAGATAAAAAGAAAATTATAATGCAAAAAATTTTGCTTTTAGGAAAAGTTTATTTAATCTAATTATGTATGATTTTAAGTTACGTTTATTTGTATTGTTGATAATAAAATATTAAATATTATGAATAAGTAATAAATTTTATTATTTATATGAAATAATTTAAATATTAATAAATATATTTAATATATTTTTTTATTTTTTTCAATCGAACTGGATGGAACCACCAATTCCACCAGTTATAGGCTCAAAAACCACCGAAAAACAGTAAAACCGGGTTCCATAGATGATTTTAAAACTGGCCAATCAGTCTAATTCCAGGCCGGTCAACCAGTCTTGTTCGAAATGGACCGTGACTATGCCTAGCATCACGGATGACATTAAAGTAAAACCTAAGAACTTGTTAGTTTTTCTGATCTTTGTTTTGTCGGTTGTCGTCTCTTGTCCTCCACAGCCCACAGAAAAACTTAAAATCTATGTATCGTATGTACGGGCCGCACGAGGTAATCAATTATTTTTCAAAGAGATCTCCACCTTTAGCTTATAGTTATTATCCACAATATTAGAACCATTAGCTTTTTTTTAGTCTGTCATTTATTTTTTATAATAGGATTATATTTCAGCGACATGATAGTTAGATAAAACAAAGAATTTAAATATATTTTGTTTCTGTCAACCACGAGAAAGGAATCAAGTCCGAACCATCTTATTGAAAGAAAAAGTATATAAATATATATTGTTTTGCCAACTATTTTACAAATCTAACCCATCTCTTTAAAAGATTAGTATTTATATCACTTGATTATAATAATCTTAAAATTATTTTTAAAAAAAGGAATACTAATTTGACAATATTTCATTGACCATCATGGTTTTCATTAAAAACAAAATGTTAATTAATTTTTTTTAGAGGAATATAACTGTTAAATATTATTAGAATGTAGACATCGGCACGGTTCGGGTCGGTTCCGGACCCGAACCGGAACCGCCAGAGCCGAGGCGGTTCACGGTTCCAAGGAACCGCCGGTTCTAGTGGTTCCGGTTCCGGTTCCACGTGAACCGGTTTTTTTTTTTTTTTTAAAGAAAACCAAAACCTTACCCCCCTACCCCCCCTCCCACGGTCCTAATTTTAAACCCATGGTGTATGAAGGAGAAGGTAGATTTATGACAGTGCTCTTGACCTTGGTCATCATGTTAATGCTGTTAGTGATGCCTTGTGAATCGATTCCACTGTCCTTCAAGCCTATTGACATATGTTAGTTTGGTTAGAGCTCCCCACGCCCAGAAACCTGCATGCGCATGTTTTCTCTTTTTTTTTTTTTAAATTAAAATATTTGACGGTTCCGGACTCGATTAGAACCGCCGGTTTTGGCGGTCCTTGGACGGTTCGGAACCGTCACCGACGGGGCGGTTCCCGGATCAAGAACTGCTGGTGACGGTTCGGGGCGGTTCCCGGTTCGGCAACCACCCCGTGGTGATGTCTATTAGAATGGATCTAAAAGGTCTTTCTAGCATCATGAATAAGTGATATGAAAGATACAAATGTCATAAGCCTACCGGATCGTGGGTGCAGGAGGGGCTAGCCTAGAGCTAGTGCGAGAGTAGGCCATACCGGTTCAGTCCAGGTAGATGGGTTAGACCTATTGGCCGACCCGATCCGACCCATGGCCATGTCTAGGATACACGGCTGTTCCACTAAAAAGTAAAAACATTAAAGAAAGAAATCATGCTCTGTGATCCATATAATGTTTCAAGCTCGGCTTATGAAATCCAGAGTGGCCTATAGCTATTCGAGAATATAACATTAAACGACTCTGAGGTAACTTGGCTTGCTGCACGTGAAACAATTGCTATTTTATATTTCAAGA
Source organism: Combretum micranthum (assembly GCA_024138025.1). Classification (NCBI taxonomy): domain Eukaryota; kingdom Viridiplantae; phylum Streptophyta; class Magnoliopsida; order Myrtales; family Combretaceae; genus Combretum; species Combretum micranthum. The sequence goes on from JAMXBD010002596.1 coordinate 103,689, forward strand.
CGAGAGAATAACGTGTTTAACAGCTTTTCAAGGTTGCTCACATGATCTCAATTGATGGATCAACCCATTGAACATATAATATTAATATCTCAATTGTTAACTTTTAACCGATTATAAGAGATTTGCCACTTGAAATGATTATGGTTGAAATTGACCACTCATTTAAAGCCATAAAAGCCGTAGCCATTATTGTCTTAGTTTTGTATTGGCTTTAGATCTTGAGGGTAAAAAATGAGACTTTCTTTTAATTTTGAGCTACAACGCCCAAAACGAACCAGTGTTTCTGTTAGCAATACTATCAATAGAAAAAGAAAAATGTAGATGCTGGTTGTATTGATTTTGATGATGGATTTAGTGTTGAAATTAATTGAAGTCAATTCATTCGAGATTTGTTGCATTTGTCTATAATTGACCCAAACTTGAATTTAAGTTAGTTGAATTGTTTGCTTGGTTAAATTTGGATTTAGTTGGTTGGATAAACTAGCAAATTAACCGAATTCAAGTCAAATATGCACTTAGCATTATTAGTGTGGGTTAAATTTAATTTTTTTTTTATATATAAATGTAATCAAAAGGAAGAATATAGTTCCTATTTAGTCAAGTTTTAAAGAGTATGTGTATGTAGCATCTAGTTGTAGTGGCCGTATGAGCATATTATGTGTCTTATACTACAAGTAGCTTTCAAAAAGTGATGAAAGATGGCTTAAAAAGAAAAGACAAGGATGAGGAGAAAGTAATTTTATGCTATGTTTGGCAACTTTATGTGAAGTGGAAACTAATGGAAATTAGTAGGGGAAATGGAAATGAAAGGAGTGCTTATTTTATGTTTCGTAATTTATAAAGAAAATAAAAAAAAAAGAAAAGAAATGAAGCTAGTGATTAACTAAAATGGAGGATATTACATGTATAATGCAACTTGAAAAAAAATTCAACAAAACCAAATTGTAAAAAAAAAAAAAAAATACAAAGATAGTGTTGTTGTATCACACCTTGGGTGTGTGATACAAATTTTTTTTTTTTTTTAAAGTTACATATGTATCACATAACCAAAAAGCAATACTCGTATAATAGTACATATATTGCTTGTTGGTTATGCGATATAGGGGCAATACTATATCTCACATCCTTTTTGGTGATACACAAGCTCCTAAATTTTTTTCTTTTGCTTAGGTCGCTATATTTTCAGCCAAAGATACAATACGAGTATAAATATTTATATTTCCACTCCAAGATGTGATATAGCAATACTATTTTGGTAATTTTTTTGTATAATTTGTATTTGTGTATTTTTAAAAAAAAATCCTAAACATGTGTTCCACCCTACTAAAATGCCTAAAAGTTTAAAAATAATTTAGGTTTAGCTAAGGGTATTTTGGGAAAAAAATAGTGGGATCTTTTTTCCACTTGTTTCCACCACTTTCGGCTACTTTCAATACCATTTTCCATTACCTAAACATCCATTTTTCACCCATTTCCACAGTTTTCCTTCATCTTCTGTTAGTTTCTCCCAATCCAAACACAGTGTTAGGTAATACGAATGCATTATGAAATGACCTAAATAAATTAAATTAAATTAAAATAAAGGGTTAGAATAATAAATTCCATTTTGAAAAGGAGAGCATTTCCACCCAACCAAATTTTTATAAAAGATATCTTGGTTGGAAACAATATATTTAAATATTGCAAAACAACTGTCCTCTTTCTTTTTTATCTAAGACACTTCTCTACATTTGTTGGATAATTTCAACAAAATATAAAGGTTAGTGATGATTTATTTACAATTTCTTATGGTTTCTAATGAAACAAACGAAAGGGTGATAAAGATTAAATTTTCTGGTGTTTTCAATGTGGTTTTACGAAGGGAATGATGAATTTAAGAGAGATTTCTAGAGAAATCTAAGAAGAAGAAGATTGAATAATTGTAGGAGAAGTAATACTAAAGAATTTCAAGAAGGTAACACGATTTTGACATGTCTCAAACTTTTGTATGTGTTATTTTCATAAAAACATGTGTTTGATGATTACTTAAAGTGTGGGAATGTAATATAAGACATAAGAAGGGGTTTAAAAACATTTTAGGTTGGATTTATGTTGAATTTCATAAAAAAAAAATGAAGTTTTTCAAAAGTGCATGACCATGATCCACGTACAAGCTTATGCATCAAGTTGTGTAGGCTAAAAATAAGAAATATGGAAGTACATGGCCCATGTATACCGTATCGTGTATCTCTTTGTATTTCAGTGAAAAAAAAAAAGAAACTCTTGAAATACACGACCTATACACTAACTGACGTGGTCTTAAGAGTTAAAGATTCAATCTTGATTTTAGGGTCTCCTAGGTTTTGAAAGAACAAAGAAAATTTAAAGATATGGATAAGAATATCATTCGATGGGATCCACGAACAATAAAACTTAAACTAGTTTGTGACTAAATTATAGATCGATAGAATCCATGATCTATAAAGTATTCATTATGTCAAATGAATCACAAGATTCAAGTAATAATGGTTCAACACAATTCTATATAACGCAAGAATTAATAAGAACACACGAATAAGGAGAATGGAAACTCAATCCCAATAATCAAAAAACCAGCAAAAGGGTTTCCAACACATAAAGTGTTCTAAAAACAATAACATTCAAAAACTATGAAAACAAAAATAACAAAAGACTATATACTAACTCTAAGAAACCCTAAAGACATAAAAAGACATAAATTTTCATATAAAAGAAAGCTGGCGGCCTTTATTACACTTGGATGGCTTAAACATAACATAACAAAACAAAACTAGAATAAAAGATAGACAATGAAGGCCAGCGGCTTTTCTACTTAGGCTTGCAGCTTTTATGCCGGCCTATGTCTTCTTCGCTGGCTATTTTGCTTCTTGATCTTGCTCCTTGTTGTCTTTTCTTTTCACTTCCCTTTTCCACAACTTTGAGCAACTTGATTCCTATAATTACCCCCAGGTTTAAGAAGATTTAACCTAGAATCTTGTTCCTTCAATTTCTGAACTCCTGAAGTGGTCATCTTGCTAGTCCATGAAAACAAACTCCTCAAGCCTTTGGCCTTCTTAACATACATCATCTCGACCTACTGTACCCCTGAAGGACTCATAGGTAAAAGCTTGTATGTCTTATCCTGGTGCTAAATAGTATACTCATTCTTGTACCCATCAAAAGTAGCTCTGAGATTGTATTGCGATGGTCTTCCAAGAATCAAGTGTGTAGCATCCATAGGTACTACATCACACAAGAAATCATCAGTATGACTACCAATAGAAAGAGATATATGAACTTGTTTGTGCACCTGAATAGTCCCCCAATGATTAAGCCAATGAAGTGCATGTGGCTTTGGATGCTACTCTACTTATAACCCCAATTTAGAAATCAATCCAACAGAAATAACATTGGCACAGTTGCCACTATCAATGACAATCAAACAAGATTTTCCCTACACCGAACTCTGAATATAGAATAGATTGGTTCTCTGATCTAAACTTGCATCATCCTGCTCAAGTATTAGAATAGTCAAAGGAACATTGGATATATCCTATTCAAACACCTCTTCCTCACTACTTTTCTATTCCTCTGCCTCGCTCTCAATGTTGTTTCCCTTCATGATCATTACTTTCTTGTTAGGACACTGAGAAGCAATGTAGTCATTTCCCAAACACTTGAAGCACTTAATATCCCAATTCCTTTGCTGCTGTGTTTAATTAGGAGCTTTGTCTTCTACCATTTTCCCCTTATTCTTCTCCTTCCCATCCTCTTTCTTCTCCGCCTCATCAGATTTACTATGGTAATATGACTTCTGAGATCGTTTGTGCTGATGCCTTTCAACCATACTAGCTAACTTAACCACATCCTCCAAGGTCTGATAATGCTTGAGCTCTACTACACTGGTGATATCCATCTTTAGCCCATTGATGAACCTAACTATGGATTCATATGAAGATTCTCTAATATCACATATTGCCATCAAAGTCTCAAACTCCTTCACATACTCTTCCACACTTCATTGTCCCTACCTCAAGAACTATAACTCTATTGGTATCTCTTGCTTATAGTAATCTAGCACAAATCTACATCTCAACAATGCCCATGAATGTACCTTTTCTTCATTAGCCCTTCGTCTCTCAACCTGTAGCTTATCCCACCATTAACTAGCATAATCAGAAAACGCTAGAGATGCCATCTTTACCTTTATGCACTCGTCCCACTCATAACAATTAAACACTTTCTCTACTCTCGACACTCAATCTAAAAATTCCTCCAGTTTATTGCTTCCAGTGAAATGTTGAATTTTTAATTTAACACTATCAATTCCCCATCTCCTATCATCTCTACCTTTTCGTCTCCTACTCCTTTCACTATTCCCATCAGAGTCACTACTGAAGTGTCTTTTATGAGTAGATCCACTTTGACTCCTCCTTTCTCTCACCTCCAATCTCTTTAAAATCCTTCTAACATCTTCTTGCATCCAATTAACCCTGGTTTGCAATTGTATAAATTCTTGCCTAGTCACAACATCTCCTTCACCACCAACTTGTCGTTATTTCTTCTAACCCTAGCATTGTTGTTATTCACACTACTACTATCATCAGATACCATCTCTTCAGCCAATCAACATCAAAAACACAAATTTCAGCAAAATATTAAAAATCAACCAACAAACCTGAAATGATCGTGTGCGAACAACAAATTTGCAAACCTTTGCTCTGATACCAAAGTTGACGCAATCTTAAAGGGTTAAATATTCAATCTTGATTTTAGGGTTTTCTAGGTGTTGAAAGAACAAAGAAAATTTAAAGATATGGATAAGAATATCATTTGATGGGATCCACGAACAATAAAACTTAAACTAGTTTGTGATTAAATTATAGATCGATAGAATCCACGATCTATAAAGTACTCACTATGTAAATGAATCATAAGATTCCAATAACAATGGTTCACCATAATTCGATATAACACAAGGATTAATAAGAATACATGAAGAAGGAGAATGAAAACTCAATCCTAATAAAAAAAAAACCATCAAAAGGGTATTCAACACACAGTGTTCTAAAAACAATAACATTCAAAAACTATGAAAACAAAATAACAAAAGACTATATAAACTAACCTAAGAGACCCTAAAGACATAAATTTTCGTATAAAAAAAAAGCTAGCGGCCTATATTGCACTTGGGTGGCCTAAACATAACAAAACAAAACTAGAATAAAAGATGGACAATGAAGGCCTATGGCTTATACTTGAAGGTCGACAGCTTTTATGTCGGCCTATGCCCCTCATCGCTGACTATTTTGCTTCTTGATCTTGCTCCTTGTTGTCTTTCCTTTTCACTTCCCTTTTCCAAAACTTTGAGCAACCTGATTCCTATCACGAACCCATATACTAGGTTGTGTACCTCTCTATGACTTAAAATGTTGTGTATAAAAAGCACACTTAAAGTGCACTGGCTTATGCACTTACCTGTGCACTCTAAAACTTCTTCGAAATCATCTTTTTCCTTCTCAAAAGCAACTAAAACATATTTAATATCTTTTTAAAGAATTTACCTATATTCTAAGATAAAAAAAACCTAGGTTAAAAAAAGATAAAGACAAAAAACTATATGAGTGTAAATCGTAGGTAGGTGCAGAGGTATAAGTAAACTTAACAACTTAATTGATATGTAATTTGGGTAATGAAATTCTAAAACTCAAGAAGGATTGGTATTCCAGGTCCATGTATACCTTGCTTGTTTCTTATGATTGTTTAGGGTAGAAACATAAATTAATTAACTAAATATTCGACTATGAGATTTTGTGTGTCTTGTTTACGCTTGATTCTTGATAAGTGTCTAAAGACCCTTATTATTAACATTATTTTGATATTATATTATATAAATCTTATGTGAATTATTAAGGAAAATGATACTTATTTGGTTAAAATATTAATTTCAGGGATAAAGGAAGATTTTGAGCTTAATAAAGGTATTTGGATGAGATAATAAAGATTTTGATGGAGAATTTGGGAAAGGAAAGATTTGCAACATGCATAACCTTTCTACACAAACTGTGTAGAACACTAATGTTGGAGTAAAAAAATGACCAATAAGCATTTTTAAAGTACATAAGGAGATACATAAGCTATGTAGGATGCTCATGTAGACGATAAAAAATGGGCAAGAGCAATTTTCAATGAAAGCTGGCAGTCTATCTCTCAAAGCTGCTGACGTACTAGGTGGCCTTCTTTCTCCGATCGGCATTTTTCACCAATTTTCATCCTACACAGCCCCGAACACAAGCTGTATAGGATGGTTGTGTAGAAGGCAAATTCGCCTTTTTCTATAAATAGAACATGTCTTTTTGATATCATATCTGAATCATTCTTCCTTTTTACGAACCCTAGAGATAAAAATAGGTATTTGAGACTAGAGAAATGCCAGAGCTTATTGGAGATCACAAGACTTCATCTTTAAGGGTTAAATCATAACTCTTTACTATTTTTCCTTATTTTATCATTGTACTTCTTATTCTATGGAAAAATAGATCTTTTTACCTTAGATCTTGAGAAACCTTCACCCTAATGTAGAGATTGGATTGTTTTGTTAATGGAAGTTTATGTTTTTCTTAAATCTATTCATATGCTTTGATTGTTCTTGAATTAATATGTGCACTATTATATTCATTGTTTGATTATTGTTGATTTAATTGATGGATTGATTGATAAGATATGTCTAACATGAATAGTGAAGTTTGCATGTGACTCTAGATATAGACTGCATAAACTTTTTACATCAAGATTTATTCTTTTTAAGGAATCATGAATACTAATGCAATTTTGTATGCATCTAATGACAAAAGATGTTTTCATTAGACATATAGGGTTAGAATTCAATTATCTTAAAAGAAAGATTGATGAAATTAGGGATTCCTACAGTTCAAGAACCTAAACAACCGTTAATAAATATTTTGTAACGAATTGGAAATAGGATTTGTGGTGAATCAAGATTAGGGATAGTTTCGTGATATGATATTTTTAGAAGCATTGACACTCACTTTTGCTAGGGTTTAGTAATTAATCAGTTGCTTAGATATATTAAGACCATTCGGATTAGACCAGCTAGATAGTAGAATGAAGGTAACTACTAGTAATTATAGGTCTTGGTGGAACGACCCTTGTGCTTATACTAGTACTACAATCGACAAGTATGCTTGCATAAGATTAGTCGCATGTAAGAATAGGGTTTTAATTTAATTTGACTGATTGCGATTGAAAAATCCACATCAAGTTTTTAGCGCCATTGCCAATGACCTGACAATATTAGGAATGCCTGAAGTCTACTAACTTAGCTAAATTTTGTATAATATATCTATATATATATATTGGGGGTTATTCACTTTATTGACTGTGTTCTTGAGTTTTTCTAACCGTGTGAACTTTGAATTGCATGGGATTTATGTGTTTGTATTGTGGAGGTAATCATGAATACTACGAATGTCCTATTCCATATTATTATCCCTCTAACTCATTTTATACAAATGCATTCTCCCCTATGACTCCTTATCAAGAGTTTGCAAATGTCAACCCTATGACTCTCAATGATATGATTTGTATGGAGTGTGGTAGTAGACATTGGATCTTAGAATGTCAAAGTGAGAGACTTGTCTCACATTTTTCTTAACACTCACATTACAACCATACTCTAATCACATTAATCAGATCATCTTCATCCTTTAGCCATATTGAAAAAGATCCTCAAGAAAATTCTATTTTGGAAAGGATCATTGGTTCAAGATATGATAACTTGGACTTGTTTGTTAGGATGTTGCAAGCACTTTTTCAAGTGGATTCATGGCAATCTTGTCTCTTATCCTTTATAAACTCATAAGCTTAGAAGAATTGGCTACTCTTCTAGAACCATCTCAAAAGTGGGTATCTAGGTTAATTAAATCTTTACAAACTCTTGGGAGACATGAGAGAGTAAATAAGGAGATAATTATAAGTCCTTTTGATGCATTAGGAGAAAATGATCTAGATATATACAACTTGAGAAGAAAATAAACGTGAAGGATGAGTTGGTGGAGAAAGAAAATGAAATTATAGATCATGGGGTAGGTTTAAACAGTCAAGAAAATGAGTTAGAGTCTAATGAGGAAAAGGATGATTGTGACGAGACTAATTTGTTATATGTTAATTCTTTTCCTAATGCTCTAATCCTTGAGAACACAAATCTAAAGGACATTCCTCAAATTATTCCAAAAGAAAGGATATTTGGAGAGAATGAGCATGAGATAGAAACTGAGGATATCAATTTCTCTTCATTTATTGAGTTAACTTTAGAATTATGGGAGTGGGACACATTCCCATGGGATCTAGATGGACATGTTAACACCAAAAATCGAGCTATCGACATTAAATAAAGGGCTTCATGGGAGGTAACCTATGTCTGATATAGGTATGTTTAGTTCCTTTTTCTTAGTTTTTTCATCTCTATCCTTAGTCTTTGCTTTATATTTTATAGGTGCACGCGCTAAATTGTCAAAATTATGGGGAAGAGTTTATCCTTACAATGGATTTAAGCATAAATTTTGATTGGGATCTCATTTTTCGAAGATGCAACTAAAATTGGCTTCACTTGATTGACTTCCTGATGCTTTGCTATGTTGACAATCTAAAACCTGGAAGTCTCAGTTCCTTTTCCTTTTAATTTTTCCTTTCTTTGTTTTCATTTCTTTTTCCTTGAGCTGAATTATTATATAAAACATTGTATACAATGTCTCATTTTAAGTGTGGGGAAGAGGTACATAAGAAAAAGTTAGGATTTATGTCATGATTATATTGTTTTTATGCACTTGTATTCAAAAGTCCCCACTTAAAGGACATGAATTGTTAAAAATTTGTTGAAAGTCCTGAAATTGTGCTTATTAAAATTTGAATTAGCATTCAAATGTTAAAGTAAAAGTGATTTTGTATGTCTTATTCACCTATTTTGAATTTGTTATACTTAGTTAAAGTTTTAAGATGAAATTTAAGTGGGGCAAATTTACTTGATACTTAATGACTAAATCTAGGGTTATGGAAGGGTCAAAGTCCCTAGTTTTAAAGTTAAATGGTCATGTTTCTAAGCTTGTTGGTTAGTATATTTGCTTTTCAAAATGCTTGAGAGCTCTACTAACCTTTAGTGAGAAGGGTATATGAAACCAATCACTTAGTGATTCTTCTTGACTAATTTCTTTGAAAAATCAATCAATTATTGTGCCAAACAGTTACTATAAAAGCTTAGTCAGTATGGACAGGCTCTGGTCCCTTAAAAGAGTGAAGTCTGACCCTGTTATTGACCATACAAGCTTCTTATAACCAATTGATTTAAAAAATAATAATTGAGCTAAAAATATGCCGGTTAAAACCCAACCAAAGGAAGAGGAAAAGGAAAAGAAGAGGGCTAAAACCTGTCCCTTTGAAGGCTGTTAAAATTTTTTTGGGAGATTTAATTCAAAGAGGAAAAAAATTATAAGGGAATGATGAATGCCATATACTTTCATTTTGGGTTACCATGCTTAAAGAAGTAGTTGAATGATTTATATGCTCTTTGATAAGTGGTGAGATGTAACCAAGCCGCTTTTGCTTTATTTGACTTTGTGTTTCTTTTATGATTTGGAAGAGGTTATTAAATTATGAGGGTAACAATTTGATTTTACTTGGATTAATCTTAAAAATTTGACTGCAGTATGTCAAGTACAAGTACAACTATGGTAGATTTGAACCATAGGCACTAATAAATCACTATGCAGAACTGAAATAATGCTATGTTAAATTGAATTTCCATTAAACTTTTGAGTATAATTAATGATGGATTATCTTGTCCTTAATTGTTTGCTTTAGAACAAGCAAATGGTTTAAGTGCGGAGAAGTTTGGTAAGTATCTAAAGACCCTTATTATTCACATTGTTTTTACATTATATTATATAGATCTTATGTGAATTATTAAGGAAAATGATACTTATTTGGCTAAACTATTAATTTTAGGGATAAAGGAAAATTTTGAGCTTAATAAAGGTATTTTGATAAGTTAATGAAGATTTTGACGAAAAAATTGAGAAAGGAAAGATTTGCAACATGCATAACCTTTCTACACAAGTTGTGTAGAATACTGGTATTAGAGTAAAAAAATGACTAGCGAGCATTAGGATGCTCATGTAGATGATAAAAAATAGGCATAAGCAATTTTCAATAAAAGCTGGCTCAAGGTTAGCGGCCTATCTCTTAAAGCCAGTGACATAAATTTCAAAGCCGCCAGCATACTAGGCGACCTTCTTTCTCTAGTCAACATTTTTCACTAGTTTTCACTTTTCATCCTACGGCGCTGAACACGGGTCATGTAGGATGGTCATACAGAAGACAAATTCGCCTTTTCCTATAAATAGCGGGCTTAACTCATCTTTTTAATATCATATATGAATCCTTCTTCTTTTCTACAAACCTTAGAGGTAAAAATAGGTATTTGAGACTAGAGAAGCACCAGAGCTTATTGGAGATCACAAGACTTCATCTTTAAGTGTTGTAATAATAACTCTTTACTACTTTTCCTAATTCTATCATTGTACTTCTTATTCTATGGAAAAATTGATCTTTTTCCCTAGATCTTGATAAACCCTAACCCTAATGTAGAGATTGGATTGTTTTGTTAATGGAAGTTTATGTTTTTCTTAAATCTATTTATATGCTTTGATTGTTCTTGAATTAATATGTGCACTATTATATTCATTGTTTGATTCTTGTTGATTTAATAGCTTGAATAGTGAAGTTTGAATGTGACTTTAGACATAGATTGCATGAACTTTTTGCATCAAGATTTATTCTTTTTAAGGAATCATGAACACTAATGCAATTTTGTATGCATCTAATGACGAAAGACATTTCCATTAGACATATAGGGTTATAATTCAATTATCTTGAAAGAGAGATTGATGAAATTAGGGATTCCTACAGTTCAAGAACCTAAACAACTATTAATGAATGTAAGGAATTGGAAATAGGGTTAATGGTGGATCAAGATTAGGGATAGTTTTATGATTTGATATTTTTAAAAGCGTTGATACTCACTTTTGCTAGGATTTAGTAATTAATTAGTTGCTTAGATATATTAAGATCATTCGAATTAGACCACTAGACAGTAGAATTAAGGTAACTACTAATAATTATAAGTCCATATGGAACGACCCTTATACTTACATCGGTACTATAATCGAAAGGTATGCTTGCCTAAGATTAGTCTCATGTAAGAACAGGGTTTTAATTTAATTTGATTGATTGCGATTGAAAAATCAATATCAATACTAGTAGTAGGTAGATAGTACTCATACTATTATTGCGACAACCTGACGATCCAGATATAGCATTGTTTGGAGTAGAGTTCAGCATAGAGATGATTGAGGTATATACAAGTGTTTTGGTTTTGTGGATATTAGGGAGTACCTAATATTCAGCTTATGAACTCATGGATGTTAGATAGTACCTAACATTGTATCTCCAGTAGCTTAAAATAAAGATAATGGGATGTTGATTGTTATATTAGTAATATGTCTACATTGAATATGTGTTTTCTTGATCATGTGTGTGTTTAAGGTATACTATATGAGGCTTCAACTCACTTCTTTATCTTTTTTCAGGTATGGGTGGAGATGTACAAATAGTTATATTGTCATTAGCTGCCATAAGTTTGTGGATTTGAGAATATTTCTAGTATTAAAAACACTCGAAATGAGGATTAGAGAACAAATAATGATCTTATGAAACAAAGACTATAGGTGTAGTTGTCTGAATGTAAGAAAGAGCTTAGTGATTATTGTAGAAAATCATATGGTGAACTCTTTTAGTATTTATCGATTAAATTTATATAGATTATAAGATTAGACTTGTGTGTTTGTTACAAGCACAAGTATGTAATTAGACATAATTTGGAGTTGTTAATATTTGAGTTATTTAGAGTAAATTATGATGTAAATTGTGGGTTTTTAGTATGATATGCCTATGATATGGAATTCACAAGCAAATCGATCTCAAGAACATGGATCCACAATCACTAGTCAATTTCATAATCAAAGAACAAATAATAAAATAATCCTTAGACTCTTACTGGATATAATGCACCAGTAAAAGAATAGTCATAGCTAATATCATTGATATTACGCATAACGACACCAAGCCATCACTTGCCACATTCCAAGGATCGATAAGAGTAAGATTTGAGAAAAATATTCAAACTTGATTTGTCAAAAGTGTCAAAAAAATCTGATTATTTCATATAAACAAAAGTCCTTATAAACTAAAGCTAAGGAAAACTAAAAAACAAAATAAAAATGACAATTTCGCAAATGAACGTCGGCAACTGGGCCTTGTATGCCGGTGGTGTAGTATTCAACGTTTGAAAATATGCATTATGTACACTTCTAACATGGTTGTATGCTGACGGTTTAGTGTGATACACTAGCAGCGTAGAAGACAAAAGTTGACGATGTAAAAGCCAGCCTTAAGAAATATGAATTTGTGATGCTTCAAAGCTAGTTGAATGCCTGTAGTGTTTCCCTCAATGCCGGTGGCGTAGAATTAAGCTCAGGCGATGTTGAGCCGATGTAAATCTCCTACGATAGATTTGTTAAGGATTCTATTGCTTCCTTTGACAACATACAAATATTCTTTATATTGAACTCAAAGTCTGGTTGGATATAACATACTTGAATTCTCCGCTTCATTCGATTCCATGTGACCACCCAATACTCTTGAAGTGAGATTTTGCAAACCTTTAGCTTGAGCACAAGTAATCGGTTGTAGTTGCAATGGCTTGATTCCTATCATAGTATGTTTTGAGTCTTCGCATGTCTATACTAGGTATAAATACATGGTAAGTTATAAATGTACCTAAATTTAGGACATTGCATATTATGATTGATGGAAGAGTTATAAAACGTCCATCTTACTATTCTTAAGGGACAATTTATTATACATTTGGAATTAGATTTGAACTTATGATAAAATGAAACACAATGGGATTTCTTTTTTTTTTGTTGTTAAATAACAAGATTATTTAAGTATTTATAGGGTTTAATCATGGATGTTGTTTATTGATGCATTGATGATTGATGGCTAATGTAAATTAGCCTCCTTGAAGAAGGTGGGAGCAAATAAAGTAGTTTAATTGTTTTTATTTCAATCCCTTTATGTAGTCATACTTAAGTCGTTATTTATTTTAAAACTCGGATCCACTTTTAGCTCTATGAAATTTAATTTAGTTGGGCTCCAAAACTAATAAAATCATTGAAAGTAAGGTAAAATAATAATAATAAGTTGAATGAAGATTGAGTTTTTACTTTTGAATTAATCTCCTATTTGATGTTGGTGTGATCCATTTAGTCTATAACCATAATTCAAACAATATTGCAAATGGACCATGGGAGCTTCTACAGTCACATTAATGTGGCCATCTAGTCAACCATCTAACCGTTAAAATAAATATAGTTATTAAAATATTAATTATTTTAGTGATTTGATTATGGTTAGGTATAATGTGAGATGTTGGATAGTAATGGGACTAGTCCCATAACAATTAATGATGGGACCATAGAATTTTCTATGAACTATATGAAAAAGCATAGAGGCTTTATTACATTTAAAGGGAATTTGCAACTTACCCCTTTAACTTTTACCAAGGTGCAGATTCATTCCTTTAACTTTCAAAATGAGCTTATTGACATTTTAAAATTGTTCAAAAATGGCACAATGAAAGACAATTAATATTTTTCACGAAATATGAGGATGAATACTCACATAGATGAAAGTTTAAGGGTGAATCCACACATAGGTGAAAGTTCGAAAGGGTATATATTGCAACTCCCTCCATTTTATTATAATGAAAATGTTAAGTGTCCTTAACGTATCAATTTTAAAAGTTAATAGGTCAAAATCTTACTTTGAAAGTTATAGGGTGATCCACACCTAGATAAAAGTTTAGGGAAGATAATTTGCAATTTCTCTACGTTTTAATGACGTTTGGATAAATATCATATTTGATATCTAAACTCTGTTGTTTTTATAATCAACTATTCTGGAATTTTAAAATTTTTATTCATTATTTATATGCTTCGAATTAAGCAGTTTGAATTGTTAATTGTAAAATAGATAAAATCAAATAGCTAATGTAAAAATGAATAAATTAAGGTATAACTTAGCACTTTTATATTTTAGATAGTTAATTATAACATTAGGTAATTTTTAGGTGTTAAATGATTTTAAAAGATACAAAGTTCTATGGGTGGTGTTCAAATTTATATCTTCTTCACCATAAAAATGTTGGTGGACTCAAAACATAAAAATTAGAAGAAAGATGTGAAACATGTTACTTAGGCTTTGATAGGCTATAAATAATGATCAAACAAATTGCCTTTGGATACAATGCCTTCCTTACTAATGCAAATACAAGAACACTTTTTAAAATTTCTTTTTGAGGGGATAATGTCGCCAAGTATGTGCAATTTAATGTTTTTATTAAATAATATTTATGGACATTTATTTTAATGATAGACAGTTGTAAGTCAAGTGCTTGACTTTCAATTTAGGGATGCAATTGGGTTAGGTTGGGACGGATCATCTAAAACTCAACCTGACCCAATTAGTTATGGGGTCACTCAAAACCCAAGAAAAACCTTATAGGATTTTTTCCATCATTCCCAAAACCCACCCCTATAGGGGTTTTTGTAAACCCGATTCCCAACTTGACCGCCCCAATTAGATTATTATTTTTTTTCTTTTATTGCAATGATGTAATATCAATAATAAAATATAAATTATATAGCATATTATAATATATATAAGAAATTTTAAAAAATTAGATATAAATTTCATTTAATATGGAAATAAAATTATGAAATTTGTAAACAATTATGTGTATACATGTTATTATGAATTTTTTGAAATTTTATTATATATTTATATCAGGTCAGTTTTCCCATCGAGTTATACATATGACTCAAAAGCCGACCGAAATCCTATAGGGTTTTAGTATGATGTCCAAAACCCGTCTCAAAATCCTATTGGGTTTGACTCTGTAAAGTTTTTAGCAGGTCGGGTACCCTATAACGACCGTTTATTTACATCCTTATTCAATTTTCGGTAATTTTTTAATAATTTAGTATTGCGTATTTAGTTTTTAGCAAATTTCAACAAAATTTTGATCATTATCAAGTCATCAAAATGAACATCCATCAAATATTATTTAATAAACATATTAAATTGTGTATACTTGGAAATTAGAAGCACTAATTTTCTAAAAATCTAAAAATAAGATACTAAATCACCAAAAATTGAAACTATAGGCACTTGACATGTCTTTATCTCTCTTTTTAAGTTAAGAGTAAGGGTGAGAATATAAACCCATTGAAACATGAAACTTAGTTTATAATACAATGTTAGATGTGTTCTAAATTAATATTGAAATTACATAATAGATTTTGAATTCATTTTCTAGAATTTGCTCCTAAATAAATAATAAGATGCAAGATGAGACATATTTATACATAATATTGCCTTAAAATATGTGCTTTAAGGCATACTAATTTTTCTATAAGTACCTTATGTCCACCTTATAAAATTCTTAATTAATAATTTTACATATAATAACTATAAACTTTTTACTTAATACATCTGAAGACTTAAACTCGTTTGCCTGTTGCAAAATAAAAAGCTTTAGAGAATATTTGGCCATATTATGTTTCAATTTAAAGCTTTTTTATTAGTAAAAGTAGTGTAATTTAAGATTGAGCGGGTAACCTTATCGTATATGGTACCCATCCGGACTCTGCTCAACCATATAGGTTCTTGGTGGGTATTAAGTGTGAGTGGGAAGGTTCTAGGTACAAAACTTTCATAATCTACTCTCATAGGATAGGGTATTGGTATAGGCTTTCCATATATTTTACCTATCAGAGAACCTGTAATCTACTAAATATAAAGTACATGTTCTAGGGTACCCTATATCCACTCTATAAAAATTTCATAAAAAAATTAAGTTATTAATAATAAAATAACATTAATTATTTCTACTAATTTTTTGTTAATATAAATATTATTTAAAGTAATGATACTTCTATGTTATTTTTGTTATTTAGTTTTTTATAATGCTACATTCTTTTAATTACCTTTAATGGCTTAATCTAAAAAATATTTATGTATTATTTAAGGATAATTAAACTATAAAATACAAATCTTTTAATGATTTTTTGTAAATATATTTTTTCTTTTATAATTTTTGTTGTTTTCCATTTTGTTTTTCTTCAATTAAAGAAAGTCAATGGTTTCAATTTTCACACATAAATAAATCCTCCATATTACAAATTTTATATAAAAAAATTACTTTTTAAATTACTTTCCACTAGTTGTTTATAATAATATTGAAAAATAGGGTAGTTTTACTTACTACATAAAAGTGTACATTATAAATTGAAACTTAAGAAAGGCAAAAAAATCAAAGGTTTCATAAAAAATTTACAGGTTCCATAAGGTACCTTATACCCTATAGGTTTTATAGGATATAGGAAAAAAAATCAAATGTTTCATAAAAAATTTACAGGCTTCATTTAAAGTTTACAATCGTTACACATTTCTACCTATCTTAGTCCATACTATAATAAGGCCCAATCAGTCCCATAAGTCATGAGCCCTATTATATTACTTCTTGTCGATTAGGTAAACGTTATACTACACCAATACTATTTGTCCTATTAGCTACTCATTGAGTTACCTTAATATACCACGCATAGGTAGGGATGACCTAAGTATCTAACTACTGTGCTGACATCGCCAACAAGGTTGTTGCTCCCCAATCTACATTCAACAACCACGCACAAACAAAACAATCATTAAGTTGTCTTTAAGTATTAGTTCATTTATGATTGCCTATCCTAAACAAGCAACATGCAAGTTACTACATATTTGTTATAACATTCGAAATCCAAACAAAGACAGAAGGTAGTCCGAAGCTATCTTAGAAGATAGATCAAGGGTTGGTTTAGGGTAAACATTTGTTCAAGAAATTAAACTCATATAAGAAATTAAATTAATTAGCAATATTCATCAAACACATTTTAAAACTCATTTAGTCAAACAATAAAGTAGGAACCTCACCATGGCTGCAAAAATCGCCATGCCAAGATACTGACGGCTCTTCCATATCTGTCAAATTATCTCCTTTTACTTATATATCATTCAATAAAATTATCATCACTTCTTATTATTCAAAAGTAAATAAATATTCGCTCACAGGAAATACTTATTTTCTAGCAAATTTTCCTTTGAAACAATATACTCTTCTTATAAACATTGTTCAGCCTAGCATATTAATCTAAGCTAATTACAAATTATTAACCTTATATTAACCTAACTTAGCCAAGTTGATAGTCATTTAATAGTTACTAAGTCATATTCAAATATTTCACTAAGAGAATTCATATATCTTAAAAGATCTTATGTTATGACACGTGAACAAACGTATAAGAAAAAAAACAACATACCTGCAATATTATATTACAACATAGGATATAGTTAGGCAAGTACAACAAAAATACATGTAATGTCTTTTCCGTTACATGCAGACTGTTAGAACAGCTGGCAAGTTGTAAACACATATAGATACTTAGCTAGCAAGATGTAAACATACATAGATACGCTATAACAGACTACAAGTTTTGATTTCCACAACTGAGTATAGATACAAGTACAATAGAGAAGCAGGGTAACAAAGATTTTACCCAAAAAAATTGCAAAAGCTTAAGGAGCCTCCGAAAGCTTGAATTCCAGAACCAACCGAGCCTATTTGTTGATTACTACCTCATAATAAAGCAAGAAAACGGTTAGAGAGTATAACAAAACAGATCTAGGAGAAATTTTATCATAGAAAGATTTTCACATAAGATCTTTGAAAACCCTAGTTTTATCAAAGCAGACAAGAGAGAGAGGAACATAAACTTACAGAGATCGAGAAGCATCGTTGAGTAAAGAGAAAATGAGTATAGGGCAAAGTTTTACTTACAAGGGTTTATTTTATTTCTGTGTGGGCTTGGGCCATGAGTGGGCTTAATATTAGCGCTTCCATTAACCCATACTGAGGGAAGTCGAGGTTTTTCTCAATTGAAGGAGGATCCCAATCTCATGAAAGTAAGATCCTTTACACTAAGCATAAAAATTAAGAGATTGTTGCTGATATGAATCAATTCTTACAATTTGTTAAATTGCAAATGGAGAATCAAAATAATCATCCCTAACTCTACTGTTAAATCATTTTCTCCAATGGGAACTAATAATGAGGAGTCTCAATATTCTCACCCATGAAGAATATTAAATTAGACTTACCAAAGCTTCAGGTGAAAACCTTCTTTCATGGATTTTTAAAGCCAATCATTTTTTTTTATTTTCATAATGTTCATGATCATGAACAATTGAAAATTGCATCATTCACAATGGAATATGATGCTGTTGATTGGTATCAATGGTTGTATAGGAGTGATGTTATCTACATGGCCTGTTTTCTTAAAGCCATGGAAAATCGTTTTGGCCCTTCTCTATATGAGGATCCATAAGGTAAACTTTCAAAATTAGTTCAAACTGGCACAGTGGCTGAGCATTTACATTTCTTTAAATCTTTGTCAAATCATGTTACTGGCTTATCTGAAAGTTTTCTAATGAGTTGTTTCATTTCAAGGTTAAAACCCATACTTTAGTAGGAAGTCTTAGCCGCACAACCCACTTGACGTAGCAGAGGTACGATAAAGTTTATTGCAAGACGTTGATTCGCACACAATACCCGGTTTGATCTTCAAATATCTATTGATTCTGAGAATACCTAGATATTTGGCATCAAAAGTCGAAATCTACACAAAGATAACGAGTTTTTGAATAGAGAGAACACTCTCAAAGAAATTTCGTGCAAAACAACATTCTTCTCTCATATGCCATAAGACTTACATATATATGGGCAATCGTGAAAGTTGCCATAACCGAAAAAAGGACTAAAACCTATTAAATAATATTAAATAGCATTTAAAAGGAAAAACTAAAACTGATCCTATTAAAAGACATTAAATCCTATTAAAACATACTAAATGATACTAAAAATTATTCTTTAAAATATTAAATGATATTCTAAAGGCATTGACGGCATTATTAATTACGAATTTGAAAAAACCAAAAGACATGTAAAGTAGGCCGCTCCAACATCGGCAATATAGAACTAAAGGCCGACGGCATAGGTTGCCGACATAGGATTTTCCGTCTCTTCATCCTATGCTGCATCTTCCTCTCTAGTTGGACAAAATTCGACCTCGAATTTTTACCATGTTATGCAGTAGCTCCTCAACTTGTCTCCTCAACTCTTCATGTTTTGTATGGCTCATTTGATCATGGGGACGATTTGGAAGGTTGCACTTAGTTTCAAGATCGATCCAGTATTGAATATTATGCAGAGGTAGTAAACCCTCATGCGATTCTTTAGGAAACATACCTTGAAACTTCTTCACTATTGGAATGGCTACTTGAGATAACTCAAGTTCTCCTTTAACCTGCTTACCCACTATAGCAGACATAATATCAGAATCATGAATCTCCTTTCACCACCTATCACGAATTCTTCCTCAACATACTCAGTGTAAAAACAGGTCTTCCATCACCTATAGCTCCAACACAATTTCATCATAAACTGGTTCAAAATTGCCTCTTCCTTCAAAGACATCCCCTTCATCTTCCTCATAAACGTCAAATATCGGTTCTTCATCATAGTAATCCCCATCAATAGAAGAGAAATCATCATCAAATTCTAGGATTTCTGTGTTCATCCTAATTCCCTACAACTACTATCTTCCTTAACAAAAGAGGAGTCATCATTCGATTCCTCATAACCTACATCAGTATCAAATCAAATTAGGCACTAATTAGGATTAGGGTTTCTAACTTTATTTCGATTCACCAAAAGTGCCTCTATCCTTTCTGTGACCTGATCCACCATACGACTCAAGCACCAATCAACTTTTTGCTCGATTCGTCGACCTAAGTCATCACGGCCATAGATTTCTTCCACATGTCGTTGGTTTGATTGTCTACGAGACGGCATCGTTACTCCTGGAATGAACGCGGCTCTGATACCAACTAACGCAGTAGAGGTACGATAAAGTTTATCGCAAGACGTTGATTCGCGCACGAATATCCGGCTTGTGATCTTCAAATATCTATTGATTCTGAGAATACCTAGATATCTGGCATCAAAAGTCGAAATCTACACAAAGATAACGAGTTTTTGAATAGAGAGAACACTCTCAAAGAAATTTCATTCAAAACAACATTCTTCTCTCATATGCCACAAGACTTACATATATTGGGCAAGCGTGAAAGTTGCCATAACCGAAAAAATGACTAAAACCTATTAAATAATATTAAATAGCATTTAAAAGGAAAAACTAAAACTGATATCCTATTAAAAGACGTTAAATCCTATGAAATTGATATCTTATTAAAAGACATTAAATCCTATTAAAAATCATACTAAATGATACTAAAAATTATTCTTTAAAAATATTAAATGATATTCTAAAGGCATTGACCACATTATTAATTACGAATTTGAAAAAACCAAAAGACATGTCAAGTAGCCCGCTCCAACACCGGTAATATAGAACTAAAGGCCGGCGGCATAGGTTGCCGACATAGGATTTTCCGTCTCTTCATCCTATGCTGCATCACCACTGGTTTGATTCAAGCCATGAGTTTAGCTAAACTTTTTGAGTCTAAATACACAACACTTTCCCATCTTCCATTTTGTCCTATAATCCTCCTCCTGATAGTTTCACTTTTTCTAAAACTATCATTTCATCCACCTATACACTGCCTACATCTTTTAAACCTAAATCTTTTCCTTCTACATCCATCATTTCTTCTTCTTCATCTTCTCAACCTGTTACTTCTACTACATTTCCTAGGAAAACTTTACCTTTTAAACGTTTAACACCTGCTGAAATGGCAGTTCGAATAGAAAAGGGTCTTTGCTTTAACTATGATGAGAAGTTTAACTAGGACCATATTTGTAAAGCCAAATTTCTTATGCTTATTCAACTTGATGATACTAAAGATGATAAGGAACTTGTAGTCACACAATTGGATTCAATTTCACAAGACACTCCTAACCTTCCTATTGAGATTAGTTATCATGCTTTATCTGGAGTTCAAGCTCTTAGAACACTTCATTTAGAACGACATATTGATGGACAGATGGTCTCTATTTTGGTTTACTCAGGAAGTACTCACAATTTCATACAAGAACATATAGCTTGAAAATTACATTTGCCTATTTTGGCAATCCCATCATTTAAGGTGATGATTGGAAATGGTGAACATTTGACTTGTATTGGGTTTTGTGAGAAAGTACCCTTACTTTTGTATCAATTTCAAATTAATGTTGATTTGTATGTCTTCCCTATTCAAGGAGTTGATTTGGTTTTGGGGATTTAGTAGCTTCAGACTTTAGGGCATATTACTATGAATTATGCTCATTTTACTATGGATTTTATATTGAATGATCATCAAATTTTCCTAAAAGGCATTTCTTATATTTTGCCCAAACGAATTGAGTCTCATCAGTTGAATAAATTAATCAAATATGATCAAATTGCGGGGTTATTTAGTCTAGTGGCTCAGACGGATCATTCACCTATTGATACTACCTGCAGCAATTCTATTGAGGAGTTATTGGACATATTTCAGAGTATATTTGAGACTCCATCATCATTACCCCCTCTACGTGATGTTCAACACCATATCCATTTGAAGAATGAGTCATAACCCATCAATGTTCGACCCTATCACTATCCTTATTATAAAAAAAGGTGAGATTGAAAAATTGGTTCAGGAAATGTTGGACTCTGGGATCATTCAACCTAGTACCAGCCCTTTTTCTTCCCTAGTATTATTGGTAAAAAAGAAGGATAGTTCTTGGCCATTATGTGTTGATTATAAAGCCTTAAATCAGGCTACTATATGGGACAAATTTCCTATACCCACTATTGATGAGCTTGTGGATGAACTGTTTAGAGCGGTCCTTTTTTCCAAATTGGATTTGCATGCTGGTTATCATCAGATCCACACGCATCCTAGTGATATACATAAAACATCCTTTCGTACTCACAAAGGCCATTATGAATTTTTGGTCATGCCATTTGGCTTGTCCAATGCTCCATCTACATTTCAATCAGTGATGAATACCACATTTCGACCTTATTTGAGGAAATTCATCATCATTTTTTTATGATATCCTCATTTTAGCAAATCTTCAACTAACCATTTGTCCCATTTAGCGACTACTTTGTCTTACCTTTAAGACAATCAATTTTATCTAAAAAGCAGCAAATGTCTTTTTGGACAGACTAGAATTGACTATTTGGGTCATATTGTTTTGGTTGCAGGTGTCTCTCCTGATCCCTCTAAGATTCAAGCTATTCAAGACTGGCCTACACCAATTAATCTTACTCAATTAAGAGGATTTTTAGGTCTTGCTGGATATTATAGACAGTTTATCCAACATTATGCTAGTATTGCTGCTCCTCTCACCAATTTATTGAAGAAAGATGCTTATATTTGGCATTTGACGACTGCAACAACCTTTCTACAACTTAAACAAGCTTTAATGACCACTCTAGTTTTAGCTTTGCCTGATTTTAATCAGACTTTTATTGTAGATATGGATGCATCAGGGGCAGGAATGGGTGTAGTATTACATCAAGGATCCCATCCCATTGCTTTCTTTAGTAAGAAATTTTCTTTGCGAATGCAAAAGCAAGTGCCTATGTGCGGGAGATGGTGGCTCTAGTTGAAGCTGTCAAGAAATGGAGACATTACTTGTTGGGACGACATTAATTCTCCGAATGGATCAAAAGAGTCTTAAGGAGATTCTTTCACAAACAATTCAGGCCCCTAAATAGCAACAATATTTGGTGAAACTTTTGGAGTATGATTATGAGATTATGTACAAACTAGATTCTAAAAATATAGCAGACGCTCTTTCACGTAGCTTTGATTCTACTGCCCAGCTGCTTTCTATTTCTCTACCTTCCTTTGACTTTGTCGCACTAATTATGACAGAGTTCCAAACAAATAAGGAATGGCATAAATTATTTTCAGATTGTCAAGCTAAAGTCTCATTACAGTGGCCTTTAATAGTTAAAGATGATCTGTTATTTTTGGGGTCCAAAATTTTCATCCCTCCTCATTCTTCTATGATCAATTCTTTAATATTAGAATTTCATTTAGCCAATGTGGGTGGGCATTTAGGGATGCTGAAGACTTTTAAGAGGTTGTCCGACTCTTTTTTATTTTTTGCCTAATATGAAGAGGGATGTTTAATCTTTTTTGAAGTGCTGCCATATGTGTCAACAAATCAAACATTTGACTGCATCCCAAGTGGGGTTATTGTAACCACTTCCCATTCCACAAGAGGTTTTTGAAGACATCTCTATGGATTTTACTACATGATTGCCTATATCCAATGGCTACTAGGTTATTATGGTAGTAGTTGATCGTCTTTCAAAATATTATCATTTTGGGAGTCTCACATCTCATTATACTGCCACATCGGTAGCAAGATCATTTGTAGATTTGATTGTCAAATTACATAGCATTCTGAAATCGATTGATTTAGATAGGGACAAGATCTTTATGAGCAAATTTTGGTCTAAGCTATTCAAGCTCAGTGGGACTACTTTGAAAATGAGTTCATCTTACCATCCTCAATCTGATGGTTAAACCGAAGTCATGAATAGCTGCTCAGAGCAGTACTTATGAGCTTATGTTATGGATTGTCCAAAGGTGGCCTAAATTCCTAGCATGGGCTGAGTATTGTCTTAGTGCCAGATATCATACTAGAACTCATATGATCCCATTTCGAGCTTTGTATGTTAGAGTTCCTCCCACTATTTCCAAATATGTTCAGGGTCTAATGACTGTTGATGCTGTGGATCATGAATTTAGAACTAGGGATGATATATTGCATTTTTTAAAGACAAATTTGAGCCATGCTCAGTTGCGAATGAAATAATTATTAGATAGGCATAGGACAGACATAATTTTTGAAGTGAGAGACTAGGTGTATGTGAAGCTTCAACCTTCAAGCTATCACAATGTTATTTTGGGCCCTGCCAAATTATTAGACATGTAGGTAATGTAGCATATTGTTTGGATTTACCATCTACATCCAAGATACACCCTGTTTTTCATGTATCTTTATTGAAGAAAGCTGAGGGTGAGACAACTACTGTAGTTCATCTTCTTAGGGACTCTTTTGACAATTTTCCTATTATTCAGCCATAGACTATTTTAGACTCCAGATGTCTTCGTAGGCAAGGCCAAGTTATTCCACAACTATTAATTCAGTGGGAGTTTCTTTCTATAGAAAATGCTACTTGGGTTGATTTAATAGACTTCAAAAGAGATTTTCTAGATTATCACCTTGAGGACACGGTGGTTTTTCAAGCAGAGGAGGAACGTGTTATGATACGTGGACAGCCTGTAAGACAAAAACCAACATACTTGCAAGATTATATTACAACATAGGATATGGTTAGACAAGCACAACAGAAATACATGTAATGTCTTTTCTTTTACATGTAGACTGTTAGAACAGCTGGCAAGTTGTAAACATATATTGATACGTAGCTAGCAAGATGTAAACATACATAGATACGCTATAACAGATTGCAAGATGTGATTTCCACAACTGAGTATAAATACAAGTATAATCGAGAAGTAGGGTAACAAAGATTTTACCCAAAAAAATTGCAAAAGCTTAAGGAGCCTCTGGAAGCTCAATTTACAGAACCAACCAAGCCTATTTGTTGATTAGTACCTCGCAATGAAACAACCAAACAGTTAGAGAGAGTATACAAAACAGATCTAGAGAGAAATTTTATCAATAGAAAGATTTTCACATAAAGATCTTTGAAAACCCTAGTTTTATTAAAGCAGGAACGAGAGAGAGAGGAACAAATAACTTACAGAGATCGAGAAGCATCTTTTAAGTAAAGAGAAAACAAGTTTAAGGCAAAGTTTTACTTACACTGGTTTATTTTGTTTCTGTGTGGGCTTGGGCCGTGAGTGGGATTAACATCTTAATTAGTCTAGTTCATTTTAGCTCACCAATGTTCTTTAAGTCAAAGTGAATTTAGATTTATAAACTAAGTTTATTTTATACTTTAATTCTATGTTCAATCTAATTAGCTATTAAATATATTAATTCACTTAACTTATCATAAAGAAAACAAATGAACTCGACAAGAAAAGGGATAAGCATGAAGGATTTTGGAACTAAACGGAACTGTATGAAGGAGTATATCAATTCAAACGGGCTTGTATGACGAGCTATTTGGTCTAAAGATGAGAGATAGAAAACCAAACACCCCCTCAAACAAGTTGTTTTAAGGGTCGTTTCAACTAAACATCTCCTCAAACAGGCCGTTTCAACCTAGGAATTTTACTCATGATGTCAAAAGCCCCTCCAAACAAGCTGTTTGGATGTTGTGACTCTCCTTTGTATTTTACCAAAATTTTAACTACTTGTTTACATCTTGCTTTCAACAAAACATCATGAAAACAACACACAAAATTATAATCATAACTTATAACACTTCTATACATATTTCAATATCAGATTTCCTTAAATCATTTCATTAAACAATTGGAATTCACATGCATGTACATATCTAAGTTGTAATGCCCTCAACTAAGGCATTACAACCCGCCACGTGTCCCTCTCTTAAAAGAGACACGCAAAGGCTTTAAATCTAAATTTCACAAAAATAAAACATATAAAAATCTCCATGAACCCACAATTAATGGTAATCCAGAAGGTACAAAACCTGTAAAACCTGTAATTTATAACTTTTAAATATCCCCTGTAATATAAACTAAACCCGAGTTGGCAAAACCAAAGCCAACAATAATCCAAAAAGATCTAACTTCCAAATTAAAATCATATAATCCTATTTAATAAACTATTACATAAAAACCAATATTTCAGATCCTCAAAAAGATAAATAATCAAAATATTGTTTCAAAAATCTTCAATAACTCAAGAATTCCTTTTCATATGTCCTATATAACATCCAATTCCACTACAGTGTAGTTAGGTCCACTATCGCCATCCCGATGATCAAAATACAAGTCATAACTAGAAAAGTCATAAACAATATCTGCATCACATGTACCTGAAAAAGAAAAGAATGAGCGAAAACGCCCAGTACGCCAGTCCACAAACAATATGCAAATACACAAACAACTTGTATATATACGTGCAACTAACTAAATGCAAACAACATGATTATTATCTTCATTAAGCCTGCAAAACAACAAAGTTGAGAATCATAGATCTCTGATCCCAAACTTGGAGTTACTCTGACTCCTGAAAAACAACCAGATAGCAAAAATAAACAATTGTATACATGTATTGGTGAATAAGTACTCCCCAAACACCCGTGGCCATGCTACCAATAAACCTATATCTACCGGACTCATCTCCAAGTGTAACTCCACTAGGGACAACGACACACAAGGATCATCAGGATGTCTCACCAGTATCACTGTCTACTAAGTCTTTACTGTTCAAAGCAAATGACATCTAGAAAAACAAATTAAGCAAAATAGAATTAAGTTCATTTACATATTTGTTCCTACAAGCAACAATCAGAAACTAAACCTGCAAGTAAATACAGCAAACAAGGAAATGTCGTACCTTTTCCATTTCCAGGAACAATCTCTCCAAATCCACAAATTCTTAAAAACAACAAGAAATCTCCCAATCTCTGAATATAACATATAACAAGAACAATATATAAATCATCACATCAAAACCCTAATTATCCAATTCTAAAAAATCTTCCAAAACCTTACCCTCTTAAGAAATCACAACTGCAGAATCTCTTCGATTAATTCCCTAAAAATCCAAATCTCCACAAAACCCTAATTGCATAAATCAACAAATATAAACAAATCCATCATTTTAAGTCAATCTTTAATGAATCTATGATTTAGAGGATGAAAACTTATTTTGATTTGACTCTAAATTCGGAAAATCGCCAAAAACCACAAAGAAATCGTAACCCTAGAACATCACCAATCATGAACGAACAAAAACTTAAATCATAAATAATTTCGATGAAATCTACATATGTAATTAAGGGATTTAATTATCTTGAATGGATCTCAAATTCCTAATCGTTCTCCTCAAGATTTAGATATGATCTTCAACAGTTTCCCTCACAATCCTCTTCAAAAACACGAAAAATCTATTATGATGATGTTGATTACATGTTAAATCGTATAGATCTCATATAGTTCTACTTACCTAGATTGAAGACCTTGATTCTCCTTTGATTTCTCACACTAAACACTTGAGAAAGCAAGCCCTAGGTAGCTTTGGAGAAGAAGAACTCGAAGAAAAACAAGACAAACCCTAATTTTCATTATAAACTGCATATATATAGAAAACAGATTTAGGCCGCCAAGTAGGCCTGCGGCCTAAGTATCGTCTTAGGCCCATTTTCTATAAATTCGTCCCGTCTCGTTTGTGTGATTTTCCTATGTCCAAAATTTACCTATTCAAAGACAAAATTACCCTCTTAACAACACTAAAATTTCACTTCTACCCTTCATTATAACTTATTTATATATTACATCTCTCCCCTTCTAAAAAGAACTTTCGTCCTCGAAAGTTACCTGGATTATTGAAACAGCTCGGGGTATCTTAAGTTCATGTCTTCTTCCAATTCCCATGTCGCTTCTCTCTCTATTTGATTAGTCCACTGCACTTTCAAGCACTTAATCACTTTTCTTCTTAGGAATTTCTCTTTTGTATCCAAAATCTTTACCGACTTCTCAATTGTCAAGAGATTAGGCTGCATTTCCAACGGTTCAAGAGCTACCATTTCATCTAAATCTCTGACATATTTTCTGAGCATAGATACGTGGAATACGTTATGTACTCCTTCCAAATTAGGCGGTAAGGCCAATTTGTAAGCAACATCGCCTATCTTTTTCAATATCTTATATGGTCCCACATATCTAGGATTCAACTTCCCTCGTAGCCTAAATCTGACAACTCCCTTTATTGGTGAAATCTTCAGCAAAACATGCCTCCCACTTGAAATTCCAAAGGTCGTCTTCGTTTGTCAACGTAACTCTTTTGTCTACTCTGTGTAGCTTGCAACCTCTGCTTAATCAGCTTGACTTTATCTATTGCCTCCTGTACTAACTCAGGCCCCAACATCTGTCTCTCACCTACTTCATCCCAGTGAATAGGAGATCTACACTTTCTGCCATAAAGAGCTTCATATGGAGGCATGCCAATCGATGCTTGGTAACTGTTATCATAAGCAAATTCCACTAATGGTAAATGCTCATCCTAACTTCCTTTGAAATCCAAAATGCACGCTCTTAACATGTCCTCCAAGATCTGAATAGTTCTCTCAGATTGCCCTTCTGTCTGGGGATGATAAGTTGTACTAAAAAAGACTTTGGTACCCAATGCTTGATGTAGACTTTTCCATAATCTCCCAACAAATCTAGTGTCCCTATTAGACACAATGGTTACAAGTATCCCATGCAATCTTACTATCTCTTTGATGTACAAGCTTGCCAGTTGATCTATTCGATACTTGGTCTTGATAGGTATAAAATGAGCTACCTTATTGAGTCTGTCAACAATCACCCATACTGATTCATACTTATCTCTTGTCTTAGGCAAAGCCGTAATGAAATCCATGGTGATGTGTTCCCACTTCCACTATGGTATCGGCAAAGGTTTCAATTCACTTGCCGGTCTTCTATGCTCTATATTTGTCATCTGACATGTATGGGACTTGGAAACATATTTTGCTATCTCCTTTTTCATATTATTCCACCAATACAACTTTTTTAAGTCTTGGTACATCTTATTTCCTCCTGGATGGATGGAATAACCTGAATAGTGTGCTTCTTTTAACAACTCTCTCTTAAGATCTCCTTGCATTGGCACACATAATCTTCCTTTATACTGCAGAATACCTTCATCATCTATATAGAACTCTGGTGCCCTACCATTCTCCATTCTCTGCTTAATCTCCAAGATACTCTGATCATCCGTCTGAGCTATCTTGATTCTGTCTACAAAAGTAGGTTGTATCCTCAAATTTGCCAATTTTTCACCTACTTGTCTTGTAACTATTTCCAGCTCAAGTTTCCTCATATCATCAATCAAATGACGTTTTGTTGTAATCATAGTCGCAAGATTTTCTGCTCTCTTTCTGCTCAAAGCATCAGCTACAACATTCGCCTTTCCTGGATGATACCGAATATCAATGTCATAATCCTCGATAAGCTCTAACCACCTTCTCTATCTCATATTCAGCTCTTTCTAGGTAAAGAAGTACTTTAAACTCTTATGATCCGTATATACCTTGCACCTTTCCCCATACAGGTAATGTCTCCATAGCTTCAACGCATGTACTACCGCTGCTAGTTCCAAATCATGCGTAGGATAGTTCTTCTCATATGGCTTCAATTGTCTGGAAGCATATGCTATAAACCTGCCTCCTTGTATCAGCACACATCCTAAACCTTGAATAGATGCATCGCTGTATATAGCATACTCCTCACTACTCACTGGTAAGGCTAGCACTGAAGCAGACACTGATTTATCCTTCAGCAACTGAAAATTGGCTTCACATTCTTCACTCCCTACATATTTAACTCCTTTCTGTGTCAATCTCTTCAATAAGCTAGTAATCTTTGAAAAGTCTTCTAAAACCTTCTGTAATATCCTGCCATTCCCAGAAAACTTCTAATTCTTAACACAGTCTTAGGTCTTGGCCATTCAACTACTGCTTTTACTTTCTCAGGATCTACTGATATTCCATTTCCATCAACTATATGTCCTAAGAAAGAAACTTCTTCCAACCAGAAGTCACATTTAGATAACTTAGCATATAGCTCCTCTTCCTTCAATCTGGTCAGAACCAATCTCAGATGCTCCTCATGTTCTTCTTTAGACTTAGAGTACACCAGCACATCATCTATGAAAAACACAACAAACATATCCAAATAATCTCTAAAAACTCCATTTATTAGATCCATAAACACTCCTGGCGCATTTGTGAGACTGAAAGGTATGACCACAAACTTGTAGTGTCCATAACTGGTCCTAAAAGCAATCTTCTGAATATCCTCTGCCTTAACCCTCAATTGGTGATGTCCTGATCTCAAATCAATTTTGGAAAATACCTATGCTCGTGCCAGCTGGTCAAACAAATCGTCTATCATTGGCAATGGATACTTATTCTTGATTGTCCTCTGGTTCAACTCTCTATAGTCAATACACAACCTCATACTCCCATCTTTCTTCTTTACAAATAACACAGGAGCTCCCCAAGGCGACACACTTGGCCTAATGAACTTCTTCTTAAGTAACTCATCCAATTAAACTTTAAGTTATGCAAGTTCTATAGGAGTCATGCAATATGGAGTCTTAGAAATTGGTGTAGTACTTGGTATCAAATCTATATAAACTCCACTTCTCTCTTTTGTGGTAACCCTGGTAAACCTTCTAGAAAAACTTCTGGGTACTCACTCACAACTGGTATTTCAGAAATAGCTAACTTTTGCTTATCTTCTTTTACCATAGCTGCCAACATAGATCCTCCCCACAGCTCATAAGTAAGAAGAATTGGAGGTCTTTGCACTACTAGCTTAGATACAAACTAGTCTCCATCAGGTAAACTAAACTCTATCACAAGATTGTGACAATCAATCACAACTTTATATTTCATCAACCAGTCTACTCTTAGAATCACATCAAATTCTAGCATATCCAACACCACAAGATCTGTAGGCAAATGCCTACCTTCTATCTCAATATCTACACCTCTACAGATTCTATTCAACACAGATCCACTTCCCAATGGCGTATTCACAGACATACATACAGGCATAAACTCAACGATACACCACAAACAGATACGAAAGATTCAAATACACAAGAAAAGTTGGCACCGTATCAAACAAAACAATGCACTATGCAGGAGTATAGGAAACATACCCCGTAATAGTGTTTGTACTGGAAGTCTCACTACGCTGAAGAGCATACACTTTTGCTACTGCTCGCTGTCCCGACCAGAAGCAAAAGATCTGCCAACTGAAACAATCTGTCCTCCAGCCTCTTTACAATCTGTAGCTCTATGTCCTCTTTGCTTGCACTTGAATCATAATACCTGAGGAAGAGTCTTTTTGTGCAGAACTTACTGATGTGCCCAACTCTGCCACAAGAAAAATAAGCATTTTCAACCCACCTACAGTCTTTCAAATCATGCGGTCCAAGGCATCTGAGGCATCTCTTGTCTGTACTCTGTACTGGTGGCCTAAAGAACTGTGTAGCAAGTCTATTCCCTCTGTCCTGTGTTATCATACTGGAAGCAGGTCTCTTACCCAAGTAAGTTTGACCTCTCTGGGGCTCTTTACTCTTCATTCTATTCAATCCTTGCTCTACTATCTTTGCCTTGTTTACAGCAGCTAAGTAATTATTCAGGTCCATCAAATTCACCTGGTACTGGATTTTAGGCTCTAGTCCAGTGATAAATCTGCTAAGTACCTTGTATCCCATCTTAGAGGCGAGACACAATGACCTACTATGCAAAACTTTTAAAATTTGTGTATGGCATGTAGGATACACGATACATGTAAAGTACCGGTACTTTGCGTGTATCTCACACCTTATATGCTATACATGTAGCAAAGTACCTTGTATCGCACCTTGCACTTGTAATACATGCAAAGTATTGGTACTTTGCCTGTATCGCACGTTGAATGTGCAATACATTTAAAAAAAACTGTATTGCATATCCTATATCCCGATAGAATATTTGTAATATTTTTTATATAAATTATATATGTGTAATTTTTTGTTTAGAAAGATGGTAAATAAGTAATAATCTCTACAAAAGAGGAGAGTTATCAGTATAAGGTAATATTTTATTAATCATAGTAATACGATCAAATAATATCCAAAAGGTATAAAGATAATAGCAAAGAGATATAGAATTAAAAAAAAAATCAAGATTTTCTTGTTCTCAAAAGATAATTTACTATATTTTTCTTTTTTTCTCTTTCTTCTCGTTTTCTTCATATTTACCAACCATGAATATTGACATACTTCTACTCATATTTTGGTTCATTTCTTTTACTTTCATATCTAAGAAAATTAAATATTACATTTTTTTTAATATAATTTTCTTCTTCTCTTCTACAACTTCCCTTCCATTTTCTCTTCTATTATAACATATAACCAGTTAGAAACTTACACAATTCGCAAATTTTTAAATAACAATTATATATATATATTGTAATTTATATGATTATTCATAAATATATAAAAAATTATATTTAAAAAAGTCAAAAACCTTTGAATTATGAGAATATAACATTATATGCCAAGGTTCATCATTTAGTAATTTTTCTACAAGTAGTATTTTATATACAAGGATAAGTTTTTTAAGTAACGAATACGTATAGATTATCTAAATATATATGTATATATATGTTAATGAAAAGATACAAGTAATAAAATTTTTGAAAAAAATAAAAAAGGCTAAAATAATTTGAAAAAAATAAGAATTATGTTATGTATAAACTAATGAGATAATAAAAATTAGCATTAATGTAGTGCTCTTCTATTTTATAGAAAAAAAAATGAAATAAGGTCTAAAATGGTAATATCAAAGAGATACAATTAAAATAAAAACTTGGTGGTTTTAATTTATGAAATGTAATTAAAATATGAAAAGTTAATATTGGAAAGGTAAAATAGAAAAAAACTTTCGAAATTGTATTCTTTATCTATTAAATGTAATAACTGATAGACTATTATAATAAATCATATATATATATATATTATATAAAATAGTTTTAATACTACATATAATATACGCCCATCCGTGTATTCCTAAGGTGCACACGTAGAATTGCAAACGGACTAAAGCAAAAGACTTATACTTGGGTCATTTAATAAATTAACAAGTTTGAATTGAGCAAGGATTTTAACAAGCTTAAAAGGTATAGGCTAAGTTGATACTCATTAAGGA
The DNA here is from genome assembly GCA_024138025.1 of Combretum micranthum. Classification (NCBI taxonomy): domain Eukaryota; kingdom Viridiplantae; phylum Streptophyta; class Magnoliopsida; order Myrtales; family Combretaceae; genus Combretum; species Combretum micranthum. The sequence goes on from JAMXBD010002596.1 coordinate 136,865, forward strand.
TTTGCAAGCTCGAGCTTCATGGTCGAGCTCAAGCATGGGCTCATTTATGTAAATAATTATATATAATAATATTTAAAATGTAGTATTATTATAAACGATTATATATGATATTATGTCAATATTTAATACAATTATATATAATAAAATAATATTATAAAATAAAAACTATTTATGAGCCTATTCGCAAGCTGGTTTGTGAGCCTAAAGAACTTAGGATCGGTCCGTTCAACCAAATGAGCTTTATTTTGAGCTCGAGCTTAGTTCAATTATGGAACAAGCTTGAGATTAAGTGAGTCTAGTAGCTTGTGAGAACCTTAACTCGTTTTCAACCTTGTGCATAGGTAGTCACCCTAACCTCTAAAGAGTGAATTCTTAGCTTGACTTTATTAAAAGGTTCACAATTCCTAGTGCAAATTACTTCCAATAGGCAATTGGTTAAAGTAGGCTGCATATGGAGAATTAACATCATACTCATATGGTCTATCATTACCACAACGATATGAAAGTTAAGTTTACTTAATGTCCATTTAAAGAATCAAGTAAGATTAAGGACACCCAACGGGCTAACACACAATTTGGTTATTATAAACGTTTGCTCAATTTTACTTAAATTTGCTATTTTCCAATTTTTTTGGCATTTGAGTATGTATCGACACAGGCGTGGGCAATTGACCAGCCAACCTGCCGGCTGCCGGACATAAGCGGACCAAATCTCCAAAAAAATGACGCTAAAAAATTAAAAGAAAATAAGATATAAATATTTAATTTTTTTTATTTGTCAACACATAATAAATATACTTATAAAGCATGTTGTGTTGGACTTTTTATAGACTTGTAGCAAAAGAAATTTCTAGTTTTTTTAAAATGTGGGACTTAATGACATTATTTATAGTTTGAATCACATCTTCCCATTATAATTAAAGTAAAAAACAATTACTTGTATGTAATATATAATATAGTAAGAGATAATAATTATATTAGTATATTTACGATAAGGATAGAAAAAATTCAAAAAAAAAGAAAAAGATTAGGTTTTATGAAGTTGGGATCGCTATTTATTTTCTTTCAATGATATAGAGTGGCTATTTATCATACAGAATTATTTATATTCAACGTGAAATAAATTTTAAAAACGGGTGACACACAAAAAATAGCGTCTCTCTCTGAAATAATATATGTATACACACACACACACCTACATAAAGTTCCATTAATGGAGATTTTTTCCAATACTTGTTAGAAGAATTTTAGGATTTCATGAATAATTAAAATTTTCATAAAAAAAATGAATACTTAAAAAATTCTTTCTCGAAGTTCTTAAAAATAACGAATTAATATATTATTTATTTACGTATATATGACTTTTTTCCTCTCTTCAGTGGATCAGCTTCCTGCATTATATTTCGACAAAGAACGTAACTGATGAGCTATCACAATCAACATAACATTTTTTTTATAAATGAATTCCACGAACAAGAAATGATCATAGCATATGGTTGTAATGAAACAAACATTTTTTGGCAAAGGAGAAATTTTGAACCTCAATGAACAAAGGAGTGATATTGTAATGGTAACATTTTTATATTCATGCACATATAGGTAAATTAGACTATAAAATAAAATTGGCACAATTTATCACCATGTGATATATATATCTAAATACAAGAATCATGATCTTCTGTTCCTAGTGAGGCCATGGTTAAGGGTTCATTGAATATTCATTGCTAAATTGGCTAAACAAAGGTCACTCATTATTATAGTCACCTAAATATGTGTAAGCTCACATGAACAGTTTTTAGCATAAAATTGGCACAATTTATCACCATATGATACATATATCTAAATACAAGAACCATGATCTCCTATTCTTGGTGAGGCCATGGTTAAGAGTTCATTGAATATTCATTTGTTGAATTGGCTAAATAAAGGTCACACACTACTGTAGTCACTTATATATGCGTAAGCTCACATGGATACTTTTTAGCATTTTCTTTGATTCACCTTTCTAAATAGCTTGCTTATTTTTAGAGTTTGTGAACATATTCAAAGAGTTTGATGTAAATTTTGTCATTTTATGTTTATTAGTGTGATCGTACCAAAATTGAGTGAATCTATAACCTTGGCCTAAAAATCATAAGAGTGTGAACAAATAAGAGAAGAGAGCATGGTTCTTCTTTCAATTTCTAAGGTTCAGCACCAATATGGCAATATCTTTACTAGTTAAATTTTGCTTCTTTGGTTAGTATTATGGCATTGATGAGCATAATGTGAAGTTCTAAGATTTGCACTAAGTAAGCATTATTGTCAAATCAATGAAAGGATCATAGGCATTGATGATTAGAGAATAAGCATGATTTGATAAGTTCCTAGGCTGCTTTAATTAGGAAATCTTTAAGGCTAGGTCAATTGATATTTTGATGCAAAAATTTAATAAGATAGGAAATGGCATCTCATTTAGCATGGGGAAGAACATCATGGGTGGCCGATCAATTCAAGCTACCATGCACAATCCACTTTACATTTTTTGGTGGATTGGATGTTTCACCTTTTGATATAAAGAATGGAATTATGTTGTGGTATTGAGATTATCTTTAACACAAAAAAAGGGAAAAAAATCGGCATGCCTTTAATGTGTAACACCACTTTTGTCTAGGTCTTGGAGTTTACATAATTTAGGAGGAATCTTAGGTACCTTGAATAGGAAGATCTTTCATTTTATCGACTATTTTGAGATTTACTAATTTTTATATTCCTTTCAAATCCCAAGGTTGACTCAACTCTTCCATTGTTGCATCTTCATGCTAAAATCTTATACATAATTATGTCAAGCAACTTATTTTGTAGAATTAAGCCAAAGCAAGACTTTTCTTATTTCTGGGTTCTTTCTAAGTGGCGCATAGGCATATCATTTAGTTAGTAATGCCATCTAGTTAGGGTAACTAAGTTGGTTTGGGTAATTAGGTTACTTATAATTAATTCATTAGGGGTTGTATTAGATAATTGAATGAAGTTTTGATAGTTGGAGTAATCATATGTTTCTAGTGTGAGATAATTGCATCTATTATAATAGATTGGGAAAATGTTGAATTTGAAATCCTAAATTTGCATGAAAATTCAATTGGATACTTGAATTTTGAAAAGTCCAATTTAATACTTAATTGAACTTTTTGTGACTACTCTTGGTACCTCATGTAACTCTGTTAGTTTGGTTTGTCTATGTGGATCTTGGAATGAATAGTTGTTGAACATGTGCCATGGGAAATTAGAGATAGAGAACAAAGACAAGAAAAGAAAGAAAAAATCTAGAATCATATAGATAAAATTTTGAAGGAAAGAAGAAGACGATGGATAGTAACTCAATCAAGCTCCAAACGAATTCAATTTCTTCTTGCTTTTAATTGGAAAGTTGACGAGTCTTATAAAATAATTAACGAATTCAACAAAAATATTACAAAATGTCCAAAAAAGTTAACAAATAAAAAGATTAGAAATTAACAAAAATTTATGGTATCCTATCTTGAAGTGATTTGATGATCAAAATTAAAGAGGAAGATGAACTATTTTATTAGAGAGAAAGAAGACATTCATGGCTTCATCTTCTCTCTCTAACCACCATAAAGGTCTTCATAGGCTCGCTCTCTCTACCAAAAACTTCTCTCTCTTTAACTTAACCTTTCCACCTTTAGCAATAAACCTATATCTGATCAAGAATCACACCAAGAAGCTAAATTAAAACCTTAACTCGCTAAGTTGGCTCGATCATCTCCCTTGCTAGGTCCACCTATTTTTTCCTCTACCCCTCCACATCAAACCACCATGGCAAGGCATTAGAATATAAAAATGGGACTTACCCCTACTTTTTGCACCTTCATCCTTCTACTTCTTCTTCATAAAAAGTGGCCATAAAAAAATTCAATTGGCTATTAAATTAAATTTTCAAAATTCGAATACTTAGGTAACAAATTGGACACTTTTCCTAATAAATTACCTCATGGAAATATGTATTCTAATAAGTCATAATATTAGATTTAATTACGTCTTGGATTTGATAATTGGTTTAGGTTCGAATAATAGTATAGGCTTCATATATATATATATATATATATATATTGCCATTTCATGTTGTATTATTTCATATAAAATATGGTTCTTAACTTTTTCTAATTATATTAAAATTTTTATTTATTTCCCAAAAGTTTTCATTTGTTTCTTCTCATCAATGATATTTTATTTTTTATATTATCTATACGTTTTCATTACTTAAAAATAAATCGTTACTTTTAAATAAAAAAATACAATGGACAAACTCTTGGTATATCATATTACATTCTTATAATTCAAATGGATATAACTTTTTTAAATATTATAATATATTCATCAATGACTATATATATATTACAATAACTATTTGTTGGTTTCTCTCAATATGGATTTTGATGATAACAAAAATAGTTAAGTGTTTACTAACAAAGTTCATTAAGTGTGCAGTAATTAAGTTTTATGAAAATATTTTTGCAAAAGAATACAACTCAGAAAGTATTTCAAAAGGTGTTTAGGAAAGGTTTTCAAGAACATTTGAATATTCAGAAACTTATTCAGAAGGTTTGTATATCAATCAAAAGGCATTTCAGAAACTAATTTACAAAGACTAAAAATATGCAAGAATCACGATCGAGACTGTAAAGAACGGATGTTTTCCTAATCAATTCGTATTTTTGAAGACCCAGCACCAAAGTGAATGTATTTGGGGTAATATATTCAATTATATTCCACAAGGTTGGTTCAATTATCCAAAGGGGATTCAATTCATTTGAATTTAAAGTTTGATTAATTTAAATTAACAAATCAATAGCATTTAAAGCTTCACGACGGCAAAATTCAGATTCAATTTTGGACATAGCTATTTTCTCGTGATATTATAAGAAGCATTTGATGGAAATAATCATCAAGGACAAGCTTATCCAAGATCAAGAGAATTCAAATTTTAAATGAGTCAATTTCGGAATTTTAAAAGCTGCTACTTTCGTGGTGATAAAGCTCCTATTTTCGTGGGTTATATTCTTCCAATCAAGAACGTTGTGATCAGATTATTTTTAAGGTTTATCTACAACAAAGGTTGATTCAAATTGTAACGTTTGAAGAAAATTCATATCCGGATTACAAGCTAAAGATCAGAACCAACAAAAATAAAAGGAACTCATGTTTATCCAAAGCTGTTGAAATAGAAGGACGAATAGTAGCCTATCCAAATTAATTGCAAAATATCTGGAGCTACTAGTCGTTTAAGAAAGAAGGATAAATATGGCAAATTCAAAAGAAAGAAACAACAATCGAAAACGTGAAAAAGAATACAAGCAATCAAAGCTCTCAAATATTCCTCAAGCAAATTCTGTTATTTATATTTTCATTGTACTGAAATTAGAGGATACATTATACTTATTTCCTCAAATTGATTTGTGATTACTTCTTGTGAGATTGAGAGTTACAAGTAGGCTCAGTAGATTGATTGTAACTTGTGGAAGCTAGGAGGATCAAGCCGAGTGCATATTGTAGCCAAGTGCTTTAGCAAAAAACAACTTGTAACTTGATTTGTTTTTGGATAGTGGAACATACGATAAAGACAACCGGATCCCCGGCTTGGTGCTGGAAGAAAGGACTAACACTCAAGGTATAAATTGCTTTGCACTCTTCTAAACTCTATTTCTTTAATTTTCGTGCCTAATTATTTGATTATTTGAGTTGCAATTCATATTCAGAAAGTGACTGAAAGTATTTTTTACTGATCAGAAACTAAATCAGAGACTAAAGTCTAAAAGTTCATTTTTGTTTTAAGCTTAATGTATTGTGATATTTTCGAATATGTTTTCATCTGAATTTCAACTAAAGATATTGTTTATTAAGTTTTTGTTTTTTCAAGTAAAGTTAAGAAGCCATTTTTTATTGATTAACCTAGTTTGTGAATTTGGTAAATATTTTCAAAGGATTAAATTTTAACTTAGAAAACCAATTCACCTCCCCTCTTGGTAATCTTTTGGGACCAACAATATTATTTATTAATACATATTATTTAAAAAAAATCCACGTATTAGTACTTTTTATTAGTTTCACTAAAAGGGTTAATATTGCATTTGGTACCCAACTATTTTCCAAATGTACGATTAACTATCGACTTGAATATTGAAATAATCAATTTAATATAATCAAATTTTTCATACATATTGTTTAATAAGTTGAAACTCTCAGTGAAATGAAGATTGTCATGTGTAATGTAGCTATTAAAAGAACTACAAAATTATACAATTAAGTAAGCAAATTAACACATACATTAAAATTAACAGGAGTTAATTTGTTTGCTCAATGGTCACTTAAACAACGTATATATTATTTCATTTGTTTTATTATCTGATATTCTAGTGGTTTATTAAATATTTAAGACATGTCATTATTATATTTTTCTAAAAGATAATGTCACAAATGATACCTAAACTCTGATAAAATATGTAATTTGATATTTAAACTTTGAAATTAATCAATTGAATCTCAACTTTAAAATTGATCAATTTATTATCTATAAAGGTACTAATGGTGTGCACGAAATAATTTTTTAGCTCCTAAGTTAATATGTGCTAAATTGATTAATTTCAAAATTTAAATATCTAATTATATATATATATATTTAAGTTTAGATACTATTTTTTATAAGAGTGTCATCACAGCAAATATAGTAGAATGTCAATTGTGGTAATTGACGTAATATTAATGAATATAAAAATTTTGTGCTTTCAAATTTAAGAATGCCCATTACCAACGAGCACTAAGAAAACACGGCACATGCCAGCTTTTCAATCCAAATAATGAACGCAGAAGAAGACAATAGGAGAGAAGCAGCAATCGCATCAGCCTCATGTTTACGACCCAATTTCAAGTCAAAATCCATCACCAATGACCAAATTTCCAAATTCCAAGTACTTCTTTTCGTTCTCTCTATTCTATTGTCTTTTTTAAATAACTCATTGGTTATATCATTGTTGTGCTACTCTAAGTTTGTAAAATTTTAACATTTTGACGTATTTTGATGTAAAGTTATGATCTTTAGGCCTTAGAATTGTGGTTTTGAGTACTGGGTAGCAATTCTTTTGAATATACCTCCATTGAATTCAATGATTGCGATATAAAGTTATGATCTTTAGGTATTAAAATTGTGGCTGAGTGGTTTTTATTACTGGATAAGAATTGCTTTGAATATACCTCCAGTGAAAGTGAAAGTTATGAACTTTGACGGTCTTGTCTACGGATTTAGGGTTTTTGAATAATGGGCTGAAATTTTAGCTAACAGTTGGTGCTCGATTGATGGGTGTGCGTAGCTTGGACCGTTTTAAATTTTTTCTACAATTTAAGGACATTTTTCCAATAATTTTCAAGTTTTGGGTAAAGCAGGATTATAGTGAAATAAGTAATTCACTTGAAGTTTACAGAATTGATTGGATTAAAAAGCTGAGTGGACAGATTAGTGTTATTAGGCATAGTGAATTGTAAGTACACATACTGTTTCTTTAACAAAATTGACTAAGGAACTCTTGAAAATTACTTAGTAGGATCGAGTTGGACTCTGTGGCTTTACAATACAAGGATGAGAAGATCAAAATGATATATTTGGTTCAATGATTGACATGAAACCTTTTCAGATACCGGCATCTTTATATAATTTTGTGGCTTCTCTATTTAGATATAGCCCTTCTTGGAGTTTATGTTTACATATTGGTTTGATATGGCAGGAGTTGCATAGGAGACGTTTGCAAATAAAAGTGAAGTCGAAGAAACAAAAGGAAGCAAAAGGTTATTCTTTGTAGATTTGTGACTTTCTTTTTCCATTTCATAAAACATGAGGTTGTACAATTAATTTTGATCAATATGGATTGCAGGTAAAAACATAAAAAACAAGGGAAAAAATTTCAAAGAGCAGGATTGTGTAGCTGAGCATATACCTCCTGATGATTCATCAATGCCTAAATTTGAAATTCAAAATACTAAGATACCTGCTAAAGAACAACCTGGGGTGGCAACAGTATCAAGTAAACGCCAGAAGTTACATTGGGGGTACCATTTCTTTCTGCCTTTTCTAATATATAGTAGTGTTTTCCGTAATTTTTCAATTAAAAAAATTCTGAGCCATTACTTTTGGTTCTAATGAGAAAGTTTATTGAGGGTAGAAGATAGACCATGCTTTTCATATAGCCTACTATCTCAGCAATGATAACTCGAAAATTCAATTTTTTAAAGTACAAACATTGATAAAAAGGACAACAATATTTTGGTATCATGTTGCTGCACCCTGAGACTTGTTGATTGCATGCCATTTCTCCTATGACATTTTACGTAGGAGTTTTTAATCCAACCAATTGGAATATGGAAGATTTCGATTTTGTTTACCTTCCATGTTTCTTTATGCGTCTATGTTATATGATATAAGCAAATTTCCTAGTTTCTGCAGTTGGACTAGGATGTTCATGTCAGTGTTGCTCAAAATTTTCTAGTTATACGCATCTCCATCTTACACTCATGATCTGATTAAGCTTTCGTGCTTTTCATAGGCTTGATGTGAAGGAAAGATGGGAGATGAAGGCCAATATGTGAGAGTGAAATCGAAAGGTTCACATATATCGGCTTTACTAATTGGTATGACATACACAGGTTAGGCATTCTTATTATCTTTCAAGAGTGGGCCCAGGTTGTTTGTACAGTTATTTTTGTATAGGAGAAAAATAGCTGTACTTATTGAGTGCTTTGAATTTTTAATGTTTACCCATATGAGCAAACGACCCCTTGCTGATTTTATAATAGCAAGATTGAATATTTCATTGCCCTAGGATGTGATAGGAATGAAGCTCTTGATTTCATTCGCCTTAGTTTGATGACCATGAAGTTTGATGACCATGAAGTACCTTTTTTATAAAAAAAAAAAAAAAAAATCATTAGCTATTAAAATCGAAGCATCCTACATGATATTGTCTGGGTTGATCCTAGATGGCATTAATGGGAATCTTATTCTCATGAATTGTTGAATATGAAACGGATGAAACAAAATTGTTAATAGCAATATGGATATTAATATTAATATTAATAGGTTTGATACAATCTACTATTGATTTCTCTTTTTTTTCCCTCTTTTTAACTTGGCATATCTACCTAGAGTTGTAAACGAGTTAAATCGAGTCAAGATGGTACAGCGCTGAACTCGAATTCGAGGTTGACTCGAGATTTCAAAGCTCGAACTCGGCTTAGAACTTTACCAAGCTTAAGAGTTTAAGCTCAAATCCAGTTTGAAAGAATAATACATAAGTTCAAGCTTGACTTGGTTAAAGCCATTTAGACTAGATTTATTAAACATATATTTTTTTATTTTAATTTAAATAATATTAATATCCAAACTCGATTTAAATTTTATTAATATTTATATTTGACTTAAACTCGATTAGGTTGCGAGCTAGTTGAGTTAAATATACAAAGCTTGAGTTTAGCTCGATAAACTACTAGAGTAGTTTGAGCCCGACTCAGTTATTCTCAAATCAAAGATGAGTAGACATTAAGCTGAGCTCAACTAGGTTATGGACTGATTTGGTTTATTTGCACCTTATATCTACCTACGACATTAACTAAAATATCTGTGATTAATTAATTGGCAAGCCTAAGAAATAGTTGAAGCCATACCCGATTGGAAAAAGGATGTTACTCGAAGGCCTTTCAAATAATTATAGTATAATCCGGTCCTGATAACCCCTTGGCATTTCTGCATATATGTAATTGTTGTTTGGTAAGGCCCAAATGAAACTGCAATCTCTTTGTTTTTCTTATACACATGAAACTATGCTAACAAAATATACCACTCCTAGATGTGTATAAATAACAATTATCAAATGTGTACATACAAAGAATAAAAACTAGAATAGATGTGAGATTCATGCACCTCAGCGTTGGAGCTTCTCACAAGCCCAACTTGGAAAGAAAATGCAGGTGATTTTCTCTAATGGCCTTGGTGAGCAAATTTGCATGTTGCAAACAAGGAGAGAGTTGTAGAGTTTTAAGAAATCTAGCAACGATCTAATATCTAATAAAGATGTCAATAGCTATATGTTTGGTGCAACTAGAAAGATATAGATTTGCAATTATGTGCTGAGTTGATATATTATCACAATACAAGGATACAAATAAAGGAAAATGAGGACCTAAATGACAGATTATGTAAGAAACCGAAAAAGTAACTCCTAGGTAGTGGTAGCCATACCATGGTTTTTGTCCTGGCAATAGAATTAAGGATGGTGCATTACTTCTTAGTCTTCCATGAAACAATAGTCGTCCATGAAAACACAACAACCAGTTAAGTATTTTTTATCTATTGGACAAGAAACCTCATCCAAATTTGAGTCATTAAGTAAATAGGTGAATTGGATGATTAATAGAATAAAACCTATAGAAGTAGTGCCTCGAAGGTAATGAAGCACATGAAACACAGCTTGAAGATGAGTTTGTAGGTATCTAAGAAATTGACTCAACTTATGCATGACAAAATAAATGTCTCGTTTTATATTTAGGATAAACTTCCTTTGATTTAATAATGTTTCTTGGGACTTGTACAAAATCTTAATCCTAATAAAAAAAAATCTTGTTAAATCAAGATATTTAATAGTGAATGCAACATCTAAATCCTTTTTAAAGGATGAAATAGAAGGGTCACTAGTATCTAGCAAGAGCACATATATCATTCACATAGAGAAGAGCAACTATGAACCCATCATAAGATTGTTGAATAAAGGGTGAGTAATTAATCTCTGATAACACAACATCACCACTAGGTAAAATCTAGATATCTCTATTTCCACTGTCTAGAGGTTTGTTTGAACCCATATAAAGAGTGATGCAATCTATACACTTGATCAGGTTTAGCCTTGTAAAAGCGCTACAGTGGCAGCATATAAATTTCATTTATCAATTTTCTTGTGTTATTGATGTAAGATTGATACAAAGGCCAACCATAAGCAGTAGCTATTGTTATCAAGATATGAACCTACTTTTGCAAACTAGAGAAAGCATAATCATAATCTGCACCTTTTTTTATTGTAACCCTTGGTTACTATTAATAACTTATTAACCGGGCTTTGTGTCACTCCGCTACATTATTTGGTCTATGTTTGGTTTTATAAACCCACTTTAAGCTGATAGTCTTAACCTTCAACAGTATCACTATGCTCTTGTGCTTCCAGCTCCTCGTGAATTTTGTCAACCCAAGCTTCTAGATGTTTAGAATAAGAATGAGGCTTTTGAGTAGTTGATATGTTTTCCAAGGAGGCTACATAGCCAAAACGACTAGTATTTAAATGTGTTTAGATAAAAGAAAGGGTAAGTATTATGTGTTGATAGAGACGGATCAATTAAAAAAGATGCAATAAAAGAAGGTTGATAAGTTGTATCATATGCATGCAATCATAGAACCTTGTTGGATCTTTTTGTTCTTTTGATGATCGTATAAAGAGATGGGACCAGACTTTGATTTGTTTGTCAAATAGAAAAAACGGTAAATTGACCGCAGAGGAAACTTATGGACACTGGATAAAGTTTCAGACATGGAAGAAGGCTTGAAAGGATGCATAGAATACACCTCGACTATGATATTTCTTCTAGTAGAAAAATCATACACTTATTTATCACCTTTTAAGTTAAGTTTGTGTTGTTTGAAGAATGTTTTGCAACAAAACACAAACATCTCATGACTCTAAATTTTGTGTATCAATTTGTTTTCTCAAGAAGCATCTTATTGATGGGAAGTGATAGTAAGTATGTGCACCCTCAACACCAAAACCCCCAAAGAGATCTGCATATAATTAGGTTTTTTCTCAACCCTTTAATCCTAGATCAAAATCCATTGAATACGTGAATCAATTTATATTTAGCATGCCATTAAAATCGCAGATCCCATAATCCGTTTTCAATTACTATATACGAATTGATTAAACTCACTCAATGAATAAAAAATAGAATATATTAAGTTTCCTGTTGATCGATCATGATCTATTCTAATACCAATTGTTAGAAAATTTATAGCTTCACGATAATAACTTTATGGTAATATTGAAATTCCCCATAAAATTCTCATGTCAAATCAATAGGCGTGAAAAAAAATGAGGAAGAAATACCGAGATTTGTAGTAAAAATGGAACTTCAAGGGTATGGTTAATTCTCGAGTTTTCTCACTTGATGGGAAGGTAGGAGTAGATTATAAAGGATCATTGCTTAAGTTGGAACCTTAACCCTATTTATAGGCTTTGTTCTTTTTGTTTTATTATGATATATCATAATAAGTAAAATAAATTACTTAGATCTCTATATATTAGAAGAAATTGTATGATTATCAACCCACTAAATAAAAATTATACAAATACAAATTACATAAAATTAATTACCAAAGTATTAATACAAAATCGTATCTTAAAGATGTGATTCTAATGGCAATACATGAGCCGCATCTTTAAGATGTGATTCACTTGTTAATTAATAATATTTGTGAATGGCTGGCATGCAATTCAACACTATAAACATTTCACTAAATGGCATCTTATTATTTAAAGAAAATATGAGTCATGAGTTTAAAATGCAATTTGAATTGCATTCATGACATGCGAGCGTCTTCATAATGAAATTATTTCAGAAAAATATGAGTCATGAGTTTTAAATGCGATTTGAATTGCATTTATGATATGTGATTCAACACTATACACGTTGCACTAAATGACATCTTTATAATGAAATTATTTTAGAAAAATATGAGTCATGAGTTTTAAATGTGATTTTGTAATCAGGTAATTAAAATTATCTTGTTTGTACTTAGATAATTTTTTTCATAAAAGTTGGTAGACACATGATTTACCCCTATGTATTAATGCGACTACTAGAAGTCTATAAAGATGAGTTTAAAAGTTTTACTTTTTTTATTTAACAAGCTTAAGTCCTTAACTATATTAGATAGTTAACAATATATGACTAGGATCATAGTCATTTTGGCATCATATTTTTGTCATTTTCTAAGAGATCTTTGTTAAGAAACAGATACCTATAAAAAATCGATAGTTATACTCATATATAGATCCAAAAAATATAATATAGATATGATACAGATACGATACGGATAAAAATCATAACCCAGTAAACCTTAATTAAAATATAACTGGATGATGATGTTGAAAACCTTTTATCTCTTATACTATCACCTTAGATAAAAAGAAATTACAATAAGATGCTAAATGAAACAATTTACCTAATTTTATTTTTTGGCAAGTAAATATGAATTCATTAGAAAAAAAAAATTATATTGATTACATAAATCGATACAAAACTGACAAATTAAGAGTTCGGGATAGTAGACCTATACTTATAAGCAAACATATTTCTTTCATAGTCAAAATGTTTCACATAGGAGATATTATTGTTTCTCATAAGAAAATCAAACCCATCCAATTGGAGAGTACATTAAATCCCACAAAAAAAGATGGCACAATCCCATATAAGGGATGAAAACAAGAATATCATATCCATAAAAAAAAAAAAATTTATTCCAATGCTATTAACAAAGTATTTTTGCTTGATTTACACAATCTTTAGACCATCAAAATTTGTTGATATAATTTGCGAACCCATCCAACTAGAGAGTACATTAAATCCCATAAAAAGGATAGCATAACCCCATATAAGAGATAAAAACAAGAATAACAAATGCATAAAAAAATTATTCTAATGTTATTAACAAATTGCTTTTGCTTGATTTACACAATTTTCGAACCACCAAAGGTTGTTGACATAATTTGCAGTGATGGAATGGAAATGCCAAACGAATAGATTAATTTAGTATATAGTACCTAGATTTAATATTAGATGTGGTAGATCTATATATGTTGAGATTAGTAGCAATGAGTATATGGACTTAGATGATGAAAAATGGGAAGAATTTTAGAAGGGAGAGGTCGCCTCCAACGAGACTGCCTCTCTACACTAAGGTTTATGAAAAACTTTCAAAGAGAGAGAGAGAATTAACACAATATTAGGTTTGCCAGAAAATAAATTATATTATGGATATAAAATAAATTTCTAAACATTATATACAAAATAAGCAAAAATCAAACATAGTAAATAAATATTGAGAAGATAGGGAGAAAAAAATTAACTAATTAAAAGGAAAAGACAAATCAAACCAGTGACATAGCCTTATAATCTTAGAACTCAATTGATGGAACTGATTTATTAATTGTAGGCACCATTTAATATCATTTGCCTTTGCATTATGTTGGGATCAGGAGAAAGTTGTGGAAACTGATGGAAAGGAAAAGAAAAACGGTGTTTGGTAATTTAAATCGAGGTGAAAAAGTGTAGAAAGGAAAGAAAATGAGTGAAAAGTTTTTCACCTTTTTAACCCACTTTTTTTCTTTCCAAATTTGACGAAAAATAGTTAGAAAGTGGTGAAAAATAAAAGCAATTACAAAATTATCCTTTTTACCAATATTTTATGAAATATGAGATAAGAATGATTTTGTAAGTCATTAACTCACTTTCTCTTTTTTTTTTCTTCTTATTTCCTTCATAAGTTACCAAATATAAAATAAACATTTCACTTATTTTCATTTCCGCTTTTTTTTTCGGCCATTTTTCGTTGATTTCCACTTTGACCTAAAATTTCTTAAGTTAATTATCAGTATTTAGATAGAAATATATACAAATAACTATATACATATATATATAAAGAAAGAGTAACATGAAGTTTTTCATTCATAGCCTATTACTCATGTTGCCTTAGTAGCCCATGCATGGCAAACAAATCAAACTTTTAAGGTTATACTCATTTATATTTTTCTAAAAAATAGATATATTATATTCTCACCTACCTATCATACAAGAGCACTCTCGAGGTTCTTGACATGAGTTCTTAGGTTAAGGACCTTAAAGAGGCCTGTAGAGAGGTTTTTTAACATTTTGAAATCATCTATCAAGAGTATCAAAAAATGAATTCCTTCATATTTTATTATAATATATATATATATAAAGGTATTTTGTAAAATAAACAGGACTTATAAAAACTTTAAAAAGACCATATAGATAAAGTAGGAAGACATTTAAGAAACTTTTTTCGTTCCTATAAGAAAAAGAGATTATTAAAATGTCGATGTAGCATATTAAGAATCATATAGAGTTTTTTAGAAATTATTTTTTATTTAGGACTTTATTTTAAATTAATTAATTAAATAAGATTAAAATAAAATTAATTATCAAAATACAGTGTCAAAATAGCATTGATTAATCATAATATAAAAATTTTCTTGTACAATCACATATCGCGACTTATAATCGCAACATCTATTTAACACAGTTCTATGGAGTAAAAGAAAAAGAAAGAGGATGATCCAAAAAGTCAAATATGTTGTTTGTGTTGTGGAGCAAAATATAAGAGCAAGTCTCAAGAAAATAGAAAAGGAAGGGGATGTCCAAAAGTTCAAATATGTTGGCTGTGTTGTAGAGCAAGATAAAAATGTGGGTCCCAGGAAAATGAAATTAAAACAAGTGCTGAAGTGTTGAGAAAAGGATGTTACTTGTAGCAAACAACTTTTACTTTAAGAGAAATAATAAACAGTGCCAGTATAAGAGGCATATCGCTAGAACATATTGTGATACACATGGGAAAAATTATAACGCTCATCTAAAATGCGATATGGAAACTAGGGCTGTAAACTAGGGATGCAATCGAGGCGGGTCATTATAGGGTACCCGGTCCGCCCGAACTGTTAAAAACCTTATAGGGTCAGACCCTATAGGGTCGCGGGACGGGTTTGGAAAATTACTTGCTGACCCTATAGGGTTTCAGGGCGGGTTCGGGTCATTAAAAAAACCCGATGGGTAATCTGAATCCGTCATAATATAAATAATTAAAAAAATTAAATCTGAAATTTTAAAATCACAATTATGTAATATATTTTTTATTATTTTTTTACTTTTAACATCTTGATCTACACCTCCATTGTATTTAAGATATAAAAGCCGTTACAAATTTTCTCGTTGAGCTAACACAGTAAACACATTACACACTGACATTGTTGCTTCTTCGCTTTCCCTCTCACTATCGACATTTTTGAAAACATGTTTTTCTATTCTTGAGTTTTCACAAGGCACGGTTCCTATATATGTATTATACATATTTATATAAGTGAAGTAATGTCTTTTCATCTACATTTAAAAATCTTCTTATAATAGTTTTAAACCTTTATATTTCTTAATAAAGTTATGGCATATCTTGTAAAATTCATTCAAGCATAGTTGTAACTAACTATTATGCTTCTATAGGATAAAATTATCATTAAATTTTGTAATTTAACTAAGTGTTGAGAAGAGGAAAAAAAAATTAAGCGCGTCGCAGGGCAGGACGGGTCAGGATCAAAACCCTACAGGGGTGGGTTTGGGTATTAAATAGAAAACCCTGTAGGGTCGCGAGGCGGGTTTGGAAACCTTATTAGGAAGCGGGCGGGTTCGGGTCTTATACGACCCGTCCCAAACTCGTCCCGGTTGCATCTCTACTGTAAACGAGTCGAGTCAATTCGATACAATACCAAGCTCGAAATCAACTCAAATAAAAAATTCAAATTCGATTAAGCTTTGATTTTTAAGTTTAAACTCGACTCAATTTAATGCTCGATAAACTTAAACTTAACGCAATTAAGCTCAATTATTCTTTTATATACTGATTTAATTATAAATAATATTTAATACTCAATAAACTCAAACTTGACTCGACTCAATTTAACACCCAAATTAAAATCACGAGCTCTCCAAGTTGAGTATTTTAAAGCTCAAACTCAAACTTGATAACTATTTGTGTAGCTCGAACTCAAGCTCGACCCAATTCTAAGCAAGTCGAATTCGAACTTTTGCCAAATCAAACCGATTAACTCGTCTGTTATCTCGACTCACTTACAACCCTAATAGAAAAGGTGATGAAACATAATATCACAATTTATACCCGTGATCTGTATGCAAATATTCATATCGCATAAAAGTAATTAAGCAATAATAGTTTAGTAATTAATTTCATTTAATTTATATATTAATAATTTTTAATAATAGAAACGGTAGACATGCATTAGACTCGGATTCTTTTTATAAAATCTTATATCGAGTTTCTTGTGGAAGTGGACGCTCTAATAAAATATGAGATTTTTATCCTTACTACTATATTGATAAGAACGCAGATAGGACTATTTGGAGAATGAAAAAACTCCATCCATATTTGGAGTGCGATATGTCAAGAAGTGAATGTTAAACATGACACACCTTTGATAACTGAAATTGCGACACCGATTCTTTCATTTCTTTGGGATGAATTGAATCACCTTCAATGAACATTCAAGCATACTCTTATTCCCAAATATCTTTTATCACTTCCATCCAGTTTATTCAAGCGACTACTCAATACAATCATAGTTCACAGCGGCTTGGTTACACTAGCTACAATAAAACTGCAAAGAGTACATTTCTGAAGCTTGTTACATCATGGTTGGAAGTTGAACAAGATACACAAAAACTGAAACTAAATTAAGTCCTCACAGATTTCATCTTTGGCCGAAAACAAGACTTGCTATTAGTCAGAACCATCCTTCACACAACAGAGCAATGCAGGAATCATGGTGTGCATGCATGTTTTCACCGTGCATTCTTCTTAAATTGCAGGATTCAGGGCACGTTCGATTTCCTCCAATGACCTTCCCTTTGTTTCAACAACTTTTCCAGCTATGTATAATACAGCAAGGATACAGACTGTTGAGAATCCTAAGTATACCGAGCTGATGCCGTACTTATTTACAACGCTTAAGAAGTAAAGGCCAATGACGAAGTTGGATATCTGATAGAGAATGAAAATCATGTAAGTTTGTGAAGCAAGACTGCATAAACATAAATACCAGCTCAGCTCATGAGCTGCTGCCAAAATTTACAATACTATCATGATAATCTTTTTGCTAACAACAATATTCCTAGTTATCCAAGGATGACAAGTGACAACTGACTGTTGCTCAAACATGGGATGAGGGGGTAAATCAAACTAAATGTGATACCGTAGGAGAACGAAGTTCCACATAAATTGTGAGAGAGAATCATTAGTAGTTTATAAGGTTACAAAGATAATGTCGAGATAACACCATACAGAAACTTTTAGGTCAAGTGGTTTAAAAAGCCTATTAAACACATGTTAGCACAGATGGCCCAAAAAAAACACATGTTAGCACAATTATTGACTATCTTTAAGGTCAGGGAGTTACGAATGACATCATAATTGACCTCCTACTAGTAGGCATTCGATTTAGGGGCAAACTGAGGTGGAAGTTAAGTGGCCCCATATGGATCCAATGTGTTGGTCTTTGAATGAGCCAAATATCCATTGAAAAGAGGGAGGTCTAGGCCCAACTACAAGATGATGCAACAAGGATTAAGGCCAACACAGTGAATGAACCTTTGGTAGAAGAAACAAATTTCAGTGGGATACATGAATTTGTTCCCTCATTGATTCCATTCTTTTCTCAATTTCCCTCCTAATCAATCAATGGACGGAATTAAATCTCCTCTAATTGCATCCCTCCTATTTTTTTACCTCTCCTTTCCCTCACACAAAGTACAAGTGATGCAAAGTTTTATGGAGCTTACTCTTGACCTTTTCTTGTGAAAACACAAAAGAAAGACTATTCTTGACTTTTTCACTATAAAATGAAAATCACTTTACTGGTATTTACTCCTTCCATTGGAAGACAATCCAGACAGAGCATGGAAAAAAATCAATATTGACTGTGGGCAGAGATGCCACTTATAAGTAGGTATTTATTCAACATTAACAGGCAAATCCAAGAATATATTAGAATCAAGATGAATTTTTTTAAATGGAAACTTACCCAGTGCATTCCCAATGACAAAGACACTGCTTTTGCTCTAATTCTAGAGGCAAATATCTCCGGCAAAAGAAGGGCTGGCACAGGACCAGCACCCAGAGAAAATGACAAGACATAACTGCAATATCCAAAGAAAGGCCGGTTTAACAACATGGGTCACAAATGCAGAATTCACATGAATAAAATATTTTACTTTCTCAACAAACTTAAAGTGGAAGTTGCAGATACAAACAAACGAAAACTTACAGAACAGTTCCAATTACAGAAAGGGAACCAGCATATGGTGCCAATACTTTCCAGGTGAAGGATAAAGAAAGGAGCAACATTGAAGCAGCCTGGCATTAAAACACAATATTGCAACAAAATCAAGGGACAAGGTCATAAAAAGAAAATCTGGATTCTGACATTGTGAGGGGGGAAGTTACATGAATTTAAATTATATGCATGGGCCTGGGTAATTGCATCAATGTGGAATATAATGACATAACAAGGATTGCACCAATCATAATTGTCTACCGAGCTTGTGCTAGTGAAAGATCAGTCCTTGTCTTCCTCTGACAACAAGATATGAACCAAAGTGCAGGGCCAGTTGGCACATGATTGCAGGTAATTAAGTATTTTTACTCACAGGTCAAGCAGATGCCCCTAATGATCCAATAGAAGCCATAGTCTGCTGGTTAATAGTTGATCTTAAGAGAGGGCAGAAACTCATGTTATTTTTGTAAACATATCACATACATTAAAAGTAGAACCTATTATTTGAAAAAGGTCAGCGTATGAATAATAATGATATTTGGTTGGTTTTTTCATCATTGAATACTAACATTTTGCTGATATTCATCAATACCAGATTGAGCAGCCCAAGATGAGTCTATAATTCAACAAGATCCTACTTAAAATGAAAAGGGCCTTTTTTACACAAGGTGAGATGGCAATAATAGAGCAGCTTTTGCATCTGAGTTCTGGTCAAATCATAAGCACTGCGAACAAATCACCAACAATGTCCTGGGAGCGATTAGTGAACTGTATCTTTCCAACTAAATACTTCTTCACATGAATGAGAAAGATCAAACAGATTCAGCTATCATTTTTGGTTGATGGCTTAGGGAGAAATGACTTAAATAACTATGTTTACCATTCCACTAAAGCTCAGCATTAGCAAACTTTTTCTTCCTTGTCGGTCCATCAAAGAGGATGCGACAGTAGTCCCTACACGATAAAAAGTTATCATTATTCACCCAGGTAAAGACATGTATTTGGCCTCCAAATAGATATAAAAAGTGACTGACCAAAAACATTTGCAGCCCCAACAAGAGCACTGGCTGCCACATCAGACTGAATTCCAGCACGTCGGAAGACAGAGGTAGAATAGTACACCACAGCATTTATTCCAGCCATCTGTTGGAAGAAGAAAAGGGCAACACCAACACTCACAACTGCACAATAAACAAGATAATGAGGAAGTTTTACGGCTGCACTGAAATTTGAAAGCAATGGATGTTTTAATCAGATGTAAATTAGAAGTTGATAGAATAATTATCACAAAATATATTGGTTAGTAGTGTGCAGCCAGCAGATCAAATGTCAGTCCTGCCATAAATATTGGTAATCACGAAAACTTTCAACAATCAACTTATCCTCAATCATAACTGAATAGGTAGACATGTATTAAGCAACTAGGAGCTCAGTGTTTCGAATGATTAAAGAATGAGCTGCACAAGTTCACCATGACAAACAACATTATACATACATATTTTAGCAATAAATTACAAAAAGCAACATATCATGAACTAATAAAAATGAAGATCAGGGAGCCTTCTAATTTCCCACCAACATCACCATAATGACATGACTTCTCCACAGAGTTAATATAAAACACCAAGCGGGCAAGCACCACACACTTGGATCATAATAGTTATGCCAAAAGCTACAGGTTGAATCAAATTTATTTACAACCAGAAGTAAAAATATCCGAGTCTCATAATGAAAAGAAAGAAGATGAAGATCACTGTTTCCTGAGGCATGCTTGCCTTAATGATCCAGATAACTCAAACATGGATAAACATATGCACAGAAATGATTTTTACCATCCAATCAGCCATGACCAGAGATGAGAATGACCAATATAGTTCCATTTGTTCTGGTAATGAAACGTCTTATAAATCTCATCAATTAGGCCTAAATAAGCACAGAAATCGTGCACCAACTGCACTAAAAAACAGCATCAGAAAATAGAAATCCTGAAAGTCCAAAATAGCAGCCTAGTCCAAATAAAAATAAATAAACATTGGGGAAAGAAAAGTCAGTAAGGCCAAAATAGATAATAACATGAGAAAGGCATAGTTCCCGAAAAACCAACAAGCACAAGTTTATCTTCCACATGCAGCTAAGTGGTAATTACTCTTGCTCAGGGTAGATTAAAGAATATTACCAGTAGTTCCTTTATTAGGTTTATTAGATATACCTTTCCAGTATCGGCTGCTAAATAGGTCAAACCACCCAGCTTCCGGCTCAGGGGTACCCCGAGCAGCAGCTCTAAGATCTTCCATAACTTCAGCAACCCTCTCTTTCCCACAAAGGGTCTTGATAGCCTGCTCTGCTTCAGGAATTTTTCCTTGCTAAAATATGAAAATAAGTATACAACTTCCATCAAAGAATAGAATATAAGTTATAATATGAGTTAATTACAAGGGTTCTGTACTAATAGAATATAGCAACTCAAAATGGAAGAGCATAATAACCTGAAATAGCCACCTAGGACTTTCAGGAGAAACCAACATTCCTAAAGCCAAGAGAACAGCAGGAATTGCTGCAATGCCATACATAGTCCTCCACCTGTTAAAGTGTTAAAATAGTTGAGATTATAAGGAAATAAAAAGGAGGAATCTAAACTAACGTGCAAGCTAGCTTCAGCATGATGCCCTAATAAACATCAATCTTCTGTTTTGTTCATGATACTGATGAAAACAAACTAAAACAATGACTCCTGACTGTAAGACACCTTGTGGAAGCATTACAGATTTTATTAGATAATGATTGTATAATAACTCCTTTCTAATAAATTTTCATGCACTAAAAAGTGAACTAAATCAGGAGAAAACGAAAAAAATAAAACAGGATACCAAGAAAGATGACCGTTTGGTGTGAACTATGCAGAAAACCATGCACAACTACTTTTGTAAACAACTTCTAGAAACTTCATGGCTGATATCTCAAAACTATACCAGATTGGGTTCCCAGCAAGAGGTAATCCAGCCACTAATGCTGCAAGAATCCCAATGCAAATGAAAAGTTGGTTTACAGATCCAAGAGCACCACGAATCTCAGTTGGAGAGATCTAAACATGAGAACAAGCTTTAGTATAAGATTTAACTCCTGAAAGTCATCTATGTCGTCAAAACCAATAATTCATGTACCTCGGATATATAAAGTGGCACAATGGCAGATGAGATCCCAATACCAATCCCAGCAAGCAACCGACCAATTATCATAGTCTGCACGCTTTGAGCTGTGGCACTAATGATTATTTTAGAGGTCAGGATAACTTTGAATCCTTTAGATGCATATGCTAAAATTACAACCAGTAAGATAGATGACAAGGGGAACAAACCAGAGAAATGCTCCAACAGCAAGGGGGATCGCATCTAACTGGAAAGTTCTGGTCCTCCCAAACTGGTCAGCCAGTGCTCCCCCAGTTAATGAACCAATAGTTGCACCGGCAAGAAGTGTGCTCACAATCCATCCTGCCAATTTAAATAATCCAAAAACATAAGCTCACAGTCATTGAACAAGTGACAAGATGGTAGCATCTCAGGGATAAAATCCAACAGGGAATGAATAACTATTAAAAATAATGCATTTGCTACCAGTTCAGGAACAGTTTAGCGATTTTCAAAACTATGACAATTTCCGGTTCATAGTATGGAATCCTTGATTTTCTCTATTAAATCTTTCATGATGGATCAGTTAACCGGTTTAGTAAATTTTTCAATTGAAATTGACAAGAGGGTTAAAAGAAAGGTTAGGCAACAAAACCGATATGAAGCTACCAATAATACAATCAAAAGAGCAAGTTAAAAAAGAAATTCGCATCATGCTGTGAAAAAGGAAATAGCAGCCATGCTTGCCTTGTAGTACGGTATTTTCCACAATACCGAGATCCTTTGCAAGGTATTCAAGGGAACTGTTTACCACCCTACATCATACAAAATAATTAAACCTTTAGTATTCACATGCTCAAGTTAGTAACCCAACTTTAAGCAAATTTCAGGAGTAAAAGAGAAGTACAACTCAATCAGCTGAGTGCTGATTAATATTTTATGCCTAAAGACTAATTGATATAGAAAATTATTGTTAGAAAAACAAAAATGGTACTTTTTACAGCTTGATTCTACCATACCCTAAATGATAGCCAAATAAGATAGCACCAAGACAAGCCACACAACAAATGGCAGAACTGTTCCTGAAGATTTCTTTGGTGGATGAGCTAATGGTGCGTCCTCGAGATCCTCACCTAAACAGGATAAATAATTATTGAGCAAAAAAAAAAAAAAAAGGATGTCAAGAACATTACTGTTGTAAGGATCATCATGTTTGCCTATCATCATCAAATACAAAATGTCAAGATAATCAGAGATGCTCCTAGAATTGCACTCAGTCCAAAATGGTATTTTAACCACTTCTAATCTTTGGCAACTGAATTGATCAAATATGCGAATTTCTTCAAGGAAAATGATAGAACCAATCATAACAACCCATTAGCAAAGCTTAGATAAAGCTTTAAAATATAACATATTAAGTATATTATAGGAGTATATAAACTTAACTACAATACTCTATACTATACTGATTACTTGAATGCATATGCAAATTCAAATCTAGAACATAAGACTTAAGATAACAATAAGCCGAATCTGACATGATTTGAACACCACAACGAGTTAACACAATTATAAAGTAAATTGTCCATTACTTGCGTCGAATTGGGGTAATATCATTCAAATACAACATCATTACAATTGATAATACCCGCAAGCTACTAAAGAGCCATGCAGAAAATTCTTGACAATACATGAAAACTGATGTAGCAACTTGCCCATGATGGAAAACTGAAATTGAAAGAAGCAGTTTTATAGTTTCACAGTCGAATTTTAGTTTTGACTTACCAGAAGAAGAAGCTTGAGCTTTAACAGATCTAGGCTTAGCCCTTGAAGATGATCTAAACAACCCGTCAACCTGAAAACTCGCACGTGCCAACTGAGCACCCATGGAAGAACGACCACCAAGACTCAATCTTTTAAAACCAACCCGATCACTCTTAGTAAAGGACCTGCCTTTACTTGAAAACTCACCAAACCTAGATAACCTATGACAAGTAGGGACACTAGGAGTGGTTGCTTTGACCACAGATAAAGTTCCTTGCATCATGAAACCTCGTAATTGACCTGGAAAAGTCAAAAAAAGGTAATAAAAAGTAAACCAAACCCAGTATTTAAAAACTAAAAATAAAAAAATAAAAAAAAACCCAGTTTTTCATTTCGATAAAACTCGTTAAAAATTTCAATGGTGTGTGACTTGTGAGGAAGAAGCAAAAGGTGGAAACTTTACTTACCCAATTAAGGTTTGACGATGGTGAATCTAATTGTAGAACGAATACGAGGTTTAATTTCGTTCTAAAAGGAGCAAGAAGGAGGGATTATAATGGATTTGATTGGAAAATCCGGAGATTATGAGTGCTGACGAGAAGAACAAGGGAGCGGATCACCATTACCAAACCGGACTTTAACTTTCTTTGATGATGTTGTTGCTGTAGCCGCTGCCAGTGTGTCAGCAGTCCAGTGGACCTGTTTTGGTTTTGTTTCTTCTTTTATTTTTTAAGTAATTATATCCATTGAGTTTTTCCCTTATTTAAAGGGAAAATTTTTTATTGAATTTATAGGCTCTCTTCGGATTGTCTTATTTTTATTTTTATCGGTATTTTATATATTTTTAATTGATATTTATATTTTATTAAAAAAAATTTATGATTTTATTATTAATTTTAATAAGATTGATCTAATCACCATCTAACTACCAATGCTATATTTAATCGTGATTTATATATTATTTGTGTCTAATAAGTAATTAATTTATTTTTGAGTAAAAATATTTGTGATAAACAGTTTGCTTAAAAATAAAAAAATAAAATAAAATATCAAATGACCAAAATAAGACAAAAATTATACATCCTAATGAAAATGAATTTGCTTTGTCTAATTTATAGTTAATTACTGAAATTTAAAAATTTTATATGTTATCTATAAAATGCGGATGTTAATGTCTTTTTTTCTTTTCAATTAAAATCCAAGAAAAATTTGAATCTAGCGGTCAAATTGATGGACTATAAGCAAGCCTATGAACCTTTTTTTTTTTTTTAATTATAATACAACGGGAAGAAATGATTTTAAACTTCCACCATAAATATTTATGAAGATTAGTGTAATGTGCTAGGTGAGGTAAAGATCTATTATAAATTGTGACACTTTTAAGTTTAGATAATTAATTATGAAAATAAATAAAATTTAAGTATTTAATTTCATATTTTTCTATATCAATATCCTTTATATTATGCAATTATTGAAAGAGCTATGCCAATTTAAAGATTTAAAAATTATTGTAAATAGAGAGTATATGCTTTTTATTGGGAAAATAAATTAGAGAGACAAGAAAATAAATTCTTATTGTGATTAAAATAAAAAAAATAAAAGAATTGAAATGTATAAAAGTGGAAAAAGATAGAAATTTAATGTTATAAAGTTTATAAACCATGTTATTTTTGGTAGTATATTTAAAATATACAACAAGATAAGGATAAGGGATGCCATATTAGCTTATTTTATTTAGAAAAAACGAAAAAGAGATTTTAAAAAGAATTTACAAGTTAATGGCAAAAGGAAAAAAAAAAAAGAATTTGCAAGTATCTATTATGCAAAAAATAAATGTGTCATCTCAATTTTGACACGGCATTTAATACAAGTACACAATATAAATATTAAATAATGTGTCATGAAATATATGTCTATATAACATGATAAACTCATTGAATGTATTACCAAATACATAGATATCATTTATTAAGAAAATCCCATAAAAGGAAAGAGAGAGGGGGAAAAAAACTCTATGTGGATAAAATCATAGATTGAGTGGGACTGATTAATAGATTTGAGTTGGGGATGCAGATTGCAAGGGACATCACGTGGATGTTCCTAGGATTGTGACTTGGCACGTGCGTGTTTCTGGAATTGGATGCAGCCATTCAGGGAATGGAAAAGTAAAGGAATGAATTTAATTATATTTATATATATTACTTTTTTTCTCTTCATCTTGTTAAGAAGGAGAGGAAAAGTTCTACACTAAATCCAAGCAACTTTTTCCTTTTCCTTTTTTCTAATTTTTTGCTAAATTGGAAAGGAAAAATTAGAAATTAATCCATTCATTTGGAAAATCAGTATTGATATTATTTGCTTACATAAGTATTGGCATTCTTTCTTCAAATCTTATGAGGAAAAAAAAATTTTACTTTCTTCTTTTCCAACTTTTTCTCATATTTACTTTTCTTATTATTTCTTTCTTTAATCTAAAATGATAAATACCAAATTTATCACCTAAACTTTATATAAATATTCAATTTAGTATATAAATTTTAATATAGTTAATTTAGTGTTTAATCAAACTTTCTATGATTATTTTTAATTGACTACTCAATACAATTTAATTAACTGCTTAAAAAAGGTGGCTTATTGTTATATCTCTACTACTTTTCCTAACAAAGCTTTTCTACGTCAGGAAATAAAATCAGTGACGTAGTTAAATAGCCATGAAAAGTTTGATTTTGAATTTAAATTAACTAATAGTTTATTACTAATTTCTTATTATACCTTAATTGTGCTTATAGAAGCTAAGGAAATGACGAAAAACAAAAATAGTAAATATTCTTTAAACCCCATGAATTAAAACGGTGGAAACATCTTTTGCAATGTGATGTTTAGTGTGAGTTGTTGAAGAATGGTAATGGAAGAAACATCTTTTGCAATGTGTTGTTTAGTGTGAGTTGTTGAAGAATGGTTATGGAAGATTGAATTTTTTTGATGATGATAGTGAACTAATATATTATTGTGAAGTGAGAGCTTCTAGGAGAACTTATCCTCCAAGAGAAAACACGAAAGGAGATTCTAATGTGTTGTGCATTCAATTAGAACAATGATGATTTTGCTAAGAAGTGACTTATTTTATCTTGAGGACTTTTTAAATGTAATATGGTTTGGGAAGTAGTTGATTGTGTCAAAGTGGTTATATTGTAGCCGTGACCTTATTTTTCTAATAAAAAATTTGTTGGATGTTGTCAATTTGTGCTTGGAAATTCTGTAAAAATTTGACAAGGTAATGATTCGTATTTTATTGAGTTGTAGCATATTTTGCCATGATTATAATTTTTTTTTTCTAAAAAGGTGATTATAAATTTGGGAGTTTTAAAAAATCAGAATTCTTGTTTTCTAGTAAGTCAATATAATTCTTAAGACATCTTTTCTTTGTTAATTTTATAATGTCAACAAATGAGTGACATTGACAATGGTTAAGTCCTATGAGTTAAGTCAGCTTTTTTTTTTTTTTTCTGCCATCAAGTCAAGTTTATCTAGTATAGTTGTTTTGGAAAGAGTTAGGTTAGTATTAATGTTAAGATTATTTAAAGGTTGAGTTAATGTGAAGTGGCAACACTTGTAAACTATTTAATTATTGCATTTTGTTGCTAAGTTACGTAATTGTTGTTCTTACCCCAATTAAAATCACTATTTTTTATATCATTTTAGGTTTGTGTGGAATTGAATTCAGTGACGTAAACAGGAGAGGAGGACGAGTGGTATTCCTTGTCATCGATGTTGTTGTCTCTAACGTTGAAGTTGAAGTTGGGTTTCATAGGAAATTGACTGGTGCTGCTCTTCATCACTGTAGGAAGACAGCAACTGGGTTTTGTTGTTCTTCATTATTGATTACATGATGATGATGATGGTATAGCATACCATTTTTGCATTTACTATACCTCCTGATTGACACCATGAATCAAATGAGACAATTTGACGGTGAAGTTTAGAATATTTTCACTTTCCCGAAAAAGTTGGATATGTTCTCTATTTGTTGAGATCATATCAGAGAATAAAAAAACATACAAAAATAAGTCTTCTGTGTGAACAGTTTAAAAGTTTCAAAATGCTTCCAAATGAATCTATAGATGAAATGCATAATAGACTCATTAACATTATAAATCCTTTAAGTGTGCTTGGAAAGAATTTTACTAATGTGGAAATGGATTTTAAACTACTCAGTTCTCTACCCAAAGATTGGGAAGCAAAGAGAATTGCTATTGAAGAAGCATAAGATTTAAGTGCCATGAGCAAAGAAGAACTCCTTGGAGTACTCAAAACACATGAGCTTATTAAGAACAAGGAGAAGATTCAAACAAAAAGGCTATTGCTTTAAACTTTATGAATCATGATTCCAATGAAGAAGATGATGATGATAATGAGGAACTTGCCTTGATGGCCAAACAGTTCAAGAAGTTCATAAGGTTTAACAACAAGACAAAAAGAATGGATGATGACGGTAGTTCTTCAAGATACAAAAACGAAAAAGAGGATATGATAACTTGTTACAAATGTCACAAGACATGACACATCCAACAATATTGTCCAATACTCAAGAAAGCATCTAAGGGTTCCAGAAAAGAAGCTCTCATTGCCCCTTGAAGTAATGATAACTTAAGTGACTCGAACGAAAAGGTGTGCTTCGTGGCATTGGATGATGAGGTAGTTCTCCATCTTTCCGTTTGTATGATGAAATATGTGAAATGCATGATAAAGTGTGCAGTAAACTAATAAAAAATAGAGAAAAAAATAGCATGCTTAACACCTTAATGATGAAAGCAAGAGAGGAGTTGGATAAATTAAGAATTGAGCATGAGTGATGTGATCTCACCCAAGACTCAAACGATTCGTTGATGGATTTGAACTCTAATATCGTCTTGAAACAAGCCAATAAGCAACCCAACCCCAATTGAACTCATCAATGAAACCATAGTTATCAAATATCGTAGCAACTTAACCTAACCCCCAAACAAACCTGTCACTTGGAACCATAGTTATAAAAAACGGAGTTTGAGCCTAATCACAATTAGAACCAAAACTATCAAATGATTTGTTCTTATCATAAGAACAAATAAAAACTCTTACATAAGAGAAATCTCATTTAAGAGAAATGTTTATCAACTGATCATATGTTCAAAATACAATCAAGAAACAATATGTAAAAACCCATAAGGAAGACTAAAGGTTAAAAGAGAAAAAAACATGTCTCAAGTAAACATAGGCTGGTGGCCTTAATTCAATACTGGCGGCCTACAATTAAAATGATAGATTTGAAATTCTTACCGAAGCAAATAGACCCGGCGACTTAAACTGAAAGCCGGCAACATATGCTACTGAAAGGACCATGTAGCTCTGTGTTCAAGGCTGGCTTGTTTAGCACTTACGCCAGCAGTATAGGCAAGGAAGGCCAACACGCGTACATGCTAGCGTACAAGGCATTGTAAATTTCGTTAATCTCTAAGGAAAATAGTAGCCTTCCTTTGTAAACATTTCTCCAACATAGCAATCTTTAGTTTTTTATGTTTAGGCCAATCGATCCACATCATTCCCTCCTTCTTTTGGAAGATTCATCCTCGAATCTTAGATTTAAACTTGGATGGATCATCTTTTGATTGCAGCTTTCTTTAAAAGGTTGATTTTTCTAGACTTTCCTTAAGCTCCTACAACAAAAAACTTCTACACTAGGTAGAGTATTGTTAAGATCATTATCATAAAAAGTAGCCTCCTTGTACATAGGTACAATCTTAGGTTATTTTACATATAAAACTCTCTTAACATTTTTTCCTTTTGCAGGTAAACTCTCTTTTTCTTCTCTCAAAGCTCGTGTTTGTCTCTCCCCTCATTTTATTTCACACTCATTTGCTTTTCACTCTTTCTCTGTTGATCATGGACCTCCTTAATCCATTTCTTATCTTCATAAACTTGACTAGGGGTCAAAGGAGTAAGCTCCATAAGTCTACCTTTCATGATAAATGAATATACATTGTGAACACCATCATACATAGTCATCCTATCATATTGATATAGCCTTTCCAACAAAATATGACAAGCTTGCATAGGTACAACCTCATATAAAACTTCATCTTTATACCTTCCTATAGAGAAAGAAATCAACACCTGCTTGTTCACCTTCATTTCTCCACTCCCATTAAACCATTGTAGCTTGTATGGTTTAGGATGTTTAGTAGTATGCAGATTCAATTTATCAACTAGTAGGGTTCTAGCAACATTAGCACAACTACCACTATCAACAATCATACTACAGACCTTATCATTAATATGACAACGAGTACAGAAAATGTTATTTCGCTGCTCCTCATCTTCACTTCTCTTAGGTTGCATGTTTAGAGCACTCCTATTAACCAATAATTCACCTTTAACAAGTCCTTCAATATCAACATCACTACAATCCTCTAGTAAAGGTATATCATCATCATTAGAACTAGCACTTTCTATGTCTCCCTTTTTAAAAAAAAACCATAGTTTTTTTATTTGGACATTGAGAAGCCATGTATCCATATCCTTGATATTTAAAACACTGAATATCTCATGATCTAGAAGAGGCTTTTTCAATGTTACCTTTGGAATCAACAGTAGACTTCTTCGCCTTTGCATCCTCATCTAAATTTGAATCTTCTTTATGTTTCTTCCAATCTGATTTCCATGAAGAAGATGACCCATGCTTTGATTTGCCCTTGACTTTAATTGCTTTTCCACTTTAATGGACTTATGCAACAACTCCTTTATCTCTACATAATGCTGTAGATCTGCAATATCAGCAATCTCCTTATTCAATCCACCAATGAATCTAGCTACTGTAACTTCGGGATCTTCCTCCACATTAGCTCTAGTCATGGCTATCCCTATCTCCTTGTAGTAGTCCTCTACACTCATGGAACCTTATGTCAAAGTTTGCAATTTCCTACACAAATCCCTATGGTAGTGACTAGGGGTATATCTCTTCCTCATCACTACTGTCATCTCTTCCCAAGAACTTAGAGGTTGTTCTCTATATCTTTTCCTTTTGTGCACAAATTGATCCCACTAAATACTGGCATAAACATTAAATTCAATAGCAGCTAATTTCACTTTCTTCTTATCAAAATAATTATAGCAATCAAATATGTACTCTACCTTCCTTTCCTACTCCAAATACAAGTCTGAGTCACTTTTTCCTTGAAAGCTAGGAACTTTCATTTTAATACTATCCAGATTTCTATCTTGCTTTTAGATAATTCTTTTTCCTTTTCGATTACCCCTCACTTCAAATTCGTACTCCTCACTCTCCTCCTCCTCATCCATACGCCTTCTAAAAGATATAGGATTGGTTGGAGATTCAGGATTATCTAATCTCTCATTCATCCTCTTTAATTCATCTTGCATAGACTTCATGAATAATTTCATATCCATATCAGAATTTTCATCACCTACTCTTTGTTTTTTATAACAGATTTTGTTTTTCCTCAAACAAATATTAATCAAACCCTAAAAGCACAATTGTCTTTTTCACACAAATTTTTTTATTACAAATCAAACAATCAACAATTGAAATAAAAGATAGGATTACTCGTTCAAGAATCCAATAGCTCTAATACTGAAGGATGAGATCTCACAAACCTTAGGTGTAAAAATCCAAGACCCAAATGATTCGCTGATGGATTTGAACCTTAGGATCGTCTTGAAACAAGCCAATAAGCAACCTAACCCCAGTTGAACTCGTCAATTGAAACCCTAGTTATCAAATATTGCAACAAAGTAATCTGACCCTAAACAAACATGTCACTTGGAACCACGGTTATCACAATAATGGAGTTTGACCCTAATTACACCTGTTGATTAGAACCAAAACTATCAAATGATCTGTTTTTATCATAAGAACAAATAAAAACTCTCACACAGGAGAAATCTTATTCAAGAGAAATGTTCATTAACTAATCATATGTTCAAAATACAAACAAGAAACAATATTAAAAAAAAAAAAAACCATGAGGAAGGCTAAAAGTCAAAAGGGAAAAAAACATGTCTCAAGTAAACATAGGTTGGGAGCCTTAATTCAACACAGGTGACCTACAATTAAAAAGACTGATTTGAAATTCTTGTTGATTCAAATAGGTCGGAAGCGTATCAGGTTAGGCCGACGGCTTAAACTGAAAGTCAATAGCGTATGCTGTAAAAGGACCTCGTAGCTCCGTATTCAAGGCTAGCTTGTTTAGCACTTATATTGGCGGTGTAGGCAATGAAGGTTGGTAGCGTACATGCTAGCGTACAGAATCTACACTTCAAATTCTGTGAATCTCTAAGAAAAATAGTAGCCTTACTCTGCAAACATATGTCCAGCATAGCAATCTTCAACCTTTTGTGTTTAGGCCACTTGATCCACATTAATGAGGAGATTAAAATGGAAAATGAAAAGCTGTAAGAAGAAATAAATATTCAGAAATTGGAAAATGATAAAATGAATAATAAATGTTAGAAGCTAAAAAGCAAAAGTGATGAATTAAGCAAGATCAATGAGAAATTAACAATTAAAAATGATTTAGTTGATCTTGAAGTTGCAACCATAAATAATAATGATAATGTTGCATCCATCGATAGCAATAATGAAATTTTAAAGGAGCTAGAAGAACTAAGAAATGAAAATACGATATTAAAAGCTGGTTTAGATGTTTCAAAAACAACTATAGCCAAGTTCACCAATGGGAAAAAGAACTCGAACACACTTCTTGGAAATTAAAAGTGTGATTCAAACAAATATGGAATTGGCTATAACAAAGAAAGTAGTTGCAAGTCCCATAAAACTTGATTTGTGAGAGCCACTCATGGGGCATGTAACTACTATAGCAAAATTAGTCATATTGCACACAATTGTGTAATTAGGAGAATCAATCATAAAAGCAAGCTAGTTTGAGTTCCTAAAAGAGAAATCCTCATTACACCTAACAAATAGGATCCAAATTCAAATTGGTACCAAAGAAATAATTCTCTATTTTGTAGGAATTTTTAAGTGGAAACAACAAATAGTACTTAAACAGCGATTGCTCTAAACACATAACCGGAGACATATCAAAGTTTACAACTTTAAACTTGAAAGATCAAGAGCATGTCACCTTCAGAAACAATCGCAAGTCAACTTTCCTTGGTAAAGATAACATTCTAGTAAAGAAAGATTTAATTATTAAAAATGTGCTTTTTGTTGATGGTTTAAAACATAACTTACTTAGTGTCAGCCAATTATGTGATAATAGTTTTGGAGTAACATTTCTTACCAATAAATATTCTATTGAAAGAATTAACAACAATCAAGCTTACTTTGAAGGGTATAAATAAAGAAATATTTAAAATCAATCTAGACAATTTTAAATAATCAAATGAAACCTATCTTTACTCTTAAAGTGACAGCAGTTAGCTATGACATAGAAAATTGGGACATGCAAGCATAGATGTAATTTCAAAACTTGTTAAAAAGAATCTTGTCAAACGTTTATCAAAAATAAATTTTCAAAAGGATAAGATCTGTCAAGCATGTCAACAATGAAAGCAAACTAAGACTTCTTTTAAGTCTAAGGATATTGTTTCCACTTTTAGGCCATTAGTACTATTACATATAGGCTCATTTGGTCCTAATCAAACCTTAAGTTTGAAAGGTAAAAAATATACCTTAGTTATTTTTTATGAATTCTCTAGATTTACATGGACTTTTTTTCTTACATCTAAAGACGAAATGATAATTATCTTTTTTAGATATTGCAGAAAAGCCCAAAATGAAAAAAAAATCTTAATATTGTAATAATTCAAGGTAATCATAGGGGAGAATTTGAAGATTATGAAATGGATGATTTTTGTAGTAAAAATGGAATTGAACATACATTTTCAGCATCTAGAACTCTACAACAAAATAGTGTAGCTAAAATGAAATGTAGAACTTTAATTAAAATGGTTAGAACCATGTTGTATGAAAATAATTTACCTAAATATTTTTAGACTAAAGCTATTAACACTGCATGTTATATATCAAATAGAGTTTTCATAAGACCAATTCTTTCAAAAAAACCCTATGAGCTTTGGAAATGAAGAAGACCTAACATATCTTATTTTCATTCATTTGGCACTAAATGTTACATCTTGAACAATGGAAAAGAGCAACTAGCTAAGTTTGATGCTAAAAGCGATGAAGGAATTTTTTTCAGGCTACTCTTTAACTAATAAAGCATATAAAGTGTTTAATAAGAGAACCTTAGTTATAGAAGAATCGATTCATGTTACTTTTGATGATTCTTTGCCTCATTTATGTTTAAGTAATGATGTGGATAATATTTGTGTTGATTTAGATAAGTTCCCTCATGAAAATAATAGTAAAGAAGGAGATGAACACAAAAAAGATGTTGTGAATGAATATGATCTTCTTAAAGAAAAGAAATGTACAAGATCACACCCAAAAGATCTAATAATAGGTGAACCTTCTAATATGGTACATACTAGATCTTCCTTAAGAAATATGAGTAATCTAGTTTTCTTATCCCAAATCAAGCTTAAAAATACAAAAAAAGTTTTAAAAGATGAGTTTTGAATACAAGTTATACAAAAAGAACTTCACCAATTCACAAGGAATGAAGTTTATAACTTGGTTCCTAGACCTGACAATAGGCTAATAATTGGAACCAAATGGGTTTATAGAAATAAACTTAATGATGCT
Organism: Combretum micranthum; assembly: GCA_024138025.1. Classification (NCBI taxonomy): domain Eukaryota; kingdom Viridiplantae; phylum Streptophyta; class Magnoliopsida; order Myrtales; family Combretaceae; genus Combretum; species Combretum micranthum. The sequence continues at coordinate 171,697 of JAMXBD010002596.1, forward strand.
GGAATAATAACTAGAAATAAAACTTGATTAGTAACTAAAGAATATAATCAAGAAAAAGGAATAGATTTTGATGAGACCTTTGCCTCAGTTGCTAAACTAGAAGCCATTAGAATGCTTTTGGCATTTGCTGGATTCAAAAACTTTACTTCTTTTTTGCTTTTTTTTCTAATAGATGTCAAAAGTACTTTCTTAAATGGTTTTATAAAAGAAGAAGTCTATGTAGAGCTACCATCGAGTTTTGAAGATAATGAATTCCTTGATCATGTTTATAAGTTAAACAAAACTCTTTATGGTCTCGAGCAAACTCTTAGAGCTTGGTATGAAAGACTCGGTAACTTTCTATTCAACAAAGAATTTTCTAGAGGAGAAATTGATACAACTCTATTTATCAAAAATCACAAGTCAGATACATTGACTGTGCAAATCTATATAAATGACATTGCACTTGGAGCTACGAGCATGAGTCTTATAGATGAATTTGTTGAGTCCATGAAAAACAAATTTGAAATGAGCAAGATGGGAGAACTGAATTATTTTCTAGGTCTTCTAATAAAGCAATATGGAAATGGAACTTTCATAAATCAATCTAAATATACTAAAGAATTCTTGAAAAGATTCAAAATGAATAATAAAACTAGACTTATACCTATGAGTACAAATATAAAACTTGACTAAGATGAAATTAGGAAATATGTTTATGAAAAACTCTATAGAGGCATGATAGGTAGTTTGTTATATCTAACAGCTTCAAGACTTAATATCATGTTCTTGGTGTGTATATGTGCACGATTTCAATTTTGCCAAAAACAATCACACTTGAGTGTAGTAAAACGCATACTCAAGTATCTTGCGGACACTATTGAAATTGGCATATGGGATCCAAAGTTTACTGGGTGCGAAGTTGAAAAAAAAAAACAAGCAGTACATGTCACTTTCTTAAAACTTCTTAATATCTTGGCACTCAAAGAAGCAAAATTCAATTGTACTTTCAACTGCCAAAGTTGAGTATATAGCTATTGTAGCTATTGTGTACAAGTTTTATGGATGAAATAAACTTTGCTGGATTATGGATTAAAGCATGAAAATGTTTCAATTCGCTACAATAACATAAATACTATAAATTTAATAAAAAATCTGATTCAACACTCAAGAACCAAGCATATCAAAATTAAACATTATTTCATTAGAGATCATGTTCTATAGAGATATTAGCTTGGAGTTTGTTAATACCATTAATCAAATTGCTTATATTTTTACAAAACCCTTAAATGAGGATCATTTTTGCACTTTGCGTAGAGAATTGGGCATCATTGAGAATGATGAGTGCTACATATCATGAAGCTAAGTTGATCTAGAACTTGTCTTTAGGCTAAATAAGTTGTTAATATATCATACATGCATATATATGATATGTTTTTGGGATGATCTGTTTTGTCTGCTGCATGTCTGTTAAAGCAGCCGACTCACTGGTATGAGTGTCAAGGGCTCGACTTGATTTGCACAAAGCTTGTAGTCGGTCTCTCCCTCGAAGGCTTGATATGAGCTTCAATCATCTCTAGCCAAACTTTTTTAAAAGTTTATTTGTATCAGCAAGCCAATATCCCATTCACAGCTCGCCAGTACCTATTTTTCAACATGCACATATATTGAAACATCCCTAAAATATATGGGTAAATTTTAAACCTATATGTATATATATATATACATATAATAATTGAAAACCGATAACTTAACTAAATAGGCTAGGTGAACTATGATATACTTGAGTAAACAATTTTAATTAAAATTAGAGATTAGACACATTAAATCCCTTATCTAATTTACCTTAGAAATTCATTTTAAAATTCTAAATTCATTAAAAATTTTAGACAAATACCAAAGTTAATAATCATTTACCTAAAGTGAGTTTTAAATTAAAATTAGCTAACTGTTAATGCTTATTTTAATCAATTATTCTTTTCCAAACGCCTAAACTTTACATCTTATAGAAGTCCATGCCTAACCCTTTGTATCCCTTCTAGTTTCAATAGATTTTTTTTTATTACAATATCATTAACATAAGCCACCTATCCTATTCTAGAACCTACCTTATTAATGCCTAAACCCTAATCCTATTGATTTCCCACCTTTTTGTCGAAAATACCTAAATAAAAACATCACTTCATTTGCTTAAACCCTAAAAAGTCACCCTCAAAATTCCTTACATTCTTCATAGGCAAAACAACATTCTAATATTAAAAAAACCCACTTTTATGTGCTTCTTTTCAACAGAAAAAAATAAACCTCTCATCTTCATCTTTAACTCCTCAAAACCCATAGCAATTACAAGAGAAAAATAAGTAATCGATTTCTATAAACCATACCTATTCTTATACCCTTATTAAAAATACTGATCTCAATAAATTTCCTTGTTATCATTAGGTGCTCTTGGATTTTGAAGAAGATTAAGATTTGGGTTGGGAGGACTACGAGCTTCAATAACAAATTTATAGTTCTAGTTGTGGGTTGAAGAAATTGTTGAGTCTACTTTGTTTTCCTAGTAGGTAAATTTTAGATCATGCTGAAATTGCTTGTTTTTTATGTTGATAATTTCTCAAATTTGAACTTTTAGATCAAATATGTTAATGAGATAATTTTTATAAATTGATGCTTGGATGATATGATTTATGCATAGTATATGGGTAAAAATTGGTTTTATTTGATAAATAAAATAAGAAGCATGTTATATTCACAGATCTAAATTTAGAATAGGTTTTTGTGACATTTTTAAATAATATAAATATGTTATGTAATCTGAAAATTTATGTTTATAACTAAAAATTACAAAAATAGCATAGAAATTGATGTTTAGGCACAAGAAACACATCATAATGAGTTGAAACTATGTAAATTGTTAAAATCATCATGTATTATGTTGAAATGTGTTTAATATGATTTATATAACCTGCAATGATTTTAGAGTTATGAAATTTGCCTTTTAAGTCCCTGTTTTGCTCTATTTTGAAAAATTTAGAAAAAACATCAAATGATTTTATTTTAACACAATATTTTACGGAAATTATTTTCAATAAGTATATATTGGATTTGGTAATTTTTAGAAATTTTTAAGGTCTTTTAATATTTTGTTTAGATTTTTCTTTCTTGAGTGCACTGTCTAAAATATTGTTTGAACCGGACCTAATCTAGAAGCTGAACCAATTCCTCCTTTTCGAATGAATCTTGGTTGTATCAATATCCTAGGATGGTGTGGTAAATCGAACTGGACTAGAATCATGCAAAACAATGCTGAACCGATGTAATAACGAACTAGTGCACAGATCCTCCCTTGTTTCCAGCACTATTTCTTTTGTTAATTGAGTAATCTGACTTTAATTAAATTTAATAATTACTAAACTAGCTTGATTAAAGTGTAATAAGTATTAATTAGTCAATTTAGGCATATTTTGATTTATTACGCTTTTTGTTAACTTCAAATTATATATATATGTTAATGGGCTAAATTAGGTTAATTAGGTATAAAAGGACTTTTAATTGTAAAACTAGGTAAATGAGTATAGAATGGGCCTAAATCAATATAAATATATTATTATGGGTTTTAGTAGCTAAATTGGACTTAAATAGGGCTTAAATCAATTATATACACTTAATTAGATTAATTATGTCAAAGTGAGTTATAATAGGTTTTAATTAACTAAATAGGCTTAAAATAGGTGAATAACAATAAAATGGGCTATAAAAATTGAATTTACAATTTACTTAAGACTAAGTGGGCTATAATGATCTAAATTAGCCTAAGTAGTAAAAATAAGATCTTTATGGCATAAATATCTTAAATGGGACAAATGACTTAAACCATATAAGGTGACTTATATAAGCTAAAATGAACTTAGAAATAATTTGAGACCAATTGACTAGTAAATATTTATTTTAGACCTTAATAACTAAATATGAGCTTAGACAATAAATTAGGATCCAATTTGATTAAGTAAATATAAGTGGGCCAAATCAAATCCTATCATGAATTCCTAAATCTTAAAGCCCGTTACCCTAAAAAGTGAAACATTTAGAGAATTTCTTATTAGGCTTAACTTATGATCCTTAAAGGCCCAATGCATCCAAATAATAAATTCAATTTCCATTCAATGGGCCTAGTCCAAACCACCTAAGTCCAATTACCTTAAATGGACTCGATTCATTAACAACCCAAAGGCCTTATATTACATAAAAGCTTATATTAATTGATCAATCAATATGATATGAATAATTGGTTTATTCACTTAATTCTTATACAATTAATCTCCTTAAACAGATATTCAATCAACTTACGTGTGATCCATTATCATCCATTGATTCAGTATCAGGTATGCAGTAACATGTGAGCTGCTAAATTAATTTAGGCATCTAAAATAAACTAATACTTAAAGATAGCTAGTAATTGAGTGTTGTTTGTGCTTAGTCGTTCTTAGACTTGGGTTAAGGGGCGACAAAGCGCTTAAGCCACATTGATGGCTTGGCGAGTAGCAAATAGGGGAATGGTAGCGCGATAACATCTACTTACATTCGAAGAGAAGTTGCACTTGTATAGTTTAGGATTATGGGCTCCGTTAAACTAACTAATGTAATGGACTGAAATAAGCAAAGTCACATAATGGTTGTAACCCCCAGATGAAGCTATTACTTGTTAGAGATGAAAAATATGGATATTCGACCTGTAAAACCTTGAATTTTTGGTTAATTTTAAACTTAATCTTATAATTAAAAGTCAACCGGAAACCATAAAGGTCAACAAAAGACTAGTACAAACTCTATAATTTAGATTCCACATTCCCGTATTCTTTAGCCCTAGACAACGAAGTTGAAATAATTAGTGATAATAGTTCATAATTATATAAAGAAGTGTAAAAATATCAAATTCACATATTTTGAGGACCTGAACGGGATCAACTCTCAAAAAGCGTGTCCTATGGCTTAAAATAGTGAAAATATTCTGATAGCATAATTAGAACCGAAATAATACAAGGATTTCAAAAATATCGGTTTTGTAATTTTTCGGCAACTAAAAAAACAGATGTTACATTTATACGCATATTTTATTTACTATCGGTATATTATTAGTCTTGTTTACTATTCATTATCCAATAGTACTATTCATTACTATTAATCTATTTCTACTTTACCTTACAAACTATTCTTACTACCTATATACCTATTTTTCTACTTTTTTCATTTCCAATACACCTTCACATCAACCATACTTCACATCTTTATTACTTTTTATTACAAAACAACAAAAACTACATCTCTCCCCATGGTCAGTGCCATCCCCTTCTCTCTTCCCTTAATTATTTTTCTTTTTTAATTTATTTTATTACATCTAATTTTCCTCCATCTTTAACTATAAATACCCCCTCTCCCTCCACTTATTTCACACTATCTTTACACATAACAAAACTCTATCAAATTTAGTTCACAACTCTCTCCATAAAAATTTCCTCTACCAAAACTCTCTTTCACCAAATACTCACAAAATTTCTCTTTATACACAATCCATTTACCATTTCTCACTAACCACATAACCATACATTCACTACCTTCTTCCTACACCATAAACACTTTAGGTAAAACTCCTATTCTTATTTTATTTACTCATGTCATGTAACTAGCATGACCATGGTATTGTTTTGAAACTCATATGAGTAGTAAAAGCAACAACATGTTCATGTTTTGTTCTTGTACATGAAATTCAAATTTTATTATGTTGTTATTATGTTCATATATATGTTGATTATTAATGATATTATTGTTGTTATTATACTATAATTTAACTCTATATATGTTATTAAGTATATGTATATCTATATTTTTAGAGCCTAATGCTCACTAACTATTTCTAACTTGCTATTATTATAGCTTTTTCCTTTTGTTTTTCTCTTTTGGGACTAGTCTATTCTTAGTCCTAAGTTGCTTTGATGAAGCTAAGACTTCAAATACTTGACCGGATTACCTTGATGAAGCTAAGGTTCCCAATACTTGATATATTAACTTGCTTATTATGTCTTTCTTATATTTTCATATTCTCATTCTACATATTCATGTCGATGCATGAACATATTGATATTGTCTCACAAGATTTTCTTAGATAAAAAGAGAAATTGAGAGTTCTTTCCAAAAGTAAAATTTTATCATGTAAGAAATGAATTTTTCCATAAAGACTTAGGAATTTATCTTAGCAAATCTTTTCCAAAAATCTAGAGGAGTTAATCATAAGTTTTTAGTAACCAAAGAACATAAGAATTTTTAGATAATAGATAAAGTAGATATATCATACATACACTTTACAAAACCATAAAGTGAAAAAGTTTTCTTTAAAAATTAAAATTTCAAATCCTTGATTAAAAAAAGCTTTACCAAACTTCATTAAGAAAGTTTCACTAATACTCTAGAATATGAAGAAATAGACTAGTTTGACAAATCACCAGTAATGTTTCTTTTATAAGGATGAAATGTTCTTAAGGAATAAAGTTAATAAATAACTTAGGAAATCATTTAATTAAATGAAATGAACTTTAGGAAAGGTTAAGAAAATGTAAAGATTGATAAATTTTTAACTACTCTCAAATAGTATTTAGAAACTACCCTCTCAACCTCCTGAAATTAAGTTATACGAAACTTGAAATGTCAAAAATCATTTTTTTAGAAATTTGAAAGACTAAGAAAATAGAATTAAAAGGGGAAAATACTCACTGAAAATAATTTAAGGAATTTTCCTATAAGCTAAGTGGAAATTTTCAAAGTTTTGCTTTTCCAATTTCTAGAAAACGTTGCTTTTACAAAAATCATGGTTGAGACAACTTTAATAAACTCATGCATATGATATGAGTCAATATATATATATATATATATATATTCTAAAGGTTTTTCCAACGATAATAATATCTATATTTTGGTACAAGTGTTTTTTGATAAAGAAAAGTTTGCAAAATTAAGTTTTGAAAATAAACTGAATTTCATGGTAAATCTGTACCCTCCGGTTTCAGGACCCAAATGACTTTTTATGATAAGAATAACCTTAGAAACGGACAGATATTTTTGAATAGGCAGAAAAATGGTATATTATATGTGAAATTTCGAGTTAAAATAAGCAAGTTATGATCATTTTAAGTTGTAATTTCCACCTATATGAATTTTACCGCAACTAGAAAATAGAGTTAGAAGTTTTGACTAGAAATTCTATGGAATACTCATTTTGGGCATTTCCTTTGTTTAGGTTTGTTTAGGAACCAAGGAGGAGGACGTATACTACCCTGAAGACTACTTTGACTAAGGGAGTATCGTCATGGCCGAATGAGTCTACTTCCCTTATTTTTCATGCTTATGTTTTGCTTGTAATTTACTTGCACTAGATTTAACAAAAGATAAAATTGAAGATGCATGTGTTTATTATATGTTGAAAGAATATTAAGCATATCGAGCCACAAATTGTTTGTAATAAATTGTATGCTCATTTGCTTGCGAAGTGTCTGAAATTGGTTAGTCACTTGCAAGAAATTGAAATTTGATGGCTAGGCTCTAAATAAAAATTGATGCATGCACTTCATGAGTTGAGTCACATTGCATTCGCTATTGTACAATTGGTGGGACAAGTGTATGATAGTGGTGGTAGGCATAACCAGTATATTATATATGTGGCAAGTAGGAGCCGATAAAAACTACATAAATTGATGGCTAGTAAGAGCCGGTAATAACTACCTGTGTTTTTATGGCGAATAAGAGCCAGTAAAATCTATAAAAATGATTTTTAAAATAAGTGATGGCTGTAATAGGCCAGAATACCTAACCCAAATGAATAACGTATTTCATTCAATATATGACTCCTGGAAAATCATATGTCTTGTATGCTCACGTGCTTGTTGCATTACATTTTCTTGTCTAATAAACTTGGTTGTTATTTTGTTTTAAGTATGATTATTGGGATTATTCTCACTAAGCCCGTAAAGCTTACGCCTCTATAAACATTTGTATTCACAGGAACACATGTTCTTGTAACCAAAGTCTCCTCATATCCGCGTAAGTTTTCTTTTAGGAGTTTTTGAAGGAAATCTACTTGAAGGATAAGACTAGAATTCCTTTAAAATCTTTTGATGTGGTATTTAAGTTATCGTAAAGACTATTAGTTATTTCGATTCTTTGAGTTTTAGCAGGGTGTGCCTCTAAGAATCATGCAATAGACTTTTAATTGTTATTATTATTATCTATTTTTATTTCTAGATTCTTGTATAGTCAATATTATTTACTTAGAGCACACTTCCCAAAAGCGTCTCCTATTACCGTGTTAGACGTCTTACATGTAATACCGAGGCTTTCACATGACTAAAGTAGTCATTCTTAAGTTTTGAAATTATATGTGGTGGACTGCCATGTTTAGGGTACCTTTCGGGGCATGACACAAACTATATATACTAATCTCCCGAGCAATTGCTGCTACTCATGACCCCCAAGTTTTTAGTATGCTACCTGAGTATGAGCGCTCTTCTATTAATTGCCACATTAAATTAAAGGCCTATTTGGTTCCTTTTTTTGGCATCATTTTGATGCCAAACAGATACTAAATCGATACAGATATGGTATCAATAAAAAATCGACAGTTTTACTCATAAGCTGACCATACCGAATCGATACCCGACTATCCAAACTGGCCATTAAATATATAAAAAACTATTGGTTGTTGCATTGCTTTTTTTTTTTTTTTATTCTTTAAATGAAGGTTTTGATGATAACAGAATAGAAAAGAACTAATCAAATTATTAAGTGTGAAGTTTTTAAGTATAAATAAGTATCACACTACCCAGAGACTTCTTCATAACGTCATTTTAATAAA
>JAMXBD010002597.1:0-180410 GCA_024138025.1 Combretum micranthum
TTAAACACATTCATCTCATTTCTTACATTTGACATCATTTCTATGAACACTTGACTTTTCTGTTGTAGTTTCATTACTACTTTACACAGGTCATTATACATGGTGGCTAATTCATCATAGGAAGGAGAAGATGGAGAACTTATCTCATCATCCAAATGCCATGAAGCATGCATTTTATACGAGTCACTGGAGTCATCATCACTCGAGTGACAATGAGAGCTTCTTCCTTGATCCCTTAGATGCTTTCTTAAGCATTGGGTAATATTGTTGGATATGCCCGGCTTATGACATTTGAAGCAAGTTAGTACGTCATTCTTTTCCTTTTTTTATTTTGAGGATTATTGTCATCATCATTCTTTTTATCTTGTTGTTGAACTTCATGAACTTTAGCCATTAAGGCAAGCTCCTTATCATCATCATCACCATTCTTCTTTGGAGTCATGATATGTAGCTTTTAAGGCAATAGCCTTCTTGCTTGATTCCTCTCCTTGCTTCTTAATCAGCTCATTTGGCTTGAGTGCTCCAAGTAGTTCTTCTTTGCTCATAGCACTTAAATCTCATATTTTTCCACATCAATGAAATTTTTTCCAAGCGTACTTAAAGGATTTATGATGTTGATGAATCTGTTATGCATATCATCTATTGATTCATTTAGAAGCATTTTAAAATTTTCAAATTGTTCACGTAGAGATTTTTTTGTATCTCTTACTCTTGAAGTTCCTTCATAGGTATTTTTTTATCCTTCCTATATATCTTTAGCAGATTTACATGTATAGATTCTATTGAAATCACTTTCATTTAACCCATAATGCAATATGTTTATAGCTATTTTAATTAGATCTAATCTTTTCCAATCTTCTTTATTGTAATCTTTTTCTTCTTTTCTTTAATAGTTAAAGGCCTATTTTCTATTACATTCCATATTTGTCTATTTTATGCTTTTAAGAAGATTTTCATTCTACACTTCCAATAGAGGTAGTTTTGCCCACTTAGAAATGGTGACCTATTGATAGCTTGTCCTTCTAGAAATTTTAGAGTAAAATCCCAAAATTTTGGAATTGGTTTAGCCTAAAACCCTAAATTGGAAGTCAACCAGAACTCTAAAGGTCAACAAAACCCTAGTTAGACATGATAGCTTAAGTCCGGCAATCCCGATTAAGCAACTCGGTAAGAGAAAGTAGGAGTTTAGAATATAGAATAGTGCGTAATTATCTAAGAAAGCATAAAAAGGTCAAATTAGTAAAATCGAAACTCGTTTCGAACCCAATCAGACACAATTCTTGAAAAACGTGTCTCAGAGCCCAGAATAGTAAAAATATTCCGAATATACCGTTAGACTCATAAAAACATAAGGTTTTCAAAAATATCTGTTTTATAATTTTTCTGTAAGTAAAAATAGCAGATATCGCAATTATACACGTATTTTCTTACTACCGGTACTTTATTAGTCATATCTACTTTACATTGCACTATTCATTACTATTCTACACTATTCTTTTATCTCTACTTTTTCTTACACCTACTCTTACACACACAATGACCTATAACATTTACTTTTTACCTTTCCATAACTTTATTTCACATCTACCTTACTTATTACTTCATTTAATCCACAAAATACAAAAAAAATAAAACACTCCCTCTCTCCTCTCAAGCATGGCTGGCGCATACCCCCTCCCCCTCTTCCTCAATTTGTTTCAATTTTCATTTAATTTAATCATACAAAAATCACTCCACAATTTCTTATAAATACCCCGCTCCTCTTTACTTCTTTCACACAATTACTACCCACAAATTCCTTACAAAAACTCTCTTAAAATTCCTCTCAAAACTCTCTCTAAATATCCTCCCAAAACTCTCTCAAAATAATTCCAAAACAACTTCTACCTACAACAAAACCAAAACCACATAACACCATCAAAGTCTTCTTTAGGTAAGCATCTCTTATTATTTTTCTTCTTCTCATGTCATGTAACTTTACATGACCATAATGTGAATTTCTAAAAACTAAATGTTATGGAAGCTACACTATGTTCATATTGTTCTTGTTCATGAAATCTATTTATGTTTATGTTGACATTTTTTTTCATATTATTGTTATTATATCTAAGTACTATTATCTATATATATACATATTCTTTAGAGCATATAAGCTCACTTGCAATTTATTTATTTTCATGCAATGCAATTTATTTATTCCATTGCAATTTATTTATTCCTTGTTATTTTAAGACTAGTCTCTAGTCTTAGACTTGTCCTCATCAAGTTAAAATTTTTTTTTCTTTCTTTCATTTTATTTTTATTTTGGGACTAGTCTACTTCTTAGTCCCGGGAGCCTTGAAGAAGCTAAGACCCCCAATACTTGACATTATTATTTATGTTACTTTTGTTTACTATTATTTCTCATAAATCATGTTCATTTAAATGGTTGTCCAAAAATTTCAAGTGCTAAAAATAATTGACAAAAAGGAGATTCTATCACTTAGAAATAAGTTTATGTGAAGCATAAAATCTACGGTTTAACAAAAATAAAATCATTTCTTTTCAAGTTACAAAAAGAACCCACTATAATTTTAGAAACTACTTTTACTATGAAAAGCTTCTTAAATCACTTATTATTCCACCTTGTTTTTCAAAAGAAAATAATTTTTGATACAAAAAAATGATTTCTATGGAAAACATAACATGAGGAAAGGATGAGGAATTTCCGAATAAAGATCTTTGCAAACAATAGACAAAGAAAATTGTATAGGAAAAATAAATAGGAAAAAATAACACTAATATAAAGCACTTAGAAAGAAGAAAATTTACTTTCGAAAAGTTATTTGGGAAAAATAAAAAAGCCAAGCATCCTTGGAAAACAAAAGAAATAAAATATTCATTTCAAAAGATTTACAAAATGAATTCTTGTAAACTATGTTTTTCTAAAACTCCAAACCGACATTATTTTACTCAAGAATTGGACAACAAATATTTGAGTATGAATAAAATATGAGCTAAGTAACTATAAAAAGAGAATTTTTTAACTATATAAATAACTAAGCATTTATCAAACAAATTTTGGATGATTGGACCAAAGTTGTTTTTGAGTTAGAAAATTCGTGGTGAATTTTGTCGCCACTGTTTCGGAGCCTATATAACCTTGTTTGTTAAAAATAGTTTTAGAAATGGATAGATCTTTTCGAGTAGGTAGAAATTGGTATATTATATGCACGATTCCGCGTTAAAATGACCAAGTTATGGCCATTTTAAATTGGAATTCTCCTTTATACGAACTTAATGTTCTCATGACATTGTTTTGTCAAATTTCAAGAAAATCATCAAGAAATACTCATTGTGGGTATTTTCTTTGGCTAGGTGACTCCGAGGAAGGATACCTATATCCTGAAGATTATTTCTATTGAGTGGAGTGTGTGAACGACTCATTCGTATAGAAGAATAGTCGACATGGCATCGTGAGTTTATTTCCTTTAAATACTACACTTGTTGTGCTTCTAATTTAGTTGCATTAGAGTTAGGAAAAGACAAATGGAAATATGTGTAAAATAATTCCTTGAAACAATCCTAAGAATAGCGAGACTGAAATTGATTTAAATGTTTCTTTTAGTATAACACTTGATTTGTATGAGATTCTTTGATCGCCTTAAATTTGATAATAATAATGTTATGATATCATAAATAAATGGATTCATGCATACCATGAAGCGAGTCACATTGCATTGGGTTATTATCCTTGGGTGAGAAGGATAGTAAGCTCATGTCGAAAGCAACACTTGGCGGAGTGTCCGAAAGCGATTGCTTGGCGGCGTTAAAGAAATGCTTGGCGGATGATCCGAAAGCAAGGCTCAATTCAAGTAGACTTCATACACTTGGCGATATTGATCGAGAGCATAAATCTTTTTAACTAAAACTACTTTTTTTGAGGTTATGTATCACCAAACCCCGAATGGAGGGCATAAATCTATTCAACATATAGTTCCCGGAAGACTATATGCTTTGTTTGCCCAGGTATGTTGCATTCCATTTGTTTGATTAAACAACTTGTTTGAAATTTTGTTACAATAAGTTATTTATGGAAATAGTTCTCACTAAGCCTATTAGCTTATATCCCTATAGATATCTTTTGTAGTTCCCTTATCTGTGGTTGAGGCCACGAAGACCCTGCATTCAGGTATTTCTTTTTAGATAAGGAAATTTTAGATAAAGTTTAGTGTTGGATAAGATGTACAATATTCTTGTAATAGATTTGTGAATAAGAGAAATGTCCCTGGGTTTGTAAGATCCTTGTTATAAATAAATGAATATTATGAATCCTCTTTTTTTAATATGTTGTTATATCTTCTTAAGCTTTATACTTCTATGTATGGTCCCCTAAATTTGTGGAGCACGCCTTACACTTAACATCAAAGCTTTTGTGAGTGGCTAAGGTTGTCATACTTAAACTTTAATATTGAGTGTGGCGGACTATTACGTTTAGGGTACCCCTTAAGGCGTGACATTTAGTGCATTTGATGCCATGATCTTTACTCTGATTGAGATTAAGTACAAGAAAAATTGAGACCAAGCTCTGATATCAAATGAAAACGCACTAAAAAATACTCAAGAAGGGGAGGGTGGGGGGGGGGGGGGGGGGGGGGGCGGGGGGGGTGGTGGGGTGGGGGCAGGGCCGCGGGGCGAAGGTGTTGTTTGAATTGAATATTTGACCTTCAATGCCCAAACAATTAATTTTTATGCAATGGATCAAATTAAATTTTGATAAAAACAAATATAGCAATAATAAAGTACTATAAGGAATATAAAAGAGATAGGGAAAGAAGATTTCACCTCGGATATAACATGGAATTTAACCCCCCTCTAAATCTCCATAATCACACAAATCGCCTCCAATAGAGGACTTCACAAACTTTATTAATTCCAAACACAAATGCTTAAATAGAGCAGTACATAAATTATAACACTCAAGAAATAAATAATTTTGTCACGCTTCGAAGGGTATCCTAAATGTGGCAGTCCGGCATACACAATATTAAAGCCTAAGAATGACCACCTCAGTCATGCGAAAGCTTCCATACTATGTACAAGGTGTCTAACACATAGAAGAGACACATTAGAGAGATACATTTTATATTGATACACTCGAGCAATAATGTAAAGGAAATACAATTCACTATACTTCATATACAAATCACTATACTTCATATACGAATCACTATACTTCAAAATACAAATCATTAAACCTCAATTACATTCATCCACATACTTCCCTACATAAATTATTACAAGGCAATCATAAAATCTAGCCAATAACTTCAAACATTCTTATTCCTTGTCAGAATCTCGAAGTCATTCTTGGCTTCAATCATCTTGGTCCCCACTTAGCATTCTTGAGATAACCTGTTCATTTAAACATCTATTGGGGTATAAGCTACACTAGCTTAGTGAGAATTCCCTTAATTCCGTGTCACAACAAACAAGTTATAATCAACCACATGCTATGCATGAACAAATACATGAGCAAACAATTATGTATGGGTGTCCGGAACCTATACATAGAATGGATTTATGCCCTCCGTATCTTGGGTTAGAGATGGTATTGAAGTCTACATGACCGCTGCTAGTCCCCAAGCCCTTGGCTCATAGCACTCGACTTGGCTAGGCTCACACATGGAATGCATCCTGATGCGCCTTAGTTCCCATGAATGAGCTTTGGCACCGGTCTCGTTATCCAAACAAGTCATCAACGGACCATACCGATCGACCTGCGTAGGAGTAGCATGCTACAAAATGCAATATGTCCAATGCGATGCATGACCAATTTAATTTTTGCTTAGGTCAAAATATTCATATATTCTTTAGAGTGACCAACCAATATCACACATATAACAGAAATAATATGAACATTGCAGTTATCCAATCGAATCGTGGTTTTGATATGCTTTAGGATTCTTTAGCATACATTCATCACAGTCTCATCATATATCATATCCCCATTCATATCGATTTTTATCTTGTTCCTATACTTCTAATGCGACTAGCTACAAGCACAAACAAGGTAACAAAATAAGGAGAAAACTCACTCAGCCATTGGATCACCGGTCTTTTAGTACAAGTAATCCGGTGGTAGGGAATCGTCGATTTCGGGATCACCTAAAAAGGAAGAAATACTCTAATAAGTATTTCAACTCAAACTAATCCAAACGATTTTATACGAACTATCAAATTCGTAATTTTCGTCCTAAGCAGAAATTCCAACTTAAAACAGCCATAACTTGGTCATTTTAACTCGGAATCTCGCAAATTATAAATCGATTTCTATCCACTTCGGAAGATATATCTAATTATAATATTATATTTAAGTTTTGAAAACTTTGAAGCTTTGGAAAAGTCGGATCAGATCGGAACAATAGCAAGTTCCAATTCCAAAAAATAGTTTTGTAATTGTTTGTAATGTTTCTACTTGACAAATCAATTATACATGCAACATGAATGATTTCCTATCATGAATGGCATGTTATGAGCTTGATGCATGTATGCTTTTGGCAATATTTACTAAAAGGAATTTTGAAAACTTTTTATTTGTAAAACTCCATGGCTATTTACTTTCAAGAAAACTAATTTTCTAACTTTGGTCATCTCCATTTGTTTTGGATTTGTTTCTCAAGAAAATATAATTATCCTTATTAAAATTGAGTCTTCATTATATCTATTACTTATGACCATCATTTCTACATAAAAATTCCCATTTTATACTTTGTAATCATGCTTTTAAAATTGGCTCATCCCAAAATCCGAATTTTTGTAAGAAATGATTTTGAGGTGATTCCTTTAAGTAAAAATCATTTGATATTTAGAAAATTGGGGCTCAACCATACATAACCACTAAGGACTTCATTTTTACATAAAAATTTGCATTTTATACTTTGCAAATATGTTTTTAAATGGGATTTACTCAAAAATCCGAATTTTAAAAAATCCACTTTTTGAATGATTCCTTTGGGAAAAACTTGTTTAATGCATTAAAATTTAATGCTTTATGGTACCTATCACTTAAGGACTCCATTCATTACATAAAACTTTCATTTTGAGCTTGGATGATAGGTGTTCTTATAACTTTCATTCAAAATTACGAATTTCACAAATTGACTACTAACGCAAAATTGCCCATCTTGATTCTATTTCTTATTTTATACATTAATCTCATCAAAACTCGTTTCAACTTATAAAAATCACTACTTAATGATACCTATTACCTATACCCTTCATTTTTCACATAAAACATGAGATTTGGATTTGATAAATGGGTTTTCAAAATTGGTTTTGGTTGAGATCCGAATTTACAAAATTTATTTTTGGTCATATCTTTTGATAAAATCTATCTAAGCTTATGAAAATCCATTCATTATATATCCTATCTTAAGAGCCTTTCATTTCTTAAATAAAAACTTCATTTTTGAGTTGGAAAACATGTTTTTAAAATAGGTCTTGACCAAAATCCGAAAATGAGATTTTTATTTTAAAAATAACTTTTGAAAATCACCTTTGATTCTTTTAAAAAGAAGTCTTGATAATATACATATATTAAGCCTTCATTATCTTAAGTAAAAATTACATTTTGACACTTGGAAAGTGGTTTTTAAATAGAGGTCTTGCCAAAATACGAATTTTACAATTTTTGTTTGAGCTCAAAATCAAGATTTACACTTAATATAAACATAAACATAAATGAAATCTTTCATTTATGTTATCTATACCCTAAGCCCTTCATTTTAAATGAAAAATACACATTTTGAAGTTGAAAAACAACTTTTCTAAATATGGTTCCATTTTCATCCGAATTTTCAAAAATGATTTTTATTGAAAATAAAATAGATCTTGAGTTTTCTACAACTTTCCTACTATCATCATGCTATTACAAGTGGTTCGTGAACATAAAACAAAGTCTAATGCATTTTATGAACTCAAAACACTAGATCTAGTTTACTACACTAGTTTTAAATGCATTAACACATGTGAATGAGGAATATATGTATAAATAATAAGCAATAACAAAAATAATAAGATCTATGGCATAAACGAAAATCAAAGCTACAAAAAAGTTAGATCTACAAAATATAACAACTTTAAACAAGAAAATAATAATGATATAAGATAATAATAATAGAGAAGAGGAGTATTTCATTTTTTGGCATCATCATCCTACGCTTTTAAGCTTATGGAAGGTCATTTGATGCATGAAACCTTCATTACACTTTACCTATATCACCTATGGAAGCTTTGAGAGAAGATTTGCTTAAAATCTTCAAGAAATATGGGTGGGAGCTAACAAAAGAAGTGGGGGCAGCTTGGTTCTTGAAGAAACAAGAACAATATGAAGAAGAAAAGAAAGGAAAAAGAGAGAGAAAAAGCTAAGGAATGAAAAAGGAAAGAATGAGTAAATGAAAGAGAGAGAGAGAAAATGAGTATATTAATTGAACGAAGGAAAGAAAAAAATAAAACAAGGGCAGCCAATATGTGGGGGAGCTGCATGTGAAATTGGGGGAGAGGAGAGAGAGGGTTTTGTTGAAATATGACTTGAATTCGATTTGTATAATTAATGTGTAATGTAACTTCTTTAAGAAAGAGTGGAATATAATTAATTTAGTCAAAATGGAGTAAATTAAAGGACAATGACAGCCATAAAGGAGTCAAAATCTGCCATGAATTGATATAATGAAGTGTAAAAAGATTGAAGTGGAAAAAAAAAATGATGTGTGAAAGGTGTACTTGAAAGTATAGGTTGTAAGAGTACTTTCTTAATAAAATAAAATAAAATAAAATTAGAAAATTTATTCCAAATATTTTTAGCAGATTTTTCATAATTAAAATTAAATAATTATTTGAATTATTTTAGTATTTTAACAAATATGTTACCGGTATGATCAAAATACGCGAATACAGGCTATAAATGATATTTTTATAACCCGAAAAATTCTAAAAAATTATTTTATGAAAAGAAAAATATTTTTAAAATATTTTTTAATTATCAAATTAATTTATTTTATTTTTAGTATCGGGTCTTAAGCAAAATTTGATCCTGTAAAAGCCCGAACTAACTAAATTTTAGAAAATCAAAATTTTGTATAATATATAAAATATTTATCTAAAAATATAAGGCTTTATAAAAATAATAAAATTTTGTAATGAAATAAAAGTGAATAGTGCAAAAAGGCTAATTAATTACCGATAGTAATGAAAATACGTTAAAAAGGTTATAACTGTAACTTTTATAACCCGAAAAATTATATAACTGATATATTTAGAAATCTTATGAAATTACGAGTCTAACGGTACTAGTGGTATATTTTTTATATCTTGAGCCTCGGGACACGCTTTTCGAAATCTGTATTCGAACGGGTTCGAAATAAGTCAAAAATTTACCAATGTGATATTTTTAAGCAAACTTATATTACTACGAGCTATTCTACACATTTAACTACGCCTCGGCCTCCAAGGTTAAGGGCGTTAGTTTGCTGGACTAAAACTATTGTATTTCGGTTAGGGTTTCTGGGTGATTTTCCGGTTTAGATCTTTGCCAATTTGGAAACTGATATTTTATGTTTATACAACTTATTTAATTTGAGAAATTTATTTTAAATTTGATTTTTTGTATGTATTTAATATCTCTCGACGTTTTCAGAATTCTTTGAATTGAGTTTTATTTCCGAAAGCTAATCGTTATTTACTTTTTAATAATTTTTTTTGGGCTTTATATTACCCGATTTTATAAGTCGGATTAACTATGGAATTTTTCGCACGTCGTGGTTTTGAATTTGAAGACTGTTGAGTTCTCATTTTATGTTTAAAGATTTTCATTTTCTCAAGATTAAAAAGTTTCTGAATTCGTTCGTGATTTAGAACTAGTCAAAATTCGGTTTTAATTTGGAGTTATTTTTAGGGTTTATTTTCGAAGTTCATCTTAGAATTATTTACTGAAATTTTATGGGGCTTACAAATTTCCTCTCTTTTATAATGCTTTCTTATAGATCACAAATACAAGAACAAAGCACTAATTTAATTTTCTCTCTTTACAAGAGCTTACATATAATGAACAAAAGTACAAAAATTATGAGAGGAATTTTGGTTTGCTTGTTTGCAAATGAAGGCTCTTAAAACTTGTTTGAATCTCCCAAGGAATGTGTATTTATATTCTTTAAAAGTCCAAGCACTCGTTAGACATAACATCTAATAGATGACAAACACTAAATGCGTGCAACAACCACTTTAATAATCCTATCGGCTCACCGTCCAAAATGGACGCTCCTAGCTTGAACAAAATATGCCTTTGAAAGAACTAATCGCGCTCTTGATAAAATCAACAATCAAGGCTGGGGCATGTTGATTTTTACCAACTCACCAGTGCAACTTCTGCAAACACAAAAGCAAAGTACGCACACACACAACACGAATTCCTTGACACATATTTTTCCTTACATAGATTATCAATCTTAATCAAGCGAAGTGTATTTACAAAAAGATATACATAATTTTTGTCCTCATCAAAATCACATGTAGAATAAAACAATTTTATAGGTCTTACCAATGTTATTATTACATATGTAACCAAGTGCACTTACTAATAAAACAAATGACTTTAAATTTTTAAATTAGTGTTGTAGCACGTATTAGTTGAATTATTTCTGACTCTAAGATCTTCTCTTATAGTGTACGACTAAAAGTAGTTTGTTTATACTTTTGAATGTTGATCTTGTGTTATAAAATATATATAATAGTTTAAACCATATCTACAAGCTAACACTCCCCCTCACTTATGGGCTAGAATTTTGATTTTGACTAGGGACCATCAAGTGGATGATTTAGTTTTAATGGGGTTGAAGTGAGTGTGCAAGGAATCGAAATTATGATCTCATACTCTGATACCAACTTGAAATAAATGAAAGAAATATTGTGTTTTCACACTCTATCAATTTTGTAAGAGAAAAGTACAGATATATACATTACAAGAGAAGATCTTAAAAAGGAAACAAATCAGCAGCTATCAATTAAGTCCATATATCCTAGATGCATTATAGCTATTGATTTGTTTCCTTTTATGATCTTCTATTGTATTGTGTATGTTTGTACCTTTCTCTTACAAAATTGATAGGGTCTGAAAAACACAATATTTCTTTCATATATTTCAAGTTGATATCAAAGCAGGAGATCATAAGTTTGATTACTTGCACACTCACTTCAACCCCATTATAGCTAAGTTGTTTACTTGATCGGCATCAATCAAAATCAAAGTCTCAGCCCACAAGTGAGGGAGAATGCTATAAAATAAATACAATAGTTTACACTATATCTACAAGCTTAAGTTTTTAGATCAGGTGGTTATGGTGCTAATCTTAATATCTTGAAATTAAAAAAAATAGCCATTAGATTCTTGAGAAAAAGTGATAAGCAAGAAGTGGAAGGATAAAATCAAGGATCTCTATTGAAAATTAAAGAAGATAATGAAAGATAATAGTTGAAAATTGTTGTGTTTTAAGCATATAAAACATATCAAGTTAACCACATATATGACTTGAGTGATTTATGTGAGGTACAAGTTAAATAAGTGGATTTTTAATCCCTTTTGATTACGAAATCCTTCTTTAATCTTACAAAAATTTTAGCAATTTGTCTGTTCATTTTAGTTCATGTGTTTAAATAACCTGTGAAAATCACCTATAATATAAATAGTTTACCAAAAATATGCTATTCATCAAGATGACCAATAAAGGGGCCTTAATAGGTGGGCTCGACCCACATCAAATCATAGGACCTATAGGTCCTTCCAAAGTTAAAGTTAAAGTACACAAATATTTAGTTAATTTGGTCATCCTAAATGTAGAAATTGTTTTCCAAACTATATTTTAAATATAAAAAATCTTTCTAAAAGTATCTTCCAACCCTTAATTTATAAATCAATTATTTATATCATCATAATTCATCCTTGTACTAGTATTCCAAAGAGTCATAGTGAACATCAACATAACTATCATCATTAGAACCTGAAATGATAAGAGGGGAGGGAGAAGCCCAGTGCTACAATATTTTTGAACTCAGGCTCACAAGTAATATATGTGCTAATCTAATGCAACATATAACAAGTACATATAATTTAATTATCGTCAGATAAGTAATGCATCTGCAACATCTCGAAAAACACATGAATATAGAAGCACTCATGGCTCTAATACACCAAAAATAACAAGGAATCAAAAGCGTTTGGTTCATGCATTGCGGGTTGATAGACATTTAGTACCCTACTAGAAAGAAAAGGAGAAGCAATCTTATATGGTTCAATTTACTAAAATTAACCAAAGACAAGCATAGCACATTGCATTGCTTTAGCCGAGTTCTCATTTTCCCATTATAACCTCATTGCAATTTCAATAGAGCTCTAGCCGACTATATCGACTATTAAGTTCCCTTATCAATGACCTACCAAGTCATACCATACATTCTGTAGAAGTATAGACACTTAACTACGGTCTCCTCTCGAAGTTGCGATTGTGCTCATAACATAGTTCAAGATTGTTAACACTAAATTGAGAGCAATGCAACAGGTAACATGCAATTAATTAGTAGCTAAAACGCAAATACTACACACTTAATCTAAAAGTCTCAATCTCTGTTACAAGAAGCTCAAACCAATATTAATCCATTCATAAGTCGAAAAGCCATATTAGAATATTTCATATTCCTTCATAAATCAATTTACCATTTTATTACTTATATCATTGGTAATTACTTAGGTTACGATCCATAAGTTCATGGATCCTTTTGTTTTGGACTTAACTCTTTTTCATACATTAAATCTTAGATTATGGGTAAGCATTCTTTTATTTGTCTGTGTCATTCGTTTTATAAAGTTGTTTGATCAACTATTTTAGTTTAAGTTGGTTCATGAAGGCATGCTGACCCATTAGTGATTTATTTTGCTGGTGACTAGCTCTTAATTAATAAAGAGTTGTTAGTTAAGACCACTAATCATCTATCCTAGTCTATTAAGTCCTAATTTAATTTATCCCATATTCTTTCACCATTATGTTTGGGTTATATGTGACATATCCAACTATCTAAAAATAATTCCATTAGTTCATATTATAATTATTTCATGTAACTAGCGATATAAGTATCCAATATCTATTTACGTATTACAATTAACATGCCCATGTCTAAGTTGAAAGAAGAACATACAACATATTGTACATCATTATGAAAAAATATGAAATTTTAATTACAAATATGTTATTTAATTAATCAAGGCCTCTTCTGACATGTTATAAGTCATTATCAACATATTTATGCGTAAACATGCCATATTCTTATTCTATGTGCATAAAGAATAGAATTTAGTTTCCAAACGTGCTCCTAATGTTGATTGTAGGTTATATATCCATTTTAATATTTAAGTTCTAGCCTTTATCCAAAAGTGTTCAACACACATACTCATATCTCAAACCTTTAAAGATATTAAGTTCTAGGCTTTATATATTTAGTTTCTCTAGCTAAAATCATCCCATATATCTTCCATTACATATCTTTAGTCACATATAAGCCCAACATCACATATTCATCCCAATTCACGAAATATTTGCAAATTATTACCATATGACTAATATGACCATTTCATATATATTCACCATATGCCTAATCCATTTTCACATCTCCAAACAGACAAAATCCATTAAAAAAAACATGCAAGAGTCAACTATTAGTCTTAAACTTGCTAAAATCACCAGTTGCTCATTTATTATCTATGTTTCTTAAGTCATATCACTTTATTTGTAAACCCCCTTAATTTTTACAACCTGAATATAATAATTACCAAGAATATAACATAAAATTTTGAAGAACTTCGAGAAATAGTCACAAAGATCACTCTCGATTTTCGCAATTTATAAATATTAAAGTGTGAAAATTTTGATTATGGTTAGGAGATTAGACTCTTTACCAATAAAATTCCGAGACACAAAATGCAACTTCCATGACCTTGGATAATCGATGATCGATAATAAATTGATCGTTACATACACAAAAAACTTAAAACGATGTACAACACCTAAATGCCTAGAAATTTAAATACAAATTCTTGATTTCGATAATCAATCCTTGATTCCTAAATATTCAATTTCAACCAAAAATCCCCAACTCCTTAATTTCTAGAAATTCAAATCCGAATTCCTAATATTAAATATCAATTCCTAAATTCCTAAATTCAAATGAAATATCAATTTTCTTCTAATCAAAATTCCTAGGTGGGATTCCTAATTCAATTTAGTAAGAATTCTATTTCTAATTTCTTTTACCCTTATCTAATTTTTCAAGTTCAATTCCAAATACCCAAGCCTATAACCTAAAAGCTTGATTCTTGACATTACAACCCATCTACATAAGTCCAAGCCCATTATCCTAAAGACCCATAATTAAATGGTTAAGCCCATAATCAAGTACCCAAAGGCTCAAGCCCATAAGACCATCATCCACCATATTATCATAAATCTACATACATAAAATAAAAACCTAAGTTTTAGATATTTCTAAACATGAGAAAAGACAGAACACCCTCCCAGAAATCTTACTAAAACGATGTAAGCATGATCCAACCATGCAAGCATAATGCAAGTATGATGCGAGCATGATGTAAGCATGAGACCATAATTGTTAGAATGCTCCATTACATACTAAATAAAATCCTTGATTCTAAGAACTCCATCAAAGGTGAAAAGACAAAAATAACCCTCCCTCAATTCTACAGATTATTTCTTTTGTGAAATAACTAAAATATCCCTAATCTATTTAAGTAAATGACCAAAATGCTCTTAACCTTAGAAATAATTACAAGGCTTACATAATATAAAAATCCCTCTTAATAATTTAGCCTTTTCAAGCATAGAAACCATGGTTATCAAAACCGGTCCAGATCGGCCAGTTAGACCGGAACTGGTATTAATGTCGGGCCGGGCCTCGCCTAAAACTCGGTTTTGCAATGAATCGACGAGACCTGGATGACTCGGTCGATCCGGGCTGTAGACCCCCAAAGTTTTGTGATCTGTTTAGCATAAACCCTAATTGGAAAGTCAAACGGAAACCCTAAAGTCGACAAAACCCTAATCAAATGTAA
This sequence comes from Combretum micranthum, assembly GCA_024138025.1. Classification (NCBI taxonomy): domain Eukaryota; kingdom Viridiplantae; phylum Streptophyta; class Magnoliopsida; order Myrtales; family Combretaceae; genus Combretum; species Combretum micranthum. The sequence continues at coordinate 15,152 of JAMXBD010002597.1, forward strand.
TAATTTAAGTCCAGCAATCCCGTATTAGCAACCTTAAGAAAGTAAGTAAGAGATTAAAATGTAGAATAGTTCGGAATTACAAAATGATGCTTAAAAAGATCAGATTAGTTAAACCCAAATCGTTTTTGAACTCGATCGAATACAGTTCTTGAAAAACGTGTCCCGGGGCTTGGAATAGTAAATATTCTGGATATACCATTAGACTCATAAAATATAAGGTTTTCAAAAATATCAGTTTATAATTTTTCGGTAAGTAAAAATAATAGATATCGCAAGTATACACGTATTTTCTTACTACCGGTACTTTATTAGTCATATTGCTTTACATTACACTATTTACTACTATTCTACACTATTCTTTATCTCTACTTTTTTCTAACATCTCTTCTTACACCCTATATACCTATTATCTTTACTTTTTACTTTTCCATAACTTTTTTCATATCTACCTTGCTTATTATTACATTTAATCAACAAAATACAAAAAAAAAAAAAAAAAAAAACTCTCTTCCTCCCCTCTCTCTTAATGGTTAGCGCAACCACACACCACCACCCCCCCCCCCCTCCCCTCTCTTTCACTTCTTTACACAATTACTACCCATAAATTTACAACCAAAACTCTCTAACATTTTCCTCTCAACATTCTCTCTATCTACACTCTCAAACTCTCCAAAAACACTCTCAAACTATCTTCCACATACACAAAACCCATTCACACGTAATACTCTAAAAACTCTCTTTAGGTAAACTTTCTTTACACATTTCTTCTTCCCATGTCATGTAACTTTATATGACTATGGTGTGAGTTTCCAAAAATGTGAGTTTCCAAAAACTAAATGTTATGAAAGCCACACAATGTTCATGCTAAAATCTATTTACTTATTTATGTTGTTACTTTACTTTGTTCATATTATTATTGTTATTATACCTAACTAAGTATTATTATGTATCTACATATATATATTATATATATATTCTTTAGAGCATATAAGCTTATTTGCAATTTATTTATTTTCATGCAAAGTAATTTATTATTTCATGTTGTTTTAAGACTAGTCTCTAGTCTTAGACTTGTCCTCATCAAGTCAAAACAATTTTCTTTTATTTTGTTTCTTTCTTTGGGACTAGTCTACCTTTTAGTCCCGGGAGTCTTGAAAAAGCTAAGACTCCAATACTTGACTTTATTTTATGTTATTTTTACTTGTTATTATTTCTCATAAGCATGCCCATAAAGATTGTTGTCCAAATCTTTAAAGCTCCATTAATATTTTAACAAAAATGAGATTTTATCACCTAAGGATAGTTTTATATGAATGTAGAATCTATAATTTAACAAAGTAAATTTATTCTTTTCCAAACTTTAGAAAGAACTCACTATAATTTTAAAAAGCTACTCTTGCTTGAAAAGCTTTTTAATTGCACTGTCTTCCAAAAAGAAGATGATTTTGATGCTAAAATGATTTCTATAAAAACGTAATGTAAAGGAAAACCCCATGAAAAAGGAATGAGAATTTTCAAATTAAGATCTTTTCAAAAAAATGGTCAAAGAAAAATAATATAGAAAACAAATAGGAAAAGTGACACTAATATTGAAAAATTTCGAAAAGAAGAAATTTATTCTTATCAAAATTCATTTAGGAAAATAGTAAGATAAACATAAAGTAATTCTTTAAAAACAAAGGAACCAAAATATTCGTTTTAAAGGATTTATAAAATAGATTTCTTGTAAACTATGGTTTTCCACACCCTTAACTAACATTGTTTTACTCAAAAAAATTTGTTTGGACAACAAACACTTGAGGATAGATAAAATATGAGCTATATGTCTATGAAAGAGAATTTTTCAACTATATAAATAACTAAGTATTTATCAAAGAAATTTTTGGATGGTTTAATGTTTGAAACAAATTGCTTTTGGAATATGAAAATTTGTGGTGAATCTGATTGCCACTGTTTCGGAAGCTAAATGATCTAGTTTGGTGAAAATAGTTTTAGAAATGGATAGATCTTTCCAAAAAGGTAGAAATCGGTATATTATACGCGCAATTCCGAGTTAAAATGATCAAGTTATGGCCATTTTAACTTAGAATCATCTCTTATATGAACTTTGACGTTCCTAAGACATAGTTTTGTCAAATCTCAAGAAAGTTATCAAGAAATATTCATTTTGATTATTTTCCTTAACTAGGTGATTCTGAGGAAGAATACTCATACCCCGAGGATTATTTCGATTAAGTGGATTGTTTGAGCGACTCATCCATTTAGAAGAAGTGTTGACATGGCATTGTGAGTTTATTTCCTTAAAAAGGCTTGACTTGATTGTGCTTGTAGTTTAATCACATTAGAATTAAGGAAAGATAACTTAATATGTATGTGAAAATTGTTGAAAGTACTATAAGAATATCGAGACAAGAATTGATTGTAAGTAATTGTTTGTTTTAGTATAGTACTTGACATGTATGAAATTTTATGATCACCTTAAAATTATTAATAATGATGCTATGATATTTTAAATAAATTGATTCATACATATCACGAATTGAGTCACATTGCATGGGGTTATTATCCTTGGGTGAGAAGGATGGTAGCTCGGTCGAAAGCAACACTTGGCGGTTATGATCGAAAGTGATTGCTTGGCGACATGGAATTAATCAAATGCTTGGCGAAGTTCGGAAGCATGCCTCAACTTGAGTAGACTTAATATGCTTGGTGGTATTGATCGAAAGCATAATTTAACTAAAACTACTCGTTTTGAGGTTACGTATCGTCAAACCCTAAATGGAGGGCGTAAATCCATTCAACATATAGTTCTTGGAAAACTATATGCCTTGTTTGCCTACGTATATGTTGCATTTCACTTGATTGATTATATAACTTGATTGAATTTCACTACACAACAAGTTTACTTATGAAATAATTCTCACTAAGCTATTAGCTTTATTCCTATAGATATCTTTTGCAGTTTACTATTTGTGGTTGAGGCCACGTGGACCCTGTAGCCAGATATTTTCCTTTTGGTTAAGGAATTCTTATAAATGAATTTAACATCAGATAAGGTGAAAAATTCTTAGAAAATTCTTGTAATAGATTATAGTTTTTTTTACGGGGAAATGCCCCTAAGATTTGTAAGATTATGGTTATGAATGAATGAATATTATGAATCCTCTTTTCTTAATTTGTTATTATATCTTCTTAAGCTTCATAATTCCATGTATGGTCCTCTAAAATTATGAGAGCATGCCTTACGCTTAATATCGAAGCTTCCGGTAATGACTAAGGTTGTCATACTTAAGCTTTAATATTGAGTATAGCGGACTATTACGTTTAAGGTACCCTTTAGGGCGTGACATGGGCGATCGAGCCGGTCGACCCGGACAGGTTGACCAGGATCCAAAAAATAAAAATAAAAAATTAGAAATTTAAATATTTATTCATACTTTATTATAAATTTATAAAATATAATCATTAAATCATATTTATTTAATAATTAATTGATGAATTCAATCAAAATATAGATTTATTGAGTGATTACACACATATTGGTCTTTTATAATTAAATTATCCCTTATATTTTTTTTTCTTGACCCTGTTTTGACCCTCGGTGGAACTCGATCGGACCCCCGACCCTTGACCCCTTAGCCTATCCAGGTCAAATCCCGGTCCGGTTCTGTCAACATTACTAGAAACTAAATCACATACATTAAATTTTAATATTTCTCAAAAGATGTAACCTTAAGTCTTTAGTTTTCAACCCAAGAGTATCTTAAAAATAATGTAAAAGCCATAGACTTAAATTAGGAGACATTGTTTCAAACTAATTGATAAATTTGTACACTATTCATAATATCCAACATGATATGAAGTTTCCTGCCTTATGTTCATTAGAAAAATTATCCGATGAAAAGTCCCTAGAATTTTCTTCATAAGACTGTTTAAAATTTCTCAAATTGAAAGGAATTTATCAATCACCATACTTTCATCTATTTTATCATAAACGTATTTTATTTTATCCTACCTATTGCTACTCTCGAGATTTTTGCCTCAATTTTAGAAAATAGAAAATAGACAATAATAATAAATAATGATAATACAAGTATCTAAATGCTAAGAAATAAACTACAAGTAGACATAAGCACAATTATAGTATAAAACCAGTTAGAAATTCTCCTAACTAATAAAAGATACCAAAGATAAAACTTTGCCACATGAGTCCATAACTCACTAGACACTCATATATAGCTCTAGATTTCAAGTGTAAAATGAAATGATTAATTTTTAAAGCATATTGGCTAGAAAAATGATAATTTAGAAATGAATCACTAGGGTTAGAAAATACGATGGAATTAAAAATAGATTAATATCTCTAAATCTAGAATAAAATAAAAGTTCTAATTTCACAAACATGAAATTTAGGAAATTCTGATTCTATAGAGCCTATAATCCTAATTTAACCTATTGAGCCTAGAAACCTTCATCATGTAAGCGAAAATCTAAAAATATTCAATCATGTAAGCTTTAAATTTAAAATTTCAACTCAAAATTTATCTAAGAAAAATATAGAACCTTTGGACATAATTAAGAGTTGTTTTCTTAAACAAACTGATACATTTATACTTGTATTACTCAATATTCAACCCGATTGCTTAGATATTGTCTTCTCTTCATTAATAACTTTTAATATTACATCATATATAATACTTTCTTCCCTCATTTCTTCTTGAACCATCCAAGACCATTAAGGAGAGGGGGTGGCACCCTTACCTTCTTGGAGAAGAAAATATCACTTTCATAATCTTATCTTCATAGATATCGAAAGCGACCTATTATCTAATAAGCATTAATGCATGATGTGATGCAAAACTAAATTGATCTCTTTCTCTTCTCACCATAACCCTTATCCATGAAGGAGGAAGAAAGCCATCTAATCAAGTTCTCTTCTTAATCATTAAGGAATTTTTATGATTAAATGATATAAGCATTATGCAAGCTTATTGTCTCTACATAGCCCACCATAGGTTATGTGTGCTCACATTTAGCTTTGGGACCATAATTTCTTCATATTTTCCCTTATGAACCATAATCACCCATGCATGCATAAGCAAATATCTAGATTTCATCCAGTCACATTAGTTCTTCTTATTTAAGTTAAGTAATGAATCAAAGACAAATTGAAATGTCATTATCTATGAAAAAGACCCTAGAAATTGCCGTGAAAGACAATGCATTGAACCAACAAACACAACATCAACCAAATTTTCAATATCTTTTCATTAATACCTTTTATAAGCTAAAAGGCAAATGAAACCCTAAAATTCTCTAAGATGTTGTGAGTTATCCCATTCGAACATTCACGAACATATCAACATCAAACCTATCAATATCTCTTTAAAAAGAAGGCACATGAAAGAGAAAACAAGAGCCAAACTCTAAACCCCCAACTATGACCCTTGTAAAATCGTGAGCCCCCACATCCATTTCAACACATATTTCAACATCAACCACCTTGCTTTCATGTATGAAAACTTTAGCTAAAATCCCAAAAAAAAAAAAAAACTGTAACCATATCCAAAATAGATAAAATAATTTCTCCTTCAAGAATCAAGTCTATAAGGTAAGAAATCATCTCAAACAATTTAGATTTTCATTAGAATTAAAATCATCTATTCCTATTCTCTATACTAGCATTTCAATTCTCTTCATAGGAAGAGAGTGTTAACTTCAATTCCTACAAAATCAAGGTAAATTCTCTACCATCCTAAAACTGGATTTCGTTTATGCTTAGAATTCAATAAAACATAAGTTGATACTTTGATCTAAGCATCTTATAATGTTAGGTTATTCTTAGGAAGTTAAGCACGCTATATGTTTTATTTAATGAAACTTAAATCATGCTAAGTAATTTAATATTTGACAAAAGGATTAGTAAGTATGAATGTCTCAAAGAACTTGAACAAGAAAAACCTAAAATCTAATATGAATATTTTAGCTTTACATTAAAAGAAAAAATAATGGATCTAGGCTTAAATGTCATATTATATGTGATGTGATACATCACGTCATCATAATAAGAAATCATAATGAACACCAATCACGGCCATGATAAAACCCGTGATCTCCTTAGATTTCAATTTCAATACATATCACGGTTCTAACATAGGCCATTATCTTCAATGAGTAGAAATTTTTACTTGTCATGCTCATGATCACCAACCACGGCCTGCACCAAGCCCATATCTAACAGCCTATCTTTAAAACTTGTAATTTACAAAAATTCCTCAAATAATGGAAAGTTAGGGCTATAAACATAAATCGATGTAAACCATATGAATTTTAGATAATATGGTCAGTAGATTAAAAATATATACCTAGACCAAAATCAAGAGAAACATAATGAAAATAAATAATAATAAGTGATTTAGCCAAAAGAGAAGTAGTAAACTTAAATTGAGTTTAATCACTAAAACTTAATAAAATATACACAAAACAAGGAATAGAACTTAAAATAAGGATTAAAAATACAAAGCAAGAATAATAGGCATCATAAATACACCTTTTGTATCCTTAATATGATGTAGGTAAAAATATACAACATAAATGATTAAACTAGATGATTGAAAACTACATCCAATAAGCTCTTCAATGCCTATTCATATGCTGAAAATGGAGTTAAAATGAGTACAATAAACTTGGTTTGCGATTATGTGATTAAAACTAGTATTTGAAATCATTTTAGAGATCTTTTTCTAAGAAAAGTGAGTTTATACGAATTTTATAATTTTTATGAAGAATTTAAGCTTTATGAGTCCTAAAACATATATCTAAATGATAAAAATCAGATTAAGAATGATAAAACTCAACTTGAGGGCACAAAGGTGCAATTAGATTTATTACATAAATATGAGTATAATAATGAGTATCTGTTATCTCATTTCATAAGAGAAACGGATCAATTCTTGAACTCTCCAATAGGATATTAAGCGAGGATAACAGGTGAGTAACTTTAACCTTATCACCTTGTTTATAATTGTAATATAGTTGAATATGTGATAATACATTAAAACTGTTATACATGTGGGGTTAATTATATAACGTGTTGCTCGGTGTATGATTGGTTGTCAAGAGTATGATAATGAAAGTGATAACTGCTTTACATGATAAATATAGTTTAGGAGCATGCTGAGGCCTATTTGTGAAGTGTAAGGTCACTTTTGAAATTGACCTAATACTATATGATCTCATAATAAGCCTATTATGCATTGTACAAATTGCATTTTCGCTTTGAGACGTGGTAGCCTGCTACATACTAGCATTTTGTCTCTCTGGTGTTTGCTTGGTTTTTCTAGATGATATTTTCCTAGTTCTACGCAATGTTACCTTTGCTTTGTCCAATTCCACAGGTAGTAAGTAGGCAATGAAGGAAGTCACCTATGGTATCAACATGAAATGGCCAATACTTAATGGTGTTTATAAGTTTCAAGGATGAAAATGAAATGCTTTGAAATGATTTGTGAGAATGAATGGTACCCATTTGCCTTGATTCTTAGGCTCTCATGGGTGTGGCAGATCATTGAGAATAGGTTCCTTCAACGCTAATGAGAAGGAATAAATTTCCATCCTGTTTAGATTCTGGTTACCTAAACCTATACTTATGCATATGATTGATTTTCCCATTGCATATGCTTCCTAATGTTGCTTGCTTGTTATTGCTTGATGTGTGGTTTGGTCAATTATCTCATTAACCCATGGTTTTGCTCACTCCCCAACAGTTTTTACGTAGGAATAGTGCTTGTTGGGATTAGGCTAAGAATGGGTGAAGAGTATCCTTCATCGAATTTTCTCAAAGTTAGAAAGATAGGATATAATGAACTTAGAATACAATTTTAGATAAATTGTATAATCTTTTGAATTTTATGTTCAAACTCAGTTTTACAATTTAATAGGAGATATTGATTCTCTCCAATCTTGGAAAAATGTGGAAAATCAAGTTCCTTAGTGAATTTAAATAAAGATATCTTATATACATGTATGATTAAATTATGTGAAGTTAATAAACAAAATAGAGTCTTGTAATATTTGATTTGCAAGACAGTTTACATATTACAGGCACACATGTGGTATGTTAACTATAGGATAATTTTACTAGGCCTTTATTGAGGTTGTGACATTATCTCATTATGTTAATTCTTTCCTGAATAAATACCCAATTAATCAAATATCACAATTATGTATTCTAAACAACCTAAATGACAATTCAATTACGCAAAGCATCTCCAAATTACTAAGTTACTCATTTAGGGCCTAACTCATTATTCTGTTAACCCATGCATTATAGGCTATTATCAATTGTCCTTAAACCCTAAAAACCACAAAAAAATAATAATTGGCTCATTATTACCACTCTTTCAAATAAGGAGTTTTGGAATAAAAATGCTTTTTCCTAGTGATTTCGGCCACACACATGACATTATCATACTTAAATATACTTATACTTAATAGATATCATTAAACCCTTAAAATTCATCACATGATTATCAAATATCTTAGTTAAATTGTCAAAATTATAGACAAAAAAAATCAACCTACAACACCAATTTGCAACAATCACTAGCATTAATTCCTTACACACTATCGTTGAATATTAACACGACATCCATTCATCACTAATTAACCAAGTATAGGGGTAGAGATGGGATTCGTGTTAGAATTATACATCAAAATTCTCTAATAAATATAAAGTATTGAATTATAGAAATTTTACATTTTGTGATTCTTATGGGTTTTTAATAATTAAATGTAATAAAATAAAGGATATGATCGATCAATCCTTGGATATGACTCACCAAAAAAGAGGGATTAAAATAGTTGTTCCAACCAACTGATATTATATGTGATTAAAAGAAACAACAAAGAATAATCTTGATAAAACTCAATATTACGTAAAAGGGTTTTAGAAACAATTTCAAGAAATCTAACAAAGGCAATTGATCACAATCAATGTCAAAAGATATCCAAGATAGATAGGTTTCTCTTAACATAATCCTAATGGCCTTTATATACTCTTATAAGTCAGGCAATGGCAATAAAGAAACATAAAAGTCTAAACAAATAAAATAAGAAACTTAAATAAACTATGAAAATAGGGCACGATGGCATGCTCCACCACGATCATGCGTTGGATGATGAACTTCATTATCACACAATCGAACAATGAAACAAGGCATATTACAGCCATAAATCATGCAATCATAGTCCTAGGCAAGATCGCGCCAACTCTTATGAGTTAAGATTTGGATTTGAAACAATTTTCAACTGGAGTTAAGATGCTAACATAAAAGAAGTCTATACACTAGTGCTAAAAATAACCATTATAGTACATTTATTATAAGGACAATGTCATGCCCCAAAGGGTACCCTAAACGCGATAGTCCGCCACACTCAATATTTAAACTCAAGTATGACAACCTTAGTCACTCTATGATGAATGTAAATCATAACAATTATTTCTAGATTTAATCTATTACATGATCTAAGGGGCATACCCCCGTCAAAATATTAAGAGTTCTTTTCGTACAACAACCATCATATATATATCAATTTAGGAGATTCAACTAGAAGTCTACGCCTACATCTAGGTCCCGACTTCTTCAAAAAGCTCCTTAGAGACCAAAAGCTGTATTTGAGGAAAGTGGCTTCTCGGAGATAGCCATAAATATTCATACTGCAATAGGAAACTATTGGGATATAAGCTTACGAGCTTAGTAAGTTCCACTTCCAAAATTTAATGCTCAATAGTATATATAACAAACAAGTTATTAACAACCATATGAATGCACAAACACGTGAGCATACAATACATAAGACCATTTGGAAGTCTTATGCTGAATGGATTTACGCCCTCCATTCGGGGTTAGGTGTTTTAGGCCCATACGACTAACGATTTAAATTTTTTTTCTCACTTTTTATTATGGTTGATACAGGTGCCCACCCACCCACATTTTAAATTTATACCGTGGTTGATACAAGTGCCCACCCACATACATTTTTAATTTATACTGTGGTTGATACAGGTGCCCACCCACACACATTTTCAATTCAGGTCCACACGCCAACATTCAAGGTTATAGGCCCCTCGTTGCCCAGCTATTATGCCTTCTTCCCACAAAGGTATAATAATATATGCAATGTGACTCACATATGGTATGCATGGTCAATTTGATTACAAGATCATGGAATATTAATTTAACAATTTATGGGTGATCATAGAGATTGCAGACATATCAATTCTATACTAAGTCATACAAATAATTACAACAAGCTCATTTCGATATTCTTAGCGTCAATTCACCCACGTAGAAATAATATCCATACAATCAATTTTATATTTGTCCTAATTCTAATGCCACTAATATTACAAGCACAAGCATAAAATTTAAAGATAGTGAACTCACTTTGCCATGGCGTGAAAATCTACTTAATCGTAATAGTTCTTGAGAAGGTCTAGTCCGCCTCCTAAGTCTCCTAATCAAAAGAAATAACTCTAATGAGTATTTCTATGAAGTTTGAATGAACTTATAAATTCTATACTAACAAGTTCATCAAAATTCGTCTAAGAGGAAATTCCAACTTAAAATGGCCATAACTTGGTCATTTTAACTCGGAATTTTGCATATCATTTACCAATTTCTACCTATTCGATGAGAGCTATCTATTTCTAGAATTATTTCCAAAAAACAAGGTCAGTTGTCCATGAAAAGTAGGGTAAAGAATACTACACGAATTTCCATTCCACAATTCAACTTCTAACCTCAAAACAAATATCATACTAAAGCTTTGATAGATACTTAGCTATCATTATATCTTATAAGACTCTATTATATACATATATAACTCAATACCATGCATGATTCATGAGTGTGGAAATTTCTAATTTCTCATGTACTTAGATAATGTCAAATAAAAGTATATGACATTACTTTCCTAACTTTGTTTTTACAAGTGCATCATGTATATATGTAACACCTACAAGCTATTGTCATGAAGGCTATGAGATGATCTATCTATATGTATATATATAGTAGCAAGAATTCTTTTTGAAAAACTTTTACTTTGTAAAACTTTTGAAATTTACTAGACTTAAGAAAAATAGTTTTTCTTCTTGTAAAATTATACTTGCTTTTATCAAACTCAACCTTGATGACTTACATATCCATCACCTTCATTATTAAATAAAAACCTTCATTTTGGGTTAGAAATAGATATTTATATAGGTGGTTTACCTAATTACGAATTTTATAAAATTTTTGAAAATGAAAACATGGTTTATATATTCTTGGAAACTATTCATTGTTCTAAGATTATACTTGGATAAACATCTCTTATCTTTGTCAAAATTAGGTCTTATTATTTGTATCCCTTAGGACTTCCATTTTTTTTTTTATAAAATCATTTTTGGCTTTTGGAAATAGGTGTTTAAATAGTGGCTATTTTAAATCTGAATTTTAAAATTTTCATTTCATATTGTTTTCTTTGTAAAACTCATTTAGTCTTTTAAAAACCATTTCCTAATCAAACTTACCCCTTAAGGCTTCCATTTCTGTAATAAAAATCTTGTTTTTGAGTTCAAAAATGAGTGTTCACATTTCAAGCTTCCTTTATTACTAATTTAAAACTTGTTTTTGAGATTGAAACATAACTCTTGTAAACTTTTCCTTGTTTTGAAAATATTCCTTAGTAGATCTAAGCTTTACTCATCAAGATCACTCATTTATGATATATATTCCCTAAGCTCTTCATTTTTAATGTAAAATACACATTTTGAAGTTGAAAAATAGATTTTCTAAATATAGTTGCTTTTTTATCCGAATTTTCAAAAGTTATTTTTGTTGAAACTAAAGTAGATCTTGGGCTTTCTAATACTTTTCTACTATCATCAAGCTATTACAAGTTATTTATATGCATAAAACAAAAGTCTAATGCATTTATGAGCTCAAAACAACTAGATCTAGTTTATTATACTAATTATAAATGCATGAATACTATGACTATTATGTGGATATGGCTAGATGATGAATACATGCATAAAATGTTAATAATAACAACATAACTTGATAGTAAAACAAGATAATAGCAAAATAACTTAAATAACAAGATTTATAACATTGTGATGGCAATGATCTCATATTCAAGTGTTTCCACATCCCTAGCTTGAAGCTCATGGGGATTTTTGTGTGGAATCACATATGAATAATCTTGCCATTACATGTTTTTAAGGTTGTATAGTATAGATCTATTACCTACTAGATGTGTGGAGTAAGAAACTTGAAAGAAAAATAAAAGTGTGAGTGTGTGTGGAGAGAGGGAGAGGTCACGGTACAAGGAGAAAAGGGAGAGAGGATTTTGCAAAAAAAAAAAAAAAAAAATTCTAAGGTGAAAAGAAAGAAAGAAAGTGAAATGAAGTTGGTATAAAGGGATATATATAGACTTGTGGATTAGGGTTTGTTGTAATAAAAGAAATTAAATAAAACAAATTGTGGTTTCACAAGAGAAAGGGAGAGAGAAGTGTGTTGTGTTGTGTAGGTTTCATAATTAATTAAGTAATTTAAGTAGTAAAAGTTATATTGAAAAGTAAATTATAAGGAAAATGATGAAATTATAAGAATAGGATGTAAGGATGTAAGAAATAGGTTATGGGTAGTTGTACTTGTGAATAGTGTGAAAGAAATCAAAAAGTATATTAGACATTTAAAGTACCGGTAGTAATAAAAATACGATAAAAAGATTATATCTGTAATTTTTATAACCCGAAAAATTATATAACTGATATATTTAGAAATCTTATGAAATTACGAGTCTAACGGTACTAATATCATATATTTAATATTTCGAGCCTTGGGACACGCTTTTCAAAATCTGTATCCGATCGGGTTCGAAATGTGTCAAAAATTTGCTAATCCTATCTTTTTAAGCATCCTAGTATTATTACGAACCAAACTACATTTTTCACCCGTATTTCAACTTCTTGGTGTATGAATACAAGATTGCCAAATCTAAACTACTAGGGCTTCTTAAGAATTTGTTGACTTAGATTTTCCGATCGTCTTTCCAGTTTAGGGGCTTACAGACAAAATTGGAGGATTTTGCCAACATTCAAATTTTTTAGAAGCTTTATACACAGAAGACTTAGGGTGGATTTCAAGCAATTATTAGAGGTTGTTACTTGCTTGCAAACAAATTCTCTTTGCTTCATTAATCAATTTTGTTCTTTGTACTTAAATTTACAATTTTATATGGACAGAGTTAAAGTAGTACCCATTGTGAGAAATTTGCTATCTTGTGAAAAGGCACTGATCTTACATTCATTGAGTAATGGTAAGAACTTGTGTAGCTCTATTGACTAATGAAATAGTTGATTACTAAAAGTGTGGTTAACCATTGGAGGAATTGATGTTCGTGAAGAGTAGAGAATAGGTAGTAGTCCTAACTCTATTTAAAATTCTGTGCTTGATCTCCCAACTCACAAGTTGAAAATTGTTTAATATCCAAATCATAACTCACAAGAGTTTGAACTCCTTACTACTCACAATATTAATAGTAGTTTACTTAGCAACTAGCGTTCAAACTCCTTACATCGGTGTCTATACTCATTGTGATTTGAGATCGGCAGCTACTGATCAAGCTAATATCTATACTCTAACTACAATTACAAGATCAATTGTTAGAGTTGCAGCTAAAGTTTGGAAGTTAGGGGCTAGTATTTGGACTCTAACTGTAATTCAACGATCAATAGTGGACAAGTCAAGCAAAAACACATTGCCATCACATGCACACAACAAGTTGTAATCACACATTTGAGCACAAGTTGGTTTTATGCCAAGCTTTTGAAGTGATGGATTACCCATTTTGGTTGATTTTTCATAAAACTTATTTGGGGTGGAGGGTGAAAGAAGGATTATTCATTGACTTTGATATTACGAAGCATCTTCATCTTCTTCTTTTACCTTTTTTTTTTTTGTGTGTTTGCCCATTACAAAAAGGGAGAGGGATTCAAATCTTGTTCATCTCACTTGGATTACTAGTATTAATAGGCTATGTGCGCATTGGTCAAAGGGTCTCTGTCTTTTTATAAAATATTTTGTAAAAAGAACAAAAATTCTTATGAATGAAAATTTTTGTTTCTTTTCAATCTATATTCTTGAAGCTTAGTTAGAATGAGTGAAGTTTGAAACGTGGTGGACAGAGTGTAGCTTTCTCTATGACTTCTCGTAGTTTTTAAACCTTATGGGTTCTACAAGCTATAGCAATATGAGGAAACGTTTTCACTTTTTCTCATTGCTTTTCAGACTCTGTGAAGTTCTTGGAGTTGGATTATTATTTAATGCATAAGGAATTATCATGAATATTGCAATGCAAAGTAATTTACCAATCGCCAAAGACATTTACTTTATTGGCCAAGCATGATAAAAGAGATTTGATTTGCAATTTGTTAAGAAAATAAAATGATTAAAAAATTTTAAGACTTACATAAAAAAATATTGAAAATTTTCCAAAATTTAAATAAAGAACTCTAGATAAAATAAAATTAATCGGATAATTTACGAAATTGGTGTAAAATTATGCAACAAGGAAAAAGGGAAAGATAATTAAATATACAAAATTGTTATACTTATCAAAAAGCTGCCCAGAAATTTGTTACAGCATCAGCAAATAAAAACAAAATCATTTCATAATATTAAAGTGTTTAATCGATAAAAAATTTAAGTATGCAATTAGTGAAGAAATTTAAGTAGTAAAAGTAAATTAAAAATTATTCAATAATATTTGAAGTTTCTAATTAAAAAATAAATTAAAGTATGTGATTTTTTTAAAAAAAGTTGTCCAAGAAAAAGAGTAGATTTGGTCTTTAATTATTTCAACATTAAATGCAAAAAAAAAAAAAAAAAAAAAAGCCACCGCGTACTTGCACCTAGACATCCCACAAGCCACAAACTTTATTGCGCCTTGCATGCCCAGCCCCACGTCCACACGGCCTCGTGCTTTCAAATTTTTTCGCTTATCCGTACTTAGTGGCCACAGCGATGCTCGCGCATGCTTTTACTCACATTTTTTGCCCATCTACCCGAAAAAAAGATTCTTGGTTTATTATTATTATTATTATTATTATTATTATTATAAAAACGATAGACTTGCTATATAGTTTTTATAGCACTATTCATACAGAATAAATTTACCAATAGCTATACTTACGGATAAATTCACGTAACGTGTTAATATTGATAAAATATTTTTCGGTTAAATCTTAAATGCACGTGTGACATATACATTATTAAAAATTGAAATGAAAAGACAAGAAAATTGCTTTCTTATTAGGTCATATTCTTATTAGATGAATCGTTTGCCATTCTTTTATATTTTTTAATTTATTTTTATATATATTTTGTTGTGTGTCCCCATTTGTTAAATGGTATTTTGTTTCTTGAAAATAAATAGATGATAGTTTTTTCTCTATTAATCTCACTGTGTTTCGTTATAATAAATGCAGGGCTTATATGTGTGGACTAAGAACCAATGGATCTAATTACTCCTAATTCTAAAAAACAGATATGGAGGTTGGCGGCTGAAACACCAATAATTCCTTTTGGCCATCTCAATTTACCTAAATAAGGCTACATAATGACATCCGTCTTAATGCTTGGGTGTTCTTTTATGACCATGAGTAATCAATGATACTTTTTTTCACAGACAATTTTGCCAATTACAATTAGCATCGATCATCCTTATCATAATAATAATAAGTTCTAAAGATATGAGATATGGACAAATAAGTATTCATAAGCATAGACATTGATACGAGCGGCGTTTGACATCTGATATGGCCAAACTACTATTGGTAGGTTTAATTTGTATGTCCAGCACAGCCATATATAGGGTGCAGACAAGCCGGGCCAAGCCAGGCTTTTGCTTGCTCGGGTTCGGCTCGTTTATTTTCTAACGGGCTCAAGCGGAGCCAAGCTTTTAACGAGCCTAGAATATGCAGGCTTAAGCTCGGGCCCGAGCCCGTTAAGCTTTTTCAAGCTCTAACTCGGCTCATTTAGGCTGGTTTCTGAGCTCGAGCTTGGGCTTGTTTAGTTAAAAGAGCTTGAGCTCGGCTCGTTGAGCATATATACTTATTTTTTAATTATATTAATAATATAATATCAATATTATATATATTAAACGAGCCCTTATCGAGCCGTTCACGAGCTTGTTTCACGAGCCCTTAACGAGCCTATTCACGAGTCTTTAACGAGCCAATTCGCGAACTTGAGGACAAGCTCAGGCTCTGCTCGTTTAGCTAAACGAGCCTAAGTTGGAGCTCGAGCTTGGCTCGTTTAGCTAAACTACTAGAGCCAGGCCTGAACGAGCCGATTTTGAGTAGCTCGCGAACAGCTCAGCTCGTTTGCAGCTCAAGCCATATACATTATGAATCTCCATATGACCAAGTGAGTTGCTGGATCTCTGACGGGTTGTCGCTTCAACTTATTGACTCAATGAGTTGGGACAGACGACCCATTTAAAAAATAAAAATAAAAAAAAAGTGAAGGAAAAATAAATTTTAATAAAAATTTTTTAACTATTTTTTAAAAAATGAAAATTTATTTCTATTCATGACATTAAAAGTGTTATTATAATTAACAAGATAAATAATAAATGGAGTTAGTTGCATTTACAAAGCCAAAAATTTCCTTGTTTTTCTTTTCCTTTTAAGAATGTGTGATTTATTTTTGTAATTTTGAGAGTTGCTTTTGTATCCTCAGTGTTTTCTAAGCCTGTAATGTTAATTTTACAAGTGAAAATGGATGAGCTTGGCTACAAATACATCTTAAACAACTCTTCCAACGAATAAGGCAAAGAATATTTTTCATGAACTCAATTTCAGTTTAAGTTAAAATTTGTCCTAGTTAATTTTAAATTTTTTTATTTATCTTTATTTTATTCTTTGAAAATTTTAATTCAATTTCTTAAAAAAAATAATTTTTTAAAGTTCTTTTTTCTTTTAAATTATGTCTTTAAAAAATATTTTAGTCAATTCAATGAGCCACAAATGGGCCTACCTTACGTCGAGTCAGTTCTAGATTGTCCCTAACTGAACCCGTGATCCAGAAGTTCCAAAGTGGTTTTGGTCCATGCTCATGTCTATGTAAGCACTCAAAAATCCTTAATAATGTTAAGGAAGATGAGTATAATATGGTAGAAGAGAATAGGTATACAATATAGAAATTGAGCAAATTGGCATAATTTGATAATTTATAAGGATTATCTATGTATTGACCTTAGTAAAATTCTCATATGGTCATGCACTTTTGATGAAGTGGAAGCGATAACGAATAGGTACCTGGTAAAATGGGATAAAAACTTATTAGTGACAATCTTGTGATTTAACAACCAAAAAAAAAAAAAGAAGACAATTATGTGCTTTCAGGTCTCTATCTTGAAGGAAACGAGAGGCCAGCACCTTTAATGGTAAGTTACGTTGGTTTTAGGGCAAATTCCTTCATTTAGGCCCTCAAAATGACAACTTTTATATGTTAAGAAAATTTTAGATGTGTTGTAACTTTTTATAGACAATTTCATTTTGTTTGTCATTTGTGGTGTTTTGTTTGTCTTTTTATTTACTTTATATGCTCAAGTTTTATGACATTTTTCATTTTGGCAGTTTCCGAGTTCTATCTTTGGCGCTTTCTAGCTTGCATATACATTGTAAGGACTTGACATGTACTTCATCAAAAACTTCACATGCCAAGTCCCCAACTACGTATAATACACAAAGGTATTACATGCGAGGTTGTTTAAAAAGGAGGAGTTATGTTCATTACTTAATTAACCTGTTAAGATACAAGGCTTTACAAAATACTACTCATTTTAAGAGTATATAAATTTACATAAATACATAAGATAGAACCATCATTCATGGTACTTCAAGGGTTATAAAACTAAACTTATAATATACATGATAGAAAAACGTACGTACTTTACATAACAAAACATAGGCTTATGTGTAAGCCTTAGTTTATACTATTACATTTCAAAAGCAGGGTCTTACTTTTGTCCTTTCTAAGAAAACTGTCATGTCCCAAACTTGGTTCAAGGCGTGCCAGCCGCCACGTATAACACTTATGCATTATACATTAAGGTTGACCTAATCTACAGTTTATCGTGATCGTTGCTATATAAATTTTAGATTCTGAAATTGTTGAATTGGATTTTGAAAACAACTAGAGTTGTAGCGGAAAATAAATACATTTCTTTAAAACGATTTTTGAATAGACTACTTTCATGAGTGGACCATTACTTATAATAAAGTAAATTTCTCAAAATGGTTTTCAAACAAACTACTTTTGTGAGTAGACAAACGTTTATAAATAAATATCATACCATTAGGTATCTCAAAGTACACAATGTCTGGTATCTCAAGATACAACCATGGGATAGATATGCCTTCATCAATTTATAAGTTTGAAAATATGATCAATAACTTTTGTTATAAACAGTTCAACGTTCTTAGGCACTTAACTCGTTAACAAGCTCCTTTAGAGTCGTCCTATACTCGATAATCACAAGCATCTGGATCATCACCTAAAAAAGAAGGAATGAGCCGAAGCCCGGTACGACAGCAACACAAGCACACACGAGATGGGCACACACGCTATTCTATATGCAATGCAATAACCAATAGTTTATATCTTTAAATTAAAGTGCGATAAACAACAGTGGAGCACTCACACTCCGGCAACACACTAGGAACCTGGGGGTCCTGAGTAGCAGCAACTACTCAGGGGGTTGATATAAGCAACCCAAATACCTATATCTCCTATCTCTATAAGTAATAGCCTCATTTGGGGGTCACAACCGTTACGCATCTTACCAATCACAGTCCATAATATAGTGTAGCTCAACCGATCCTATAAACGTAAACATACTACATTACTTCTCTCTAATCCAAGTAGACGTTATCCCGCTACCGTTTCCCCATCAGTTACCCGCCATACCACCATGCCCATGGGGGCCTAAGCGCCTAACTACCGTGCGGCACCTCATAGCAAGGTTGCCGCCCCTCGGGCCAGGTTTCAAAAACGGCTACGCACAAGCAATAAGTAATTATTAAAGTAGTCTTTAAGTATTAGTTTATTTAAAATGCCTACCCTAGCACGCAACACACAAGTCACCGCGTACCTGGTATAAAATCCGTGCTCTGAACAATTAGAAGATAGACTAGAAGATAAAGCAGAATGCAGACTCTTAACAAATACCTGCTTCAAAGATTAATTCATATAAGCATTTGAATCAATTATCAACTTATATCAAACTCGTATTAACTAGTCAGTTTTCTAGCAAATATACATTTGAAACAATATGCTCCTCTTATTATTCATGGTCTATCATATTTTAGAAATTACGTACTCCTTATCATTTAAGGTTTAACCTAACATATTATCGAAGCAATTTCTAGTTAATATGATCATAGGTATTCATCAATTAATAGCTAAGTATAAAATGTTGGTTTCTGAAGGAATTTACTAAGCTAATATTAGTTAATAAATGTATATTAATTTTATCTAATCAAGTTGAATATAATTAACTAGTCAAGTTTACTAAATGGTAATTATGTCATTAAAATGATAAATTCTATAATATGTCCTATATCAATCTATTAAACTTTTATTAAGCAAAAGACTTATTGAAATATAATTATTCTATTTATGTCATTCATAATTTATTTTTAAATCTAAATAGACTAAGGAATCTAAACTAGTTTCCTATTATGTTTGTACTATCTTGTGATGTTATATTTATACTTATTTTACTAAATAAATTCATAAAATAAAAATAATTAATTATTTATCTTAAAAATCATAATTTAACATAAAAACACATTATTTACTTTTATTTCATTTCATTTGATTAGAATTAACTTATCTTAAAATCCCTCATTTCATTTCCTATAGAAAACTGTGATGCATCTAACTTTAATAAATCGATTTATTATCTTAAACACGGGTTCTTAAGTCTAACAAATTTTTATGTAAACTTCCTAACACAGATATTTACATGTTTATAAGGTCATTTGGCCTAAATTAATTAGTTAATTATGGTTTTAATTTTAATTAATTCAAAACTGTCCAGAGCAGGGCATAGGTAGCGATGACTTATTAGTTCGATCGAATTTGACCATCAACCAGACCGGTTCTTGGCCGGTTCTTTACACCAAATTAAAGTAAACTTCTTAAGATTTCAAATCGTTATAGTTTTACCCAAAAAAGAGAAAAAAAAGTTACAGGTTCGGCCATATGCATTCACGCCACCACTGCTGGCCGAAACACTATTTTGCCATGTTTTGCTATTTTGAAATTTAATTTTTAAAAATAGTAAATGTATTTCAAAAATCACGAAAATTTACACTTTGTATATGGGCATGTTAAGATGTCTTTTTTATAATTTCATTCAAAAATAATTTCATTTGATATTTTAATTAAACTTCACAAAAGTATATGCAATAATTAATTCCAGCAACTTATATTATCATAAATCAATTCATCAACATATTTAACTTATCAAACACACATTCCATAAGATGATATATCATGTTCACATGCTTATATGCATATATTGATCATAATTTCAGTCACTTAACTACATGACATGCCTTTTATATATAATATTAAGCTTATATGTCCATTTAATTCATTTTCCAACATTATAACTTATTAAAAACTAAACCAAATACACACATATAATCAACATATTAGATCAATTATATACCATACATTAGACACATCATAATTAATATTTATATATGATAATTTTATCAAAACAACATTTATACATATATTTATGGTATTCGATTTTATAAGAAAACATATATCTATTTTACCAAAACCTTATTATTATTAAATCTATGTCGATATCACCATCTAACCATAATTTCAACAACAAAAATACAACAATCATACAAATTCACTTATTAAACTAACATTATTTACTTGAATTGTGAAATAATTAGCTAAAGCTTCACTACCCTACTCCTTAAGTTGATATAGCTTCTTCAAGCTAATTTCCCTAGCTTCAACCTTTCTTTTAGCCTTCAAAATCATCTAGAAATTGGTTGAAATAGAGATTGGATTTGGGGAAGAAATTGAGTGTTTGGATGGTAGAGAAATCATGAATTTCATTGCCTATTGGATGTTAGATTTAAAGAGGAATTATATTAGAATTCTTGTAGGATTTTTGTGGGTTTATAGTGATTTCTTAAGAGATTTTAGGGGTTGGGGTTGCTAGAAGAAATAGGGGATTAGGGTTTTCTAAATGGGTATATTTATAGTATTTTAGGTTTGTAATTTCAATTAGGTTTAGGGGCTTTTTGGTCATTTTGCTTGATTAATTGAGGGCATTTTAGTCTTTCTATGTGCATTAGAACTCTCTAGGATTGGAAGATATTTTTTTGTGTAGATATTTAAGGGGTATTTTGGTCTTTTCCTAAGTGAAAAAACTTCAAGAATTGGATAAGGTCAATTTAGTCTTTTTACTTGTTAGATTTTTCTAGGCTTTAGGGTTTTTATTGAATGTGTGGGTGTGCATGGTAAGAGTATGGTCTAATGGGCTTGATTTATGCTAAAAGCCTTGAATTTAATGTTATTGGGCTTAAGGTTTTAGATGATGGATTAGGTTTTAGGTTATGGGCTTTAGGCATTTAGAATTGAAAATTAAGAAGTAAGAAATAAAATTAACTAATTGCATTAGAAATTAATTTCAGGAAATCTAATTAAAGGAAAATTAATAGCTTACTTGAATTTAGGGTTTGGGGGTTTAGATTTGAATGAAATATTTAGTTTTAAATTCTAAGATTTAAGAAGTTGGAATTTAGGCTAAAATGCCTAAATTGAATATTTAGGGTTTTAGATGATTAAACTTGACCAATAAAGTTCAATTGATAATTGAAAGGATTATTAATCGAATTTGTTGAAATAGGTAATCGATGTTGCTTAATGGGTTAAATTAGGTATTTATAACATTAGAGTGTTTATTTTCAATTAAATTCATATATTACCTAATTATGTTAAATATCAAAATTTTCACCTACGCGATTAGGGTTTCTAGTCCAAATAGATCAAATTAGAGTATTGTGCTCAAAAGGGTCAGAAAATTCTAAATTTTGATTACGTATTCAGAATTTTTATTCGAGTTCTAGTTTAGTAGATATTAATCAGTTTCTACTTTTATTGCAATATTTCAATCCTACGATTCATCTTTAAACTATCATTACTATCTAATAGACCCTAAAATTAATTGGGTCATACTACACTTGATATTTATAACCTTAGGCATATAGTTAGTGGGTTATTGACTCGAGTCTAATCTAAATTTTAGATTAGGTTTTATTTTAGTGATTTTAGAATTTAGATAGTTCAACTTGAAAAATTAGTTTCAAATCGATAATTGAAAGGAATTGAATAGCTTGGTATGTTGGAGAAAGGAAATTGAAGTAATTTGATAAGTTGAAGTGGGTATTTATGGTATTGGAATTCCTAATTTCAATTAATTCTATTTACAAATTAAATTATCTAATTATAGTCTATAGTTTATGAAAATCAATTGACTAAACTACCTCAATTCAATTAATAAGTTAAATTTAAAATAAGATTAAAAATTACTTACATTTTCATAGCATTTAATTATCACATTTCTATTTTAGGTTGGTAAAATTCGGGGTATTTCAAAAACAATATGGAATCGTCTGAAAATCCTAGTCGTCCCATTCCTCAAGAAAAGCTTCTCAATCCGTACCATATCCAAAGTCATCATAATATTCATCATCATTGATACCTATAGAAGAAAAAGTGAGCCAGGGGCCTCATACACAACAACATAAACAAATACAAAGTGGCATACACTCTTAACTTAATGCAATGCAGGAACTAACAAAATTATTCATCCTGGTGTAAGTAAAATAAATCAGCATTGGAGTATTCAAACTCTAATTGTAATCCGCAGGAATCTAGGAATTCTAAGGAGCAACCGCTGCTCCGTAGTTGATATAAACAGCCCGAATACTTATATGTCGTACATAACCTTACAATTAATAATCTCATTTAGGATTCACGGCCATTACTTAAGTTTACTTCACTTAATCCATAATATTACCTAGTTTAGTCGTACCCATAAATGTGAACAAGATCATATTATTTCCTTTTAAGAATAAGAAAATGTTGTACCGATATTGTTTTCCCTATCAACTATCTGTTGAGTCACTTATAAATATTATTGCATCATGACAGGGTAGCATAGGCGCCTAACTATCATGCTAACCTCGTTAACAGGGTTACTACTCCCCGGACTAGATTCAGTGGCACACGCACAACAATTCAAACAAATTTTTACCCCGATTTTAATTGGAGTTAATTTAATAATGTCTAACCTAGCATTCAATAAACAGTTACTACGTACCTGGATATACAAAACTATCAGATAAGAGACTAGTGTTTAAACACAACTAAGTATTGGAACCTGTTGAGGAAAAACCATTTCATATGAAACAATGTTAATCCATAATTGAATACTAAATCATTAAACCTTTGTTAAACTTAAATAAAATTCAAATCATCTCATAGTATATATTCTTACATGTACAAACTATATATACATCGCATTCCACTATTCATTTTAATTTTTTTTATATAAACAGTATCAAGGGATCTGTCACGCCCTGACAAGGGCCATGATATCACGGGCACCATCACGGCCGTGATCTTGGATCGTGATGTATATTACTGCCTTGTCATGCTCACAATAACTTAGTTAAATTTTTTCAAAAAACATCCAAGGAGATCACATCCCATGTAATGGCTGTGATCTTGATCGTATCATTTACGAAAAAGAGATTAGAGGAGATCAGGGACGTGTCACGGCCATGATCATAAAAAAAATATGATTTCGAGTGTATAATAGCCTCGAATCTACCCGTAATGAACAAGACATTGATCCTTTAATAGTTGATTCAAAATTTTCGAAGTCCTATATCTTTTAACTCCTTACTAAGATCTTATTTGTTTGTAAAAACATGTTAAACTAACTTATAAACAAAATATTAAACATCATCAAGATTACTTGTACTCATACATTCATTTCACATGTATATGTACAACAATCTTAACCGAGAAGCATAAGTTCATCATTCATACTTGTTGAACTCTACTATCAACCTAATCACTAAAGTCCTAACTCATTTATCACTAAAAACATCAACACACACATCATTTCACCATAAGCTTAAAATTTCATTTCCTCAAACATCTAGAGTACATATGTCTATTTGCATATCTAGTTCAACATACATGTTAGCATACCATTAATTTGTCTAAAGGATCAAAGTTCTACTCCTATTCAGCATCAACATCGACTAGAACTATAATTAAACAAAATAGCAAGAAATTAACTTTACTTACTATAACGCTCTAACCTGTTGGCAATTACAACCCACCATGTGTCCTCTCTTTATAGGACACACAATGGCTATAATAATCTAATCCACAATATAAAAGCATATAATATAATCTCCATAAACTCTCTTAGATGGTACATCAGAAGGTTCAAAACTTGTATAACATATAAATAAAAATCCTTCAAAAGATCTTGTTTAACATAACAAAGTCAACATAAACCTAGGCCAACCAAGTTCAAGATAATTCTAACTCCACTTATTACATAATAATCCTTCAAATCATTAAAAGATATTCAAAAATATAAAAGTCCAAAGTCCTTCAAAAAATATAATATCTTTAACATTATTCTAAATTCTGCAAAAGATCTAAAAATTCTTTTCTCATAATCTTGTATCTGAATCTATTCCTCAGCAGGGTAGTATAGACCACTATCGCCATGCCCTTAATCTATGTACATATCATATCCAAATATATCATATACTATGTCATCTTCACCTATACATGAAAATGAAAGGGATGAGTGGAACGCCCAATACACCAAACCGCAAAATAAATGCATATGCACACGCAATATATATATCTATATATATATATATATCAAATGCAACTTATTCTAATGCAACCATCAGATTATTACCTTTATTAAGCCAACCAAACAACACAGTTTATAACTATGAATCCCTAGTCCCAAACTTGGAGTAACTCAGACCCATGAAAATCAACCAACTTTTGAAAATAGGTAATTATATACATATATTAGTAAATGAGTACTCCCCAAACACCCATGGCCATACTTCCAAATCACCTAAATCTATTGGAATCATCTCCAAGTGTAACTCCATTAGGGATAACGACACACAAGGATCATCAAAATGTTATACCAGTATCACTGTTTACTAGGTCTTTACTGATCATAGCCAAACACAACCAATAGATAAATTAATTAAGCTGAATAGATTTAGATTGATTATTAATTTGTTCCTACAATAAAACAAACAGAATACTAAACATGCAAGCATATACAACAAACAAGGAATGGTTGTATCTTTTCAATTTTAGGAACAAATCTCTAAAACTACAATCTCCCTTAACAATAACCCACAATCTCCAAATCTCCTAATAATATAATATGAACAGGAACAATTAAAAACTTCAACATAAAACCAAAATCTAACATATCCAATTTCTCCAAAAACCTAACCTTTTAAGGAAACTCCAAAATAGCACCTTCTTCCTCAATCAATTTCCTCAAAATTCCAATAAAACAGATCTCACTCCAAAAACCCTAATTTTGCAAATCAGCAAAAACAAACATGTATCATCAAAATTACATCTTATGATAGATCTAGGTTTGTGAAAATAAACTTACCGTGATTAGATCCTTAAACCCCTTGCTAGTCACCAAAAGATCAAATCTTGTACAAAACTAGGGTTCTTCTTTGAAAGCTCCTTTAAAAACCATAAGCAGAATCCTAAGAAAGATATAGATTTCTTGAATCCTTGAAAAGTCATGATTAGATCTTCTTACTTGAATCAAAATCTTGATCTCCTCTTGATGAAAAATTCACAACAGATCTTTTTAGATAGGTTTCTAGGTTTAAAAAGAAGAGGAATTGGATAAAGATATAAATAAACTTTTGTGACCCTTCAATTTTCGTAACAGTACATTGGAAACGAAAAAACACGAAACCCTCCAATTCTTGTAACAGTACAGGAAACGAAAAAACACCTCATGTATTATATGTCTACCATATAATACACGTAAATAAAACTTATGAGGATGGACCATAAAACCCTCTCATTTTATAACAAATGACACTATTACCCTTCGTTATAAAATATTTTCCTTTATATTACACTTACTTTTATAGATATTAAAATCAACTAAGCTTCTCTTTTTATACTTTCTTGGCTTAAATTCTTACTCTTACGTGTTCCTTATCTTGATTCTATACTTAAAAACTTGTAGGATAAAGTTTAGAGAGATTTTGAGATGGAAATTTTAGCTTGTTTGTTTTTGAGAAGGAAATAAAGAAGGAGAGGAAGAGACGATTGTTGGGTCTCTTTGGGATATTGATATTTCTTGCTTTTTGATTTTTAGGCAAATTTTAGAAGAATATCGAAGTTTGCTTGGACATGGGCTTAGGCTATGTGTGTGTGTGGGCTTGAGTTTGATTATTTGTAAAGATGGACCTTAGGCTTTCCACAGAAATTTGCAACAACAGGACTTCTAGTTTTTTACAAAACAATACACATCATACTATTTTGCAATACAATTCCATATATTTCACTACAATTACCTAATTACACTAACAAATTTTCAATTAAATTTTTAACACATTTTAATACTAGTAATTTATCATATCATCACACAAAATTATTATAACTTAAATTATAACAATTTAGTCATGAAATCAATAAACAAATATATGTGCAATTTAATTTAATATTTTGGGTTTTGGGTTATTTCAAATATGTACACCCTTAAGCAACGAAAGCATAAGTTTTCTTTTAGTAATACACAATTTGAGCCATCCTTGCTCTCTCTTTTCCCAAATTTCAAATTTCTTTATTGTTTTCGAATATGCATGTCATTTATCTAGGTATACATATAATAATAAAGTAATTGAAAATTGCACTCCAGCATTTGTGCTCAAATCAATGGATTGTGATCATTTTCATAATCTTTCACTGCATCAACTTTGCAACGATAATCAATAGAACTATCCTTATCTAGTCGGTCTTAAATTCCATGCCCAGTTACTATATGCAAGCAAGTACTCTCCCAAAGAAAACTACGAATAAAATTGAGCAAATTTCCAAAAACATTTTATGATCTAAATCTCTTAACAATATTGGTCCTCACTAGATCAAATGGAAAAAAGTATCTAGTCCAAACGAATATGGTGGCCCAAAGATTCCTAATATATAAATAAGAGACAAAGCATGTGCCTTGAAGAGAGCTCATGATTTCTGCCATGGAAAGTTGGTTTGGAGCAATTTATATCACTAGAAATACAAAAAAGCTCACAATAGCACATAACTTGAATAATATTAGAGAACAAAATATCAAATTATTGGTGAATGGTAAGGACATAAGCTTATGGTTTGATGTTTGAATGAGAGGAACACTACAATCAGTGTTAAGGAGAGGAGGAAGCCTTTAATGGGAAGAAATTATTCAAACAGATCTTATGAAGCGATACACAAATGGCTTGACACCATCTATAACCTAACACAAATGGGCTTGACACTATCTATAATCTAAAACTTAAGGTGTTAGGTTAACGGGTCTTCCTTCTTATAAACCCTTCACATAAGTCTCATATTTCCCATATGGGATCTTTCCAACATCACATGTACACCCTAACAAATCTCCCCCATTAACTCTACTAACCCACTTCGCGAGTTTCAACCATGGGAGTTTCTCAATCAAACCACCGACTCTGATACCAATTGTTAAGGAGAGCAAAAAGCATTTAACGAGGAGAAATTATTCAAACAAATCTTATGAAGGGATATACAAATTGAGTTGATGCCATTTATAACCCAAAACCTTAGTATGTTAGGTTAATAGGCTTTTCCTATTATAAACCCTTCACATAAATCTCATATTTCTCATGTGGAATTTTTTCAAACTCACACTCGCACCCTATTAGACTCTTAATTCAAGATCCAATCCATCGCATTGCAATTAATGTATCTATTTTTTATTGTTATCTTAATGAATGCATATGGAATGAGCATAAGTTGAGTTTTCAGTTGTCTTCTATTATGCTAGAAAGATTTAGGCCTTGTAAATTACATGAAGATGCTCCGGATCTGTTCCACTTTTTGGAAAATGTTAGAATCAACCTAAGTCTATCTAATTTTTATCATGCCTTGTGTACTCACGATTATGATGAATATTTGATGGATTCATCCAACTTTTAATGTTGGCGGTCGTCCAAACTAAGCCAAAATGTAAAGCACTAATTTAGAGGATCATCAATAACGCATCAGCTTTGAGTTGTAAGCTAAACAGATTTTTCAATTCAAACTTTTTATGTCATGGATGTCATTTTCAAGAAGAAGATGCATGACATGCTTTTACGGATTGCCCTGAATTACGTAATTTTTTTATTAACCTAGGAATGGAAGCAATTTTGTTGCATTCATCTCATTTCAATTTATATGATTGCTTACAGAAACAAGCAGTTATTAAGATTTCTGAGGTAAATTGTGTTCAAACCCCAAGCTTAATTCTTTTTGGATTGACTATTTGGACAATATGGTGGAACAGGAATAACTTAATCCATGGAAGATCTAATCCATCACTCTCTTTACATCAACAAGTTAGAACTTCGTCGAATGAGTGTTGGGTTTATCATAGAAAATCTAAAGGTGAGATATCCTATATTCAAAAAGTTTATTTGTTGGATTCCTCCAAACATAGGTTTTACAAAGCTCAACACAAATGATTCAGTTGACCTTTTTGGCCGAGCAACCATTGTAGTGACATTAAGAGATGATCATGGGCAACAGATAGCAGGTCTTGCTCGGCAGCTTGGCAAACTTTCAGTTCTTAAAGCTGACCTATGATTAATCTACCTTAACAAAGAGAGTGGTTCAAAAGAGCTAAACAAACAGTACTATCATTGCCAAATATTTGCCGGCAATGTTTGAAGGCCTTTGAAAGTTTGTCTATTGTCTAATAAGGAATCCAATTTTATAGCTGATAAACTTTGTGAGCTTGATGCATGACCAAGAAATGAAAGAGTAATTTGCTTTTGTTCCTCGCATCTCAATTTTGCTGCTGCTGAACAAGAATCAACAACAACAGGAAGACATCAGGATTTCCATGACTTTTTTATTATATTTTGGCAACTTTTAAAGGATGCTTATTTGCTATGTTTTAGTTTATTATCTTATTCATTTCTCTCTTCTTAAATGATCATACGAATCTTAGAATATTTCCAACAGTGCTTCACGTGCACTTGATGAAGAAAATCATAAGAAATCAAAATTTAAAAGAATATAGCAGGGCAGTCCGTACTTTAGAGAGGTGAAGTGTTCAACGCGTTCCGTCCCACCCCGGAACATCTTTACACCATGTAGGTATGGTCACGACGGACTCGATTAAAGAAATCTAAATCAAATTCCCTATATTTGTCAGTTCACTAAGTTCCATACTTTAATGCGGGGCAATCACTAGCTTTTGTTCCTTTGTTCCCCATTTACTTCACATGTTCTTATGGGTCAGCCCTTTTATCTAAATTACTCTTTAATTCTCAGCAACCACTTTTCATGGTCACAAAAAGTGAATAAAACGAATGTTTCTTTTCATCACCACACAAACCCTTTTTTTAAGGAGGCCTTTTTATATGTTGAAAGACATTCCTTATGCCGGTAATATGCGGCAAACAAAAAGTGGGTCTGTTTGCTTTATCTTTTTCTTTTTTTTTTTTTGTTATTTTTCATATTTTATTTTTATTATTTTTAAATAAATATTTGTTAAAAAATAGATATAGATAAAAAATAAATATATACGGATGTAGATCGAATAAAAATAAAATATAGATAAAAATCAAATAATCCAATCGGACTCAGACCCAGACTTTTTTCATTATTCGTTGTGTTTCTCTATATATTTTTATTCCAAAAGGGTTTGTATGAATAAATTATTAAACCGTGCTACAAGCTCAGATTCTACAAATGCGTGGATGTTGGAACTATCGCTAACTTTGAATAAATGCCAATATGTTTCATTTTTATTTGAAATAATCATGTCAATCCATATTGAAATCTGAAATTGTGGGAATATACCTAAAGTTTTGGATTATTGGGGAAGAGTACCGGAAATCGCAACTCCTTTTCTATGTATATATTATGAAAATCTTTAGGACGATGTGTTTATTTTATTAGAAAGGATTATGTTCATTGGAATGAAAAGTTTTCACCCTCAGTATTCTCACGTTGGGGATGCCGGACCTGAGCCCACCTGCAATTGCATTTGGATGCTTGTCTATTTATTTTATTTTTAAGAAATATAATATTTATAACAAAAAATTTGAAAATGAAAATAAACGGGGAAAAAAAAAAAGAAAAGAACGAAAAACAAATAACCTTCAATTGAAGTTCTTCTAATTCTCTGGCTTTCTAATAAATATGTATTTTTACCCATTTATCCTAGTTTAAGACCTACATTTGTGTAATATGGATAATGATTATATTTGGAAAAATATTTCAAAAACATTGACCATGCAAAATAGGATCCGTCAAGCCCGAAAATTTACCCTACATTACCTTAATTCTAATTTAAAATTAATTGAACCAACCAATATGGGGTCAGACGGAATAAATAGGTTAGTCTCAATTAGGTGGAATATTCCTAAATAGATTACTGGTCGAAATAAAAAAGGTAGAATATTATTTCAAAGATCAATTGAAATTCAAAGATGGCCAAAAAATTAAATAAAAAAAAACCGTGTGAAATCTTTATAAACAAAAGGAGTTATTTATTTTGAGAAAAAATAAACTAACTCAAACAAAATTTAAATATTTGCAAAAAAAGTTATAAGAAAAGGAGATTAAAATTAAAAAAAAAAAGATTTTTCAATAGCAAAAAAAACTGAAGGGGAAAATTTTTAGTCTACTTTTGGGGTCGGTAATCGCTGGATCGTCACAATTCCCATTCCAAAAATTCTTCTAATGGTCGATGCTTCCCGTTTTTTCAATTCCTATAATTAGAAATATTTTTTTCTTAGAAAATTACTTTTCGTAAAATCTCATCGTTAAAGAATGAAAATTAAGAAAATACTGCCCTAAAATTTATTTCCTCTATAACTAAGGAAATCAAAACATTGAATGTGACTTGATTCTTTCTTTTAAAAAAAATTAAATATGATTTTGCTAAAAAGAAAACTATAAATAAACAAATAAAAAAATACAAAATGTAGAATTAAGTCAAATTGTGTTTGTTTTTTGGGTTTTGGATTGGAGTCAGGTTAAGTCAGTTTCGGGTTTAGTACCCTCAATATAGCATGGTGTCTGCCTCCCCTTTTAGTGCTTACGAAAAATAGATGGCTCCATCAATTCGCCATATGAAATAAGGGGATAATTGAATTCTAATTTATCAGGAATGTATTAGGATTATAATATTCACTTAGTGTTAAAAATAAAATAATTAATTATTAAAGTAAAAGATAAATTATCAATAATGCTTCTTATATCTATTACAAAGAAAGAATAAATATATAAGTGATATTTTCAAGATAAGAGTAGTTATAATAAAGTTGAAAAATAAACTATTGTATAATAATTCATTTGTATGACTATATGAGGATGTGAGTTACTATTCATCATTTTACATAATAGTAATTTATTATAAATTACCATTCCCTTCAAGTGATTAGTATAATAACAATTTTACGTAGAACGATGAGAAAATAAATAGTTATCCATGTAAGTGAACAGACTGTCAAGGTTATGGGTTTTATTGTAGCCTAGATTGTACCACAATTTTATGGCTAGAGTAAGATCTTTTAATCTAAACTCCCCATAAGCTTGCTTAATCATGGGGTTTAAGTCCTAGATGCATATTTGGTTGCACTTTGAATGGATCAACTTTTATCCAATTTTTGATACACAACAGATCTAAGGAACTTTCTTGATGAGACCTCTAAGATAGATATTAAGGGTTTCATTCTCAATATGTTGGTTTGACACTTTTCAAACACAACCTTTAAATAACCAAGATATTTAGGTGATCATTGTGATTTGATGAAAATATTATTTGCATAATCTTCCATAAGATCATGCATCATATCTGGAAGACGTAGTCATTGCCCTTTCATAAGTGGCTCCTACATTCTTAAATCAAATGGCATCACGGTATAATAGAAGTTACCAAATGACATCCTAAAAGTTGTATACTCAGCATTCCTAAAGCCATTTTGATTGGACCATGTCCATTTAATCTATCCATAAAAGAGAAAAGTTCATGTTTGAACATAGCACCGATTAGCATATCAATGTTCAGGAGTGGAAATTCATCCTTGGGCAAGATTTATTCAAGTCAAAAAAACCCACACAAACACATATTTGGCCATTTTTCTTTTTTAGAGGTACAATATTGACCAACTAAGTCGAGTGTTCAATTAATTTGATAAAACCAACTTACAAGAGGTTCTTAATCTTAACTTTAACCTGTACCCTAACTTATGGATGGAATATGTGTTGGTATTGCTTCACAAGCTTAACTCTAGATGCTATACATAATCAATGCATTGCCAATTTACCATGTTAGGATCAAGGCTTGACATTTCTTTAGATATCCATGCAAAGGCATCTCTAATCTACTTAATTAGATTCGCTAAGGATTCTTAATTACTTTTACTAAGCCCTTATGGATAAAGATGGGCCTAGGTGCCCCTCTTAAAGTTGGTAGGTTCTACTCCTTAATTTCTTCAGCTTGTTGTTTAACCTAGTCTTGTAGTCATGAGAGGGCGACTTGGGCTTCTTGTGGGTCTAGGAGGTTTAAAGAAAATGTAAATGGATCCTTGAACCCCATAGACAATCATAAATGGCATACAATGCATCAATCTGCTCGAATATAATTTTTAATCTTTACAGAGTTTTTTCCTCTTCTTTTCTTTCGACCGCATATTTGGGTTTTGGGTAAGGGGGTTTCCACTTTTGACTATCTTACTCTTTAACTTTTTCCCAAGTCAGCAATAATGTGCTAACCAATAGTTCTTTCTTCTTCACCAATATATTCATCAAAGAATTCAACTTTGGTGAAGATTCTCCATGCTCATAGACTCCTAATAGCAAGTATAAAATATCATTTCCTTGTGATGCCTCTTCTTATACTAATGTCGTGTTGAAGTGATAAGAATATGATTGTGGATCCACCTTCTTCCTACTAACAAATAGTAAGAAACATGAGCATCTATCACATGAAATTTGATTTACCAATTGTTGATAGGGTTTATTTGATCATGACCCAATAGACCCTACATTAGCAACATAGACCAACAATAGGGCCCCCGAAGCCCATTAGGTACCCTAAATCACCTTGGTCCGTGGACTTTAGCCATTCATTAGGTCAGAAGTCAATCTCGTTTTACTGGTACACTTAAGAATCCAGACTGAGATCTTCTGTCACTAAACTCCCCCTTTAATGAAAACATCTTCTTATTCCTTTATATCTCTGTAGAGGTACTCCAAACCTTCCCGACTCGCCATATCTTTGCAAAGATACTCTAAACCTCCCCGACTTGCCATATCTCCACAAAAGTACTCTAAACCTCTCTAAGGTTGCTTTAAAGAAATATCTCTCTACATGTTTGGCCACTCTTCTCGGATGATCATCACCATTACCTTGGGTCTAAATCAGCTACTAATAAATGGGTCCTTAATCTCCTTTTGTTTCGCCCTTAGGAATATACCACGTGGACAAAGAATATTAGTGGATCCCTATTCTAGTATGACCATTGCCTATAAATAGAACCTAAAGACAACGGTATTTGGTCTAATCTTACTCTCCACGAATTGTTTTATACACTTGCTTGACTCTCTCTCGATCCACTATTAACTTAAATATTAGATGATCAAACCGAGCAACCTTTCTGATGCACGGTAAAAACAAGCAAACTAATTCTTTGTTAATCGAAGCTTTTCTACCGGTACATCTTAGCTTGTTAGTAGTTGATAGGCGTATATTACTCTGCTCAATTAAACCAATTCATAGTAAATTCCACATTTATTCATACCTAAATCAAAGGATATGGTGCTTAATTCAGTAATATTTTCATTTCAGTTGTCTAATTGCGAAACATCAACACTTGGATAGAGTTGGATGAGGTTTTGAAGATAAATGTGGCAATATAGTCCCTAATACAACTATATTGCTTTGTGATTCAATTAGGTATGCCTTTTAGGAGATTACGGCCGTAGTTTTGAGAAATTTTTATATAGAGGAGATAATGCCTCTTGATGCGACCGTGATTAGGTGGTGATTTCCTCTAACCTTGTATGCATATCCTGGATACAACTGTGATGTGTGGGAGACAATTGGGAAACAAAGAGGATCACACCCCTTATATGGCTGTAATCAACAAGGGAGTGATGGATAGCAGTATATGAAGACTTTATCACGGGCATTATCGCACTTGGAAATTGGACCCGAGGAGATCATAGGCCTCTCATGACTGTGATTGCATTGGATATCTACAGTTCCAAGAAATAATGGCCCATGATACCACTGTGATAGCAGTTACTCTTTGATATGTTTTTCACACTAGTTGGATTAAAAAGACATTTTGAAGAGGAATGAAGGCCAACTGAGATGATGATATGCCAATTGGACATATTTGGTCACCTAGGACGTATAAATATAAGATCTAAACAACACATAAGATCAAAATCGTTTTGTCTACACCGAACCCTGTCAACTAGTATTTTTTTGTAACTTTATGCCTTTTCATAGTTTTTGTCTATATTGTGTCATGTTGTAACGTACTCTTTAGAGATTTTTGATAGAGAAGGAAGAGGAGATAAGCTATTGTAATCATTTTGTTAAAGAATTCAGACATTTGCATCGTGGGAAAAAAAAAGGAATTTTATCATGTTTTCTTTATGTTTTATATTATTTATTGTTTTGCTTTCTTGTTATATGATGTATGAGTAGTGTTGCTTAGGCCTGCTACATCGCAACTTGATATGTATTAGTACATATAGTCAATGAAATATTATTAATTTTTGTAAATTCAACAGTTGATATTATTGAATCATGGAATTATATTGTGCATGATTTAGTTCATGTTAGATTTCATTGAGATAGATCGAGAGATCGTCTCCTTGAATAAATCTAGGTTGTCGGAAAGAATTGCTCATGATGCCTAGAGATAGGATTGTGAATTCTTCTGCATCTACTTAATTAAGTAAAGAATTCCTAAAATTTGAGAAAGACGTTAACTTATTTAATGAATTCTATAGTTTAAGGATATGTAGTTTAAGGAAGTAATGATATTAATTACGTAGTTTTAATGTACATATCAAGTTTGTTAGCAAAGTAAGGTATAAGTCATTGTGTTATGCATTTAGTTTAAGTAAATCAAGTGTTAGTAATCATTAGTAAAAATTTGTAGTAGGTTAATAATTTAATTAATATCATAATCATAATAATCATTAAATTTTATAAGCTAGATAATAGGAAAATGGTAAGTAATAGTACTTGCCAAGATCCCTAAGAAATACAACCTTGTATTTTATTTTTATACTACATGCGATAGGTACACTTACCTAGCATTGATTAAATCATAGCGAGATAATAGGAATTAATTTAT
Source organism: Combretum micranthum (assembly GCA_024138025.1). Lineage (NCBI taxonomy): Eukaryota > Viridiplantae > Streptophyta > Magnoliopsida > Myrtales > Combretaceae > Combretum > Combretum micranthum. The sequence continues at coordinate 50,955 of JAMXBD010002597.1, forward strand.
TAAAACTCGACAGAAATAGCATAACTAATAGCTTTAGAAATAATTTTTTAGGAGTAATTTAATTGATCAATTCCTTGAAACTAATTTTGGATTGATTAAACTAGATTTGAACTATCATAAGTTATTATTTGGTTCTTTATTTCCTTAAGGAAAAATACGATCTTGGTTACTTACCCTATACCATTCTACAACTGGTACCCATGCTTGATTGTACCTTTCACAAGATTCTAATTGTTTATTATTATTTTTTGTGAATTCGTACACATAAATTCATTTTGCTTATGGAAATGTTGCACATGACACTGTCTAATCAAGTTTTCATATATAAAATCTTCTCCAATTTTCTAATTTTTGCAAACCCAAACATATAAACACAAATATAGAAGTGTTTGAAGGAGGATTTATATATAAACACAATATATCTGTGAGAACTTCCTTGGGAGACAGTATAGTAATGTTCGGATTTCTCCCTTCGGATATTGCTTTTCTCTATGTATTTGTACCTGTTTGAATCTGCTAGTATTTTGTTTGTTTGGAGCATAATGATACTCTGGATGCTTGTACTGGACCCTATCCTAATTTTCTGTTAATATTAAGTTTTTCCAGCGGTAAAAAAAAAAAAAAAAGGGCAAAAAGCGATCTCTTTTCATGACTCATGAGTCATGACTAATTAAACACTTGTTAGCAAGGTCTATATTCTAACCACACGTGTCGGTGCGAGCTGTTCCATCATTCCAAACAATCATTTAAGACCACAAACAATCTTTGCAAGATAATTAGTTGGATTATATATTTCGATGTAGGAGTAATGAGCTTATAAAAATTACATCACGTACAAGGAAGCTATTGCCATAGTTTACATAAATGGGTATGCGTTAATGTTAAATATAAATGTTCAATAAAGAAGAAAACATCTAGAAAGTGGAAGAGGTCAAATCAACTTATAAAAGTTATAGCAATAATGGGATTAAGAAAGAGGTTTAGGTATATTTGTTTTATTGTATTTTTATCATTTTGACTTTATTTTTTTATTTTAAAATAGATATTGATAAAAAATAAATATTTTTATTTATAAATCAATCAAACAAATCAGAAACTAATATAAAACTCATATGATATAAATAATAATATAAATACTGATAAAAAATAAACTATCTAAACATACCAGATGCATGAGGCATTAGAGAACCAAGTGAAATTTTTGGTTTATCAATTCAAATTTGAATTTACAAATTTATGTTTTATTTTTTGGTCATTATAATTAAAAGGAGGAATTGAAACTTACTTAGAAACTAAGAAAATATTACTAGGCTACAATCGCAATGCGATAAATTTATGTTCTAAGATTGAAGGGTTTCCAAGCGGAGTGGAAAAATAAAAAAAAATAAAATAAAAAACAAAGAAAAGAAAAAGAAAGGTCAAACCTGTATAGGTATTCTAAGAAAGAGCATGAACATAGAAACCAACGCCCCGGAGAATCTTTACTGTTCCAGTATAAGCAAACACGAAGTCGAGCATCAATTTATTAATGAATGGACCCAAAGGGACCTTATTAATATTAATGTTATGGCCTGGATGCAGTCTCGTGTACAAACTCTATAATGCTTAATGAACTTATGTTTTCACAAAAAATAATAATAATAATGTTATGGCATCATTTTATGCATTCAAACTTCTAGGCCACTTTGTACATGTAAATAGTCCTTAAAACATATTAAAATACCAAAGTCGCTTCGGATTTCTAAAATGCCATGCTTACGTCCCATTAAAGAAGCTAATACTGGGAAATTTTCCCCCGATACAATATCAATTTAGGCTTTCATTAAAAATTATATTTTGTAATTATTTTTTTCATATATCGATTCATTTTCTGATATGAAAATTTTCCTAATTTATTTGATATTTAGATAATATAACGCTCTAAACTTAGTGCGTTATCAATTTACTACATATCCTCATTTGAAGTGGACATACTAAGTTTCAGGTCTAGCTAAACCACAATAAAGCCAAACATAACCCCAAAAACTCACATTTATTAAGGTTCAATTATATCCATTAGTGTCATTAATGAAAACGTCTAAAGAACTTAATTGGCATAAACTGAGGACCAATGCAAATCTAACTAAGAAATTTCATATGAAAAGTCTCACAATGTAAAAGTATTATAATAACTATTTAATCTTCAAAAGTCTATAACTCTAGCTATCTCCAATTCTAGTTATCAGTTGGAAAGTCTGCTCCACTATCGCTTTCCCATAGTTCATATAAATATCGTATCCTATTAAGTCAAACACTATATAGAATCCTCACATGTTGTCGAAAAGGATAAAAAAGGTTGAGCTGAAGCTTAGTATGCCAAAACTATAAACACACATGCATGAACAATCATCACACATATTCACATGCAACAAGATAATTAATGTATAAATCACGTTTTCATTATCTGAAACTCGAAGCCAACAACCAACACAATCTAGAGTTATCCGCGTCTAACCCTAAACCCAGAATAATTCATGACTCCATAGCAAACATATATAGATACCTATATATATGTGTGTATATATATGTATACATATAGCGAGAACACGTATACATATTAATGTTGGGTACTCTCCAACATCCTGGATACTATACTCGTATCACTCCTAGACTACCAGAATCCTCTCTGTGTGTAACTCCATTCAGGACACTGGTACACACAGATCATCAATGCATCATCCTAATAACACCGGTACTCCTTGTCCACTAGACCTAGCCAAGCACTAGCAGCAAATAAGTATAGCTAAATATCAATTAATCCGATTACATATTCCACTTAACAAGCAGAATCATCAAATAAGGTAATGACGTACCCGATACAGCATCTAGAATAGTAACTCAGCTTTACCGAGAACACATTATCACATATAACAAGTACTAACTCATCATTTGAATTAAGAAAGTAACTATACCAATAAGGTTATCTAGCTTCCTTAGATTAAGAACTATTATTATTCTTGGTTTAGATATACCTTCCTACTTAAGTTTAGGTGTACTAGATATTTTGCTAAGGGTTTACATGCTTAAGAAAGTCAAAACAGAGATAAAAACAAGGTTACAACATTCTCCTATCGATCATGCCCGTGATAGAAGGTGTAATAGGCTTGGGAGGAAGAAAACACAACAAAATGCCTTTGTCATGCTCCTTATGGGAGGCGTGATAGCCATCACAGTCACACTCTCCCAAGGAGATCACGGCCCATGTCACGACGGTGATCCCTATTTGCACACCACTTCACTCCAAAAACTCGAAAAACTCTAAAAACATCTATTTTCTTGATCTCCAAACAGATAAAAACTCCAGTTAAAATCGTATCAATATATAAATACTTTTATAAACATAATACTTGAGTTCAAAATAATTCTTCTTCTCTTCTTTCGCGATCAACAATAGACACAAGCAACAAATAAGAATTAAGGTTTTTCGGTTTCTCCCCCAAATGTGAGCACCCTTGATTCTTTTAGCGACTTGTTGATCCTTCAATGGAGGTTCTAGTAAGAAGGAAAATCGAGAGTTTTGGATATTATGAAACCGATGTAGAAAAAGAAAACACGTATGTTTCAGTTGAGGATAATCTATAGCTATTTTATTAGGAGTGACTATTTTACCCTCTTATTAAATTAACAAAAAACACTCCATTACCCCTCTATATAAAATACCCCTCTATATAAAATATTTATTTTTATGTTACAGATAATTCATACTAGTGAAATGTGATGGTGAGTCGATCTTCAAAAAGATAGAAGAAAATAGAAAAAAGATCAAAAAGGATGCGCATGTGCAATATATGTGTCTCATAATAAATTAAAATAAAAATCTTTCATTATTAAATGTCATATAATTATGAACTTGATTATTCGTAATATGATAAGTTAAACATGAGAATATTTTTGTGTTTCCATATTTTAAGGTGAAAGACATATCTATCGCCCTTGCAAAAAAAAAAAAAAAAACACAAAACACAAATCCAAATTGCATAAAAAAATTACCAGAAGACCACCTTTATATTACATGTTGATAACATGATACTAATATTTGTTCTTTTATTGCATATAAGATTGGCGATATAGCGATGGTAGTGGTTAAAAGTTGTAAAAAAGCGATATCGCAACTTGGTTCGATGATCTTCCGTAGTGTACAAACACTTTGACTTTCGATCTTCTATTTCCTTGACCATTTAACATCAAATTAATATAACCAATTGTGGGAATTTTAAAAGAAAAGAACACAAACAGGTTACAAGCTCTCTCTCCCTCAACTTCCCTCATTTAGCTCCCTTTCGTCTCTTTCTCTCTATGTGCTCTCTCTCCGCCACACACACTCTTTCTCTAACTCACTAAACTCCACCACCGCAAGCCACACCTACACTCACAACATAATCTAAACTTTGAGATGAATCACATAAACCATTCAACCACCATACAAACCATCGCCAAAAACTCCTAACACCACAACCACCAAACATCTAATAATTACAAACCCGCACCCCAACCCTCAACAGCAAGCGAGTACCCCCTCAAATATTTGTTAAGCCCCGATAGTATATCATACATACAATGTGCGATACATAGATAATTATTTGTGTATCGCACATTAGTTATGTGATACAAATGAACATCCATATCGCATGTCTTTTATATGATATAGCGATCGTATTTTTGTAATATTTTTTATACAACTTGTATTTGCTAATTTGAAAAAAAAAAAAAAACTGTTAACATATATTAATCTCCATATTTTAGCTATATAAAGGAAGTGTAGTATGAGTATAATTGCATGGAGAAGTCAGTTTTATCTTAACAACATAACTAATAATTGTATATTGATATTAAATGTTGACCTAGTATTGTACTAGCAAAGGAAGCGTACAATTAACTGTTTTAAATATTTTGCTGCTAATGTAATAGCAATTCCATTATATTTTTATTCTTTATGAAAAGTTAAAAAGTTAATGAGCTGTTTAATTGATTATAATAGCGGTTCTACAAGTAATTTATATTTTAAAAAACATTGAATAGTCATTCTCACTTTTGTAAATGATAATTCAATGCTAGAATTATCTTTTTATTAAAATATTTTCATATGAATCACAAAATTTATAAATAAAAATTTTACCATTGCTCTATTCCATTCTCCGGTAATACTAATTCTATTATATAGTCTTATTCATTTAGTGAAGTGAATGGATAGTTGAGTTAAAATATCTTTATAATTTCATAATTCATATGGGATATCACTATGATATCTATTTTTTGGTAAAGATCCTTGGTCTCTTTGGCGGATAAAGTATGGTTCATAACTATTGGTCACTTAGCTCTTGGTATTTAATGTAATTGTTACTTCTTAATTGAAACAGTTGAATTTGGCTACTTATATTTCAAAATAACTGAGAGCCTCATAAATTAATTGGAAAATTTCTTAAAAGCGAGGTTATAGCCTTATCAATTCTATAAGTAATTTTATTGATAAAGATGGTCTTAGGACAAGCAAAGTTTTAAGAAATACTAATATTCTGCTAAAACTATACCATAAACTACTTAATAGTTCCAAACCAATCCAAGCCAAAATTTGAATTAGCTTTGAAGTTTGAAACTTTGATTGGGTTTTGAACCAAAATTTCAGTCTCATATATATATATATATGTATGTATATAAGGTGAAGTAAACCCATCCGTACCTAAAGTCATTTTATTATTTATTTATTTTGCAACCCCATTACCAATGGAATGATATTAGCATGGTATAAACATTAAAGAGCCAGGCAGATGTTGATAATGAATAAAAAACAGAAAAACTTTGTTTACATTGATATTCCAACAAGCTTTAGAGATTTTCCTACTTGAAGCATGCATTATCTCGGAAATTTAATAATTGTGCACGAAGTGTCTTAATATGCAGTAGCTCACAGTTATTACTTGTGAATTCTCACATGTTCAGAAACAAATAGTGTGTGAAATGACCCTAAGCTGGATAGTGAATCTCTAATCCACATTTTGCGTGCTCATAATTATGAAATTTATATATATAATATATATATGTGGGAATATCTTCTTTTTAGGAGGAGAAAACCCACCAACATGCTGTGATATGACAACTGCAACTGAAGTAGCTAAAGTTGCATTATAGATTATCATGCAAAATATTCATATATATTAATGAAGTGAAGGAATATGTCAGATTCAACTTCAATGGTCACCAACACATAGGAGCCCCACTTAAAGCAGATATGACAAACGTGTCGTCTTTCATTTTATCAACCTCAACTATATTATATAAAACTCAGCCCTACAAGAACTTGCACTTTTAAGAGCAAGACAAGAAAATTGCGCGTTAGCTACAACGAGTAAACAGTACATCTTAGATCTATGAAACGTTGAAAACTAAATGGAAAAGGCTATGGGGCATCTCCAAAAAGAAAAAAAATCTTACACCTGTCTATTCATGCGGCATTTAAATAATATATATAATCCATCCTAGGAAAATTAAAAAATTATTTTTATTTTTATAACTAATACCATGAGTATTTATGAGCGGAATCTTTACTATATAATAAATGAGTTTCCATTTGTTGTCAATAATGTGATTTAAAGTATATATTATATGTTTACGAAATTCCAGTGATGGACAACGGCAGTACTTGTGTTAATGATGAGTTAAGTAAAGAAAATTATGATGTTTTTATAAAAGGGTCAAGACATTTTATCAAGGGTTTGGAATTTCCTTCACAAAATACAAATAAGATATGTCTTAGCATGAAAGACTGGAAACTTTTAGAAAAGTCTAAACCTTTTGTCTGCAGAGTAAGAGTCCTGAACCCTTTTCAACAATTTTGGAATTTTTGTTTTGTAGGCTTTTACAGAATGTTAAATCTTTAAAAATTATGACTTTTGGTCAAAAGATTGAAGAGTTTCCTCTATTTCAATCGTATTCATCTATGATTAAGTATTTAGTTTTAGTAATATAATTCAAATCTTATAGATCATAACTTTGAAAAAAGATTACACAAATACATAAAATATGTTGTTTTATTATTTGTGTTTAGTTTTTCATATAGATATTATGATCCAACTATAGCAGGCCAGCCCACTTAGTTAAAAACCCTTGAAGTATAAAAAGAAATTTAACTCTCACTCACTCTCTCTCTCTCTCTCCCTCTCTCAACTCATTTTTCAGATAAGTTGAAACCCTAAATTTGTTCTCTATTACTTTCTTGTTTAAGTGCATCACTAACTTTAACTTGTATTTTTAATGTTGGAGGTAAAGAAGATGGAGCAAACAAAGCTATGGCTATTTGAGAAGCCATCAACTTCATAAAACATATAGATCTATGTGGCATTGGTCATATCTCTTTTCCATTCATCTTTTCTCATTACATACATCTATAGTAACACATTGGTTACTATTTTAGTAGTTGTAATTATTTTTTTTCCATTTAATTTAGTTATGATCTGTTAAAGTAACTAGATCTAGTATATGTATATCTATACTAATTTGTTTAGTCTTATAGCTACACTAGCTTTTGCTTGTTCCTATGTCGAGTTGTAACAATAAATGTAGAATTTTTATTCAATCTCTCTTTCTCCACACTACTACAAAATACAATACATCTCACATAAATATAAAGATTGTTTAAATATATATAATGTTGTTTCTATTTAGTTATTTGCACACAATTCCTTAAATTTTTATCCAAGCTTTCTTTCTCTAAAACTATTCAAAATGCAATACATCACACATCTATCCAGTGTGTGTGTGCTTTTTTTTTCTTTTTTTCTTGTTAGAATGATTAATCAATGTTCTAGTACCAAATGCAACATTATTCACTTATCAATTTTATATTAGAGATTAAGATCCGCATATTGACTCATATATTCATTTAGTTTCACTTAACATGAGCCATCATCAAATTACTTTATTACCATATTAAATCATCTAAAACATCCCATGGACAATTTACTCTAATAAATCATTTCAAATCCACCAATTAAGTTATTTATGTGCCAATTTGACTATCTCTCGGTCCTATACCTAAAAAACTTACTAAACACTTATATGTATGATAATTGTAATATAAAAATAAATAGTTTTATAAAGAAGGGCAAGAGAATGTTTTTTGACAAATAATCAAAGGGCCAATTTAGTCACTCTAAATAAAAAGATAATTTTAATCATCCCCCACTTTAACCTATTGCCTTTTCATTCTATAGTAGTCTCTTGAAAACCTCTAAGCTCTAAGTGTCCCTCCGTTAGCATCTCTTTTGAAAGATCAACAAAAGATTAAGGTAAGTCGCTTTCTTTTCCTTTCCCTTTGTACAATCTTGAAAGGAATGCATCTCTAAACCTATGTGTATTAGGTTTTGACGGTGTTTGTGTTTCAGAGGAATAAGAAAACTCTTAACTTCTCTTTAGATTTCATGGTAAGGATCATTTAATATGTTTTCGTTGATGTAAAGGATAAAATATGTGGTTTGGTTGTAATAAAAAACGGATATCTTTTGTTTAATAGGTGTTGATTGCCAAAAGGGTAAGAATAATCAATTAAACAAGGTAAGTTGTTATGTTTTAGGTTGTTTTGGATTGTGGGATGCACCAGCTAAGCCATGGTTGTGCCAGAGGCTGTAGAACCCTCCATGATGATAGCAGTCTCGCATGCCCTCTTACATGGGCGGCACATGAGGGTATGTTTGGTACTGACTAAGTCATGGTCATGCTAGAGGCCGCTATGATGGCCACAAACCCCTGCATGTCCTCCTACACAGGCATGCCAAAGGGAGTGCAACTAGGCACCGATTAAGGCGAGGCCATGCCTGAGGGAGTGCCATCACACATGCCTTATTTTAAGGGCATGCCATGTTGTATGATGATACATCGAGCCGACCACACCCTTTCCATGAGTATGAGCTCTAAAATGATCTTTGATCTTATTTAAACCTTTTTATGGTCTTTCCAAAATATCCAAAGGATGTTACTAACATCAAAGGACACTTAATCTTAAGTAACATAATGTTTCTAGACATATAGTAGAACCTAGCAATCTAGATAACCTTAGGAGTATACCTTCTTTCATAACAAAAGTAATGAGTTAGTGTTATTATGTTGTGATTAGGTATTCTTGTAGAGTTAAGTTATCTATTGTAGATATTGCATCAGGTACGTTATTACCTTATTTGTTGATTGTGTACGTTAGGTACTATTAACTGAAAACAAACTAAGAATATTTGGTTTCAATATTTGTTTTGCTACTTATGTTTGCTTGAGCCTAGTGGACTAGGCATGCCAGTGATGCTAAGGTGACACCCTAATGATTCTCATGTGATGTTGTCCCTAATGGAGTCACAAGTGGAAAAGATTCGGATAAATTAGGTGAAAATGGTTATGGTTCCCAGGGTGTTGGGTAGTACCTAATACCAAACATATAGGTATGTGTTTGTTGGGGGAGTTATGAGTTACTCCAAGTTTAGGGTTTGGTGCAAATGACCTTTAGTAGTGTTGGTTTTTGGCTTAAAATTACAAAAAATGAAAATGTGGTTGCTACTTTAAGTGCCATGTTACAAGTGACTAAATTGATGATTATTTAAACGTGTGTTCTTGCAGTTTTGGCGTATAGGTTTTGGCTCAATCCTTTTTATGTTTTTTAGGAATAGGCGAGGAGCCTATAGTGTTTGACTTATCAAGATATAATATTTATATAGACTATGGGGATGACAATAGTGGACTAGAATATTTAGCAAATTAAAGATCATTAGACTTATGAGGTTAATGTTTAAAGAATAATGTTTCGTATTCTGGTTTATGCAATAGACTAAGTTTAATTTTGATAACTATGAGTTGGCTTTTAGTTATGCTAACTTCACTATGGAGTATTTATTATTGCAATTATGATTATTGAAGAGATTATCTATGTGAGTTCGGAGTTATTAAATGTGTTAAGGATATTAGCAGGCTTCTAAGCCTTAGCATATCTTCTTATGATGACATGTGGCCGGCTGATAATGTACTAAGAATAGGATGTTAGAGTAATAATTCACTAAAACTATCATCAACTTGACCCTTTAACTATTCCATTCAAATAAGGATTTTCAATTAAAATCCTTAATTCATCTTATTTTGCCAAATATTTCATCTCTACAAATCCAATTTGCAAATCCAATCAATACCTAATCCCATATCAAAGATATTCATATTTATATCAACACAACAACAAATGCATGGACTGGCCTGCTTTTATGGCTAGTTTTGGTTGAAGCACCCAAACTGATCTAGATTTAACAAGATCAATTTTGACCAGTTTAGAGTTTCTAATTAATACTATGAAAATATTATGAATTCAAAAGGTCAATTAAGTCTATCTTATTTATTTTAACTAAATTTCAAATTTTACAAACCTTAAAGACAAAGGTACAAATAGTAAAAATATGACCTTAAATAATAACAATATAAAAGTCTATGAAAATCAATAGCCCATGTTAATAAAATAGGCAAAAAATAATTAAAAATACAAACGTAAAAAAGTGCATGATTGAGAAACACTCCTGTGTTTCAAATCCATGCTTCTCTTTAATGATTGCAACATAATGAAACAATGCGTTATCTTAAAAATCTTCACAGTAGGGTACATGGCTAGGTAAAATGCCCTATAGTCTTTCCTCATGCTTCCTTTAGAAAATTGGTTATGTGATTTTTGACCTAGTTTTAATAAGTTAGGTCTTATTGTCTCGCTCCTATGATCTAATCAGCACCAAGCAAGTACACCTATTGCATATAGTGTAGGAAGTATAAGGTCATCTCTACAGGGATCGAAAAGTATTAATAGTCACTTTCTTATCTATAACTAATTTCATTAATGCAATTACCAACTTCTTTATTGATGCAACACAATACGTGATTTAAACATACTTTACCATTTGATTAAGCATGTACATTAATAACACCAAATTGTTGTTGTTATTTTCTGTAACTATTGAATTCAATTAATAAGTTAATGTATTTCTCAAGATCATTGACATCTAACCTTAGCCTTATCTACGAACCTCTTCCTAGTTAATAGCTAACTAAGATTGCATTAAGATCATAAATTCAATGGCAACTTAATTTTCATGTAGAACGTTTCACGATCTTATCTCTAAGATTATGAGCAACCTCTCCCCGTAGCCTAAATCTATTCAATGGGATGATTTCTTAATTTGTTCTTGAAGAAATTTGATCTGATCCTTTATTGTGCACTATATAGAACTAGTGTACATGAAGAATAACCACTAGAATTAAGAAATTTAATGACAATATGCTAGTACATACTAATAATGGCATTGCAAGTCTAATATACACTACTCGCACGTCATACATGACATTTAGGATGTAATCGAGTCTAGTTTTAGATGGATCATACAAACTTAAAACCTAAGCCACTACCTTGTATGGTCTATTAAACCTAATCCTATAACCCTATAGGGTTTTCATGCTATATCCAAATCCACCTTACAGGGTTTGATTTAGAATCTGAAACCCGATCTTATAATGCTATCACCTTATTTTTTTAAACCTATTTTCAAATTTCAATAATAAATCTAAGAAAATTCGATACTTCTAATACAAGTTTTCTATACATTGAAAAATAAAAAAGATGTATATGGAATTGATAGAAAATATTGCATATAACATTAATTATACATCATTTGAACATATAAATATATTACTTTTTTCACCATGTAATATCTTAAAAACATGCTAAAATTAAATCTCCTGTTGTGACAAAAATATTATAGATATCAAATAATATTAATTTTCACAGCAAACATGACTTAAACAAAATTTAATACAATAACTAAAATTTGTAACTAGTCAAGTAAATATAAAATAAAAACATCCTAAGGAAGTTAAAAAGATAATAGCTTCTTCATATCTTCTTTCCTCTCCTTGCCCATTTAATAATGTTTGTATTTATTTATTTTTTAAAATTATAGTATCGAGTTATCGGGTATCCATCAAATTTGTTATATGATCTAAACTCGCTTTATAACCCTATAGGACATTTACTATATATTCAAACTCAACCCTAAAACCCTATAGAATTCAACCCTATAGGGTTTTAATAGACCGAACAGATCATAAACCCTATAATGGCCTACCTAGTTGGATCCCTACATGACATGAACATAACAGATATTATACAAAAACAATAAGGTATAAACATAAATACAATCCTTTTATGTATTGCACAATATGGATCATTGCTTACACGAATTACAATAATGCAATCCCCTTTTGTTCTCTCTCCAAAATCTCCAAGAACTCCTCATAATGTTTTGCACAATGTTTTTGACAAAAACACATGAATCGATGTGAATAAAATCACAATGACTAATTACAATGATTCGGGGTACATCAATGATTTGATTTCTCCATCGCATGTTTAGTTGGTCTATTTATATGTCATAAGTGACTAGACATGTTTTTGTGGTGTAACATCATTTTGGTTGGCCTTCATCTCCCTTTAAAATCTAGTTGAACATTATCTAACTTGGAAATCAGGCAAATAGTGTTGTTATCTCACAAAATTTGCATATTTAAGGTAGATAAGGGGTATGATGTCGCTAGTGATCTCCTAGGAAAAAATTCCTAGTGGCCTATCATGCTCGTGATGGTTTCCTTAGCATATGAGCTACAAAAGTTCCCTTATTTGTCACAGCTGTTATACAATTGTTATCCCTACAGCTTTAATTTCCACACTCCAATCACGCCCGTAATGTTATTATTGAAGTAGGATCCACATCATATCATGGACATGATGTACCCCGTGATGTCCTCTGACTCTATTCTTCTTCTTCAAATCACGTCCATATCAAGCTTATCTAAAGGTCAGTGGAAATCACCATTTGTATCACAACCGACATAGATGCCGCGATCTCCTCCGTGATCCTGGTTTCTTCTCTTTCATGCCCATGGTAGTCTTCAACTATGTACCTAAGTAGATCACCATGCTCGTCATGGGGCCTTGATCTACTATTTTTTCAAGCTAAGTCTTGTCTATCTTTATCCAAATGTTGATATTTCATTCTTAGACACCTTAAATGAATATATCCATGAATTAAGTACTAGATCTGTTGGTTTAAGAAAAAATGAAAGCATAATTAAACAAAACTTGATGTTAATTAATAGAGTAAACAATGCTTATTTTGTGTCTTCTTGACTTCTTGAGTTGTTATAGTCATCGGTTCATGAAACTAATTTCCTTGAATTCCCTTAACCCAAGCTTTAGTCATCAATTCGTGAAGTTAATTTCTATCACCAAAGCTCTATAAACTTATGATTGGATCCACAACAATGAATAAGCATTGCATTAGTAATACATGAGTCCCTCGAGTTTCTTAGTTTGTATTATTGAAGCAAGATGTTTAATGATACTTATGAAGAGATTCCAACTAAATTTGTTTCCAAAATAGTTGTTTTAATACGTATGAATATCTTAAATGCAGTTCAAAGTAGACTTAGAAAATCATAAAGGCAATCCTAAGCTAGCTGAGTTCTCTTCTTCATCCATTATGTAACAATTATGGCCTTCCCTCATGCAGGAATTAATGCTATGCACATTAGGTATCAGTATATCCTAATATTTACTACTAAGCTCAAGGGTGGTCAACAAGAATATAATCCAGACAATTCACAAAAGATGTAGAAATACACACTTTAACAAAACTTTCAATTCTTGTCACAAGCGTAACCATCAAGCAAGTTCAACATCCAATCAAGATCACAAGTTCTAGTCATAAATTTCCAATGTTATTGATGCTTTGGCGAATGCAAAAAGAGCAATTGTTGTTTATCCACTAAGATGTATCGTTGTGGAAACTACTATGCAACACTTGAAATCATCATTTAGGGTTTTGCTTATGTGAAATGAGTTATCCTAGAAATATTTGATGCTTCAAAAATCACAGCAATTAAGATTCTTAGCACAAAGATTATGAGTTACCAAGCTGTGTGTATACAACTCATTATGTACAATTGATATTAATATCTTCATGCCAATTAGTATGCTTATCAAATTCAATTGGTCGTTGATTTTTACTAAATTATAAGGTTCAAGGCATATGCAATATTATAACATAATTTTACATTGACATACATAGATAAGTTAGGAATAATTGTCTGTGGGTTTTGCTAAAAAATAGTAATTTTTTGTTAATAAAGTATGGTACTTTGTCTATGTCTTGGAGCTAGAGTAGCTTATTGGTTCAATTTTGGGTCAGCTAGTTAGTCTTAGTAGCATAAGAGTCAACTTGCCAATATCTTGCTAGCTTTCTTAAGCCAACTCAAAGTCTTTCACCTTTAACCATTGGATTTATAAATTTTAATATACCAAAGCTTAGAAACACCAATTATACTCAACGCATATAAATATATCATATACAATTATTAAACCTGCAATGATAATTGTAATATAACTCAGACACATTAAACAAGCAATCATAAGATTTCCCTCTAATCCTCAATTTACTTAATATAATGTTATTTTCACCTAAATTATAAAGCAAAACATCCCTTTAAACTTAGAGGTGGATATACAGGCCTATCGGGCAATGTCACACTAGTTCGTAAGTTAAATGGGCGAAGAAATTCTAGCTCGTTTGTTAAATGGCCATCTTGGCATGTGCCTAACTTGCTTTGTTCTATAGGCTAAAGAAGGAAAAATGTATTTTTTTTTTAATTTTAGATTTTTTAAGGATAAGGTGTGAGATAATTGGAATATTTAAATATTTTAGGGTTATATATATATATGAATGATTAATTTTATTTCTATTTTAATTATTTATATGCAAAAATAACCTTTTTAAATAATTTATTGGATATCATATTACGCTTAAACTAATAAATATATAATTAAAAGAACGTTATAATACATATAGTGTGTGTATTAATTTATCATCCTCCATAACATATCATAAATGATACTAACATGTTATTGTATTATTTTTGTTCTTAAACGTTTCCTCTTTTTTTTTTATAGTTCGGCCCACAAGTTGGCCTAACCTATCACGAGCTAGCTCGCTTTCGCTCATAGGTTAAATGAGTTGGGCTAATTTGGCCCTCTTTTAAATGAGTTAAAAAAATTAACCACAGCTCGTATTTTGAAGCAGGTAAATAAGCTAGCCAACAGGCCACAACTTGTATACCCAGGTCTACTCTAAACTTAACAAACCTAGAAACATAAGTTAAAATCAAAAACTACAATTGAAATTTTCATAATTTGGAAAAATTGTTAAAGTTTACTATTTCATCAAACTGTTGTCATTTTTACATGCACCAATGCAAATGTAAAAATTCTTATAGAGTCTAATCTTAAACAATTCGTTCACTTCGCAATACAAAATAAAAAGGGAATGGAATTCCAATTCAATAGGAATGTAATAGCGTTGTAATGACAATTACAATGTTTACTTTCTGTAAAAAATAAAACAAGTAATTATTTGAGTGAAAGGTAAAATATCTATAATGCCCATTATCTTTATTACAAAGAGATGATAATTGTATAGGTAATATTTTCAAGATAGGTATATTTATGAAAAAGTTAGAAAATAAACCATTGAATGAAAGTTCATCGATGTGAGATCATGGTTTACTATTCATCATTTTACGAAATAGCAATTGTCATGCCCCGAAGGGTATCCTAAACGTGGCAGTCCGCCGTACACAATATTAAGGCCTAGGAATGATCGTCTCAGTCATGCGAAGGCTTCCATACTATGTACAAGGCGTCTAACACATAGCGGAGACACATTGAAGAGATACATTTTATATTGATACACTTGAGTAACAATGTAAAGGAAATACAATTTACTATACTTCAGATACAAATCACTATACTTCAAAATACAAATCACTAAACCTCAATTACATTCATCCACAGACTTCCCTACATAAACTATTACAAGGCAATCATAAAATCTAGCCAATAACTTCAAGCATTCATATATCTTGCCGGAATCCCGAAGTTATTCTCGGCTCCAACCATCACGGTCCCCACTTAGCATTCTTGAGATAACATGTTCATTTAAACAACTATTGGAGTATAAGCAACACTAGCTTAGTGAGAATTCCCTTAATTCCGCACCATAACAAGCAAGTTATAATCAATCATATGCTATGCATGAACAAACACGTGAGCAAGCAATTATGCATGGGTATCCGGAACCTACACACAGAACGGATTTACACCGTCCATATCTTGGGTTAGGAATGGTATTGAAGTCTACACGACCGCATCTAGTCCCCAAGCCCTCGGCTCTTAGCACTCGACTCGGCTAGCCTCATCCAAGGAATGCATCCACATGCGCCTTAGTAATCCTGAATGAGCTCTGATACCGGCCTCGTCATCCCAACGAGTCCTCGGACCATACCGATCGAACTGTGTAGGAGTAGCATGCTACCAAATGTAATACGTCCGATGCAATGCATGACCAATTTAATTTTTGCTTAGGTCAAAATATTCATACATTCTTTAGAGTGACCAACCAATATCATACATATAACGGAAATAATGTGAACAGTGCAGTTATCCAATCAAATCGTGGTTTCGATATGCTTTAGTATTCTTTGGCATACATTCATCAGTCTCATCATTTATCCCATCCCCATTCATATCGATTTTTATCTTTTCCTATAATTCTAATGCAACTAGCTACAAGCACAAACAAGGTAACAAAATAAGGAGAAAACTCACTAAGTCATTGGATCACCGATCTTTTAGTAATAGTAATCCGGTGATAGGGAATCGTCGAATCTGGGATCACTTAAAAGGAAGAAATACTCTAATAAGTATTTCAACTCAAACTAATCCAAACGATCTTATACGAACTATCAAATTCGTAATTCTCGTCTTAAGCGGGAATTCCAACTTAAAACGGCCATAACTTGGTCATTTTAACTCGAAATCTTGCAAACTATATATCGATTTCTATCTGCTTCGAAAGATATATCTAATTCTAATATTATTTTTAAATTTGAAAACATTGAAGCTTCAAAAGTTCAGATCGGATTAGGGCGGTAACAAGTTCAGACCCGAAAATAAATAGTTTGTAAACGTTTGTAATGTTTCTATTTGATGAATCAAGTATACATGAAATATGAATGATCTCCTAATCATGAATGACATGAGATAAGCTTAATATATGCATGATCTTAATGATTTTTGCTAAAAGGAAATTTTATAATTTTTTATTTTGCAAGACCATAATAACAATTACTTATGAAAAGTCTAGTTTTCTAACTTTGATCATTTCCATTTGTCTTGGATTTATTTACTTAAGAAAATATAATTATTTTTGTTAAAATTTAGTCTTTATTATATATATTACTTATGAACTTCATTTCTACATAAAAATTTTCATTTTACACTTTGCAAATATGTTTTCAAATAGGATTTACTCAAAAATCCGAATTTTGTAAAATTAGTTTTTGAGTGATTCCTCTAAGTAAAATCATTTGATATTTAGAAAATTAGGGCTCAACCATACATGGCCACTAAAGACTTCATTTCTTTGATAAAACTTCTAATTTGAGTTTGAAAAATAGGGGTTTTTATGCCATTACGCAATTATTACGAATTTCATAAAAATGACAACAACTCAATTTTTCCTACTTTGTTTCTACTCCTTGTTCTATATATTTTTCTTAGTAAATCCATCTTAATTTATCAAAATCATCACTTGATGATACCTATGACCTAAACTCCTCATTTTTCATATAAAACACAAGTTTTTGAGTGATAAATGAGTTTTTAAAGCATGGTTTTGAAATCATCCGAATTTACAAATTTGGATAAGCTCAATTTTCATACCTTATTTCTACAATGCATCATACATATATGTATTTCCTACAAGCTATTGTCATGATGGTTATGAGAGATCTACTATGTATACGTATAATACCAAGAATTCTTTTTGAAAACTTTTACTTTGCAAAACTTTGAATTATACTAGACTTAAGAAAATTAGTTTTTCTTCTTGTAAAATCATACTTTGTTTAATCAAACTCACCTTGATGATCTATATAACCTCACCTTCATTATTTCAATAAAACCTTCATTTTGGGTTAGAAAGTAGATGTTTAAATAGGCATTTTACCTAAGTACGAATTTACAAAATTTTGAAGAATGAAAACATTGTTTATCCTATTCTTGGGAATCATTGTTGTTCTAAGGTTATATTTGATAAACTTCTCTCATCTTATCAAAGCTTGGTCTTTATTACATATTCCCTAGGACTTCCATTTTCCTATCAAAATTATCATTTGGCATTTGGAAATAGGTGTTTAAATTGTGGTTATTTTCAAATCCGAATTTGAGAAATTCATTTGAGCTGTTTTCTTTGTAAAACTCATTTAGTCTTTCAAAAACCATTTCATAATCAAACATATACCTTAAGGCTTCCATTTCTTTAATAAAAGTCTTGTTTTGAAGTTGAAAAATAGGTTTTCAAAATTAGTCTTGGTTGGAATCCGAATTACAAACTTTATTTTTGGACATATCTTTTGATAAAATCTATCTAAACTATGAAAATCCATTCCTTACATATATTTTAAGAGCCTTTCATTTCTTAAATAAAAACTTCATTTTTGAGTTGGAAATGCCTTGGACAAAATCCGAAAATAGAATTTTTATTTTGAAAATAACTTTTGAAAATCACCTTTAATTCTTTAAAAAGAAGTCTTGATGATATACATATATTAAGCCTTCATTATCTTAAGTAACAATTACATTTTGACACTTGGAAAGTGGTTTTTAAATGGGGGTCTTGCCAAAATACGAATTTCACAATTTTTGTTCAAGTTCAAATTTAATTTTTACACATAATATGAACATACATCTAAATAAAACCATGGTAGTGCACAATAAACTCATAAATCTAAAATTCACTCATCAAAATCACTCATTTATGTTATCTATACCCTAAGCCCTTCATTTAAATGAAAAATACACATTTTGAAGTTGAAATATAACTTTTCTAAATATGGCTCATTTTCAACCGAATTTTCAAAAATGATTTTTGTTTAAAATAAAATAGATCTTGAGTTTTCCAAAACATTCCTACTATCGTCATGCTACCACAAGTTGTTCATGAACATAAAACAAAGTCTAATGCATTTTGTGAACTCAAAACACTAGATCTAGTCTTCTAAACTAGTTTTAAATGCATGAACACATGTGAAGGAGAAATATATGCATAAATCAAAAGAGATAACAAAAATAGTAACTCAAATAGCAAGATCTATGGCATAAACAAAAATCAAAGCTACAAAAAGTTAGATCTATAAAATATATCAACTTTAAACAAGAAAATAATTATAATACAAGATAATAATAGTGGAGAAGAGGAGTGTTTCATTTTTGACATTATCATCCTAAGCTTTTAAGCTTATGGAAGGTCATTTGATGCATAAACCTCCATTACACTTTACCTATATCACTTATGGAGGCTTTGAGATGAAGATTTGCTTAAAAATCTTCAAGAAATATGCATGGAGGCTCATGGAAGAATGGGGCAGCTTGTTCCTTGTATGAACAAGGGCAAGAAGAAGAAGAAAAGAGAGGAAAAGAGAGAGAAAAGCTAAAGAATGAAAAAGGAAAAATGAGTAAATGAAAGAGAGAGAGAAAATGAGTGTATTAAATGAATGAAAGAGAGAAAAAAAATAAAACAAGGCAGCAAACGGGGGGGGGGGGGGGGGGGGGGGGGGTTTGGTGGGGAAGGCTGTCCACATGAATTAGAGAGAGAGGAGAGAGAGGGTTTGTTTAAATTTAACTCAAAATTGAATTGTATAATTAATGTGTAATGTAACTTCTTTAAGAAGGTGTGGAATTAATTAATTTAGTCAAATTGGAGTAAATAAAGGACAATTGTAGCCATAAAAAAGGGGGAAAATCTGCCATGAAGTGTAGGATAATGTGTAGAAAGATTGAAGTGAAAAGGAAGTGATATGTGCAAGGTGTACTTGAAGGTATGGGTTGTAAAAATACTTTCTTAATAAATGAAATAAAATAAATTAGAAAATTTATCCAAATATTTGTAATAGATTTTTCATAATTAAAATTAAATAATTATTTGAATTATTTTAGTATTTTAACAAATATGTTACCGGTATGATCCAAATAGGCGAATAGGGGCTATAAATGATATTTTTATAACCCAAAAAATTTTTAAAAAATTATTTTATGAAAATATAAATATTTTTCAATTATTTTTCAATTATTAAATTAATTTATTTTATTTTTAGTATCAGGTCTTAAACAGAATCTGATCCCGTAAAAGCCCGAACTAACTAAATTTTAGAAAAAAAAATTTCTATAATATATAAAATATTTATCTAAAAATATAAGAATTTATAAGAATAATAAAATTGTATGATAAAATAAAAATGAATAGTGCAAAAGACTAATCAATTACCAGTAGTAATGAAAATACGATAAAAAGGTTATAACTATAACTTTTATAACCCGAAAAATTATACAACTGATATATTTGGAAATCTTATGAAATTACGAGTCTAACGGTACTATTGGTATATTTTTTATATCTCGAGCCCCGAGACACGCTTTTCGAAGTCTATATCCGAACAGGTTCGAAATAGGTCAAAAATTTACCAATCTGATATTTTTAAACAAACTTATATTACTACGATCTATTCTACATATTTAAACTACACCTCGGCCTCTAGAGTTATGGGCGCTAGATTGTCGGACTTAAACTATTGCATACCACTTAGGGTTTCCGGGTGATTTTCCGGTTTAGGTCCTTGCCAATTTGGAATCTGATATTTATGTTTATATAACATATTTGATTTGAGAAAATTTATTTTAAATTTTATTTTTTAAGTATTTAATATCTTTTAACGTTTTCGGAATTCTTGAACTGAGTTTTATTTTCGAAGGTTAATCATTATTTACTTTTTTAATAATTTGTTTTTGGGATTTATATTACCCGATTTTATAAGTCAGAGTTAATTATGGATTCTTCGCATGTAGTGGTTTTGGAATTGAAGTATGTTGAGTTATTATTTTGTTTTTAAGGATTTTCATTTTCTCAAGATTAAGAAGTTTCCGAATTCATTCGTGATTTAGGACTAGTTGAAATTCGGTTTTAATTTGGAGTGATTTTTAGGGTTTATTTTCGAAGTTCATATTGAAATTATTTACTGAAATTTCCGGTGCTTACAGCAATTCATGCTATTCCTCTCAATTGAATACTGTAATAACAATTTTATGTAGAAAATAGATGAATAGCTATTTATCTCAAGTGAACAGGATAAAACTAATGAATACACTATTATGATCATAAGTTAGCTCGTGGAATTGAAAATGGTTGACATGTAAGGAAAATATGAATTTTTTAACTTTGAAGAATTTATGATGGTTTCATAATGTATTTTGGAACTTTCTACCTATGAATGCAAAGAGAATAGAGAGAGATGAGGATGAAATTATGGGCATTTTATATATTTTTTCTTTTTTCTATTTTAGCCTAAAGGAATCAACTAGATGCTAAAGAAGAATGGATAAATTCCGATTTTTCCATCTAATTTACACGCGTGATAGTAAGTTTTTATAAAATCATGCTTTACCCCATCAAATAAAGAAAACCTACAAATCTACTATATCGTACATTCTAGATACGTAGTTATACTTATAATCTAAAATTATTGACATGATTTGCAAATTTATTATATATTATTTGGTAAAAAACTATATTATTCAATTTCATTATCACAAGAGTTCTAATTAAGGGCCCTATTATTAAGAAACAGAACTATATGATAAAGGGAATTTAGAAGGAAAAGTGTAATATTTTATTAAAATAGCTTAGGCTATACGTATGTATGTATGTATGTATGTATGTATGTATGTATGTATGTATGTATAACCTTACATAGCAAACTAACACTAACAAATAACCTATTGCTAACAACCTTCTAAAAGATAGTGATCAAAGATAAAACTTAATTAACAATATCATAAATCCCATGAAAATATGAATTCATTTATTTACCAAATCTTAACAAAATAGACTAAATTCTAACAATTCCTCACTTAAACTGAATGATAAAAGCATTTAATTTATATCATTCTCAGAATAAACTCATAGGAAGCCTTGTAGCTTCAAGAAATCATCCAACTTGATTGGTTTTGTCATCATATCAACTAATTGGAGTGTTGTAATGAGCCAACTCTATTATACAAGCCTAAGTGAGTTGTTGTAGAAAATGAAAACGAACATCTATGCTTACTACGACCATTCATTACTAGATTTTTTAAGAGTTTAACTACTGAACTACTATCATAGCAAATAATAATTGTCTCATCTTGATTTTGATCCAACGTTTTTTAAACCTCTTTTCAACTAAATGGCTTAACAAGCACAAGATGCTAAAACAATGAATTTTGCCTCAATAGTGGATAAATTTTACTAGAGCTATGTTTTTTATGACCATGATACAACTTTAAACTTAGAAGAAAGACATATCTGATGTGTTTTTTTCTATCGTCCAAATCACCAACATAATCACTATTTATACAAGTAATAAGTTTGTCACTTCCCCCTTCATATGGTAAATTCCACACTTAGATGTCCCTTGAAATACCTTAACACTCTTTGATAGGTCTAAATTATCCCATTTATTCAAGGATTATTTAAGTTTGATTGGTGAATATTTTGTTAATAATCCTTTAAATTTAGCACTTAGTTCACAAAGTATCAGATGAAGAGAGATAGAAAAAGATCAATAAATTAATGAAAAATGGGAGATCATGGCTTAAAACACAAGCAAAGATGAGGAAAATGCAATGAAAATCACGACTGTGCTTGGTTAGGAAATTCAATTTTATGTGTAGAGCTCCAAGGCTGAATACACAGCTAAAGATGCACCCGAATTTAGAGAGGATTTTTTTTCTTCTTTTTTTTTTTTTTCCAAACTAGTTTAGAAAGATCAAGTTGACAATCAAGAACACATTTGAGTACAATCCCATGATTGGATTTGAGCTTTAATCAAGAGATCCATCACAATTAAGAAATGTAGAAACATGCCACAATTGAAGAGAACTGGTATATGCTAATGTAAACACAGCCCATGATGCAGCTGTTAGATTATGATGGGTTTGGACATTTAAAGTGTTTTATGTAATTTTTTATATCTTTTACATATTAGTATCTTTTGTACTATATACTCACTTTTTACGAAACCTTAGGCATATACTATACCATATAATGAAATAGTCAGAGAATAGGATTTTTGTTATATTGTACATAAGAGAGAATTTATAGAGTATTTTTAGTGGGTTTTTTAAAACAACTTTTGTGGGTTTTTGCTATTGGGCTTCATTGCCTTCAATTCACGAAAGGTCACAACTTTATTATTCATCTCATTATTTTTTTCAATTATTTCTCTAATTGCTTATTTGTCCTGTTACATCAATGGAGGAGCGATTGATTTAGCTTTGGTCTTGTACATCCTTAGATTGAATTCTTGTAACTCCATTGTGTTTAAATTGAATTAGTATTGATTTCTTGAATTCAATAGATAGAGCATAATAAGTCTTGAATTTGTATAGTGTGCGATATGCATTCATGTCTAATTTCACTAAAATAGATCAGGAGGTCATTTTAAGGAATAGATATAGCTATTGATGAGGATTTCTCGTAACATCTAGAAATAAAGTGGTGAAATCCTTCTGTAACTTGATTAATTAATCATTGAATTCATTCTTAATGTGTCCTAAGTTGCTAATGGTTAAAAAATATTTCCAATTGTTAAACTTAGGACTGGACGTTAATATTTTCAAGAGAGGCTTTAACATGTCTTAAACAATCGTAATTCAAAAAGTCAATATAACACTTACTGAGAATTTCTCGAGTTGCATGAATAGAATTAAAGTGAAGCATAACCTAACTGCCTTGTGAATTGATATATCTTAACTTTCTTGTGTAAGCTGTGAAACTGTTAATTTTAGATTTAGTTTAGAGCTTAGTTTAGTGAACTCTCCCGTTTTGGTAGGGTAGATAATAGGAAGAAATGAGTAGAAATAATCGTTAACTTTGCCTTGGAATACGAATTAAATGTTTATATACTACTTTAGTAGGTGTGCTTGTCTCAATTGTAATCGAAGCCAATTGGACCTTTAGCTTTCATAAAATTTTGAAGCTTCATTTGGTTCAATCAGAAGGGACACTCTTTTTGCTAACTATAAATGAAGCTTGGTACGATTCTCCATAGATCTACTCTAAAGACTTACTATAAACACCATGTCTAGGTGAGTTGTCGTGAGATACATGAGACATCCCAAAATTTGTTTGAAATAAGTCTTGTCAACCTTAGTTCCTTTTCCATCCCTCATAAGGTTGAAAATCTATGGACAATTGGAGTTTGAACAAAATTGCTTTGATCCATTCAGAAACGTTTTAGCACCTCTTATTAATACTTCTTTTGACTAATAAAAATCCCACCTAATCTTTGCATGACTTCACAACCAAGGAAATACTTCATCTTAGCAAGATCATTCATACCAGACTCATGCTTCATAGAGTTTTCAAACTCTATAAACATCAACTAATCATTTCCATTAAAAAGAATATCATCAACATAAAAACTTAAAATTAATATGTTGCATCCCTTGTTTCTTTGATGAAGAGAGTGTTCTCACAATCACATTTTTCAAACCCTTCCTTTATGGAATAGGCTTCTATACAACTGTACAAAGCATTGGTGCTTGGTATAAGCCACAAAGTGCTTTCTTTAACTTGCAAACTTTTTGCTCCTTTCCCTTTTGGATATAACCACAAGGTTGTTCTTCAACTAATTATGTAAGTAAAATTGCAGAATTTACATCTAGTTGATAAATGAGCCACCCTTCTTGAGCTACAAATGCAATTATCGAGAAAATAATTTCCATACAAGCCACAAGAGCAAACACTTCAGTATAATCTATCCCATATTGCTAAGCATAACCCTTACCACTAGCTTTGCCTTAAACGCATCAACCTCTTCCTTTTCATTAAGTTTAGTCTTGTAGATCCACTTTACACCAACCATATTGGCTCCATTAGGTAAATTGGTTAACTTCTAAGTGCCATTCTTTTTCTACCGCTTCCATCTCAGCATCCATAACTCTCCTCCATTTCTCACTCTTCACAACTTCTTCATAATGGAGAAGGTTAACAACAGCTGCATACATAGCAAGATAAGTTGCGTCTTCATCATAATAGTCTTCTCTTGTTATATAATCTTCCATCTATACAAGTGACGTCCTATTCCTCCCTTCATCTAAATTATGAGAAGTCTCTTTATTTGTAGCAAAAGCCTCTTTTGATTCTATATTGATAATATCTTCTTCTCCTACTAGTTCTTCAATTGCTTCATTTTTCATTTTCTTCTAATTATGTATTAACAATATCTTCTTCTCTTACTATTTCTTTAACTACTTCATTTTCATTTTCTTTTGATTCTAGGTCACATGAAATGTCTGCTTCATATTGCTTATCCCACTCCCACTTTTCATTCTCTTCAAATACTACATCCATATTCATTATAATCTTATGTGCAAATGGATCATAAAGCCTGTAAGCCTTTGACTCCTCACTGACTCCAAGTATAACACACTTTAAGCTCTTCCCATCAAGTTTAGCTCTTGTGCTATTGGGCACATGAGCATAAGAGATGCAGCTAAAGTTTTTGAATTAATGCACTAAAGGCCTGACTCTGATCCAGGCTTCTTCAAGTGTCTTATTTTTCACTACTAATGTTGGGCTACGATTCAAAACATGTACATCCTAATTCACTACTTTTGGCCAAAAGGTTTTATGCACATCCTTTTCAGACAACATACTATGAACCAAATTCATAATGGTTTGATTCTTTTACTCTGCAACTTTGTTCTATTGTGGCAAATGTGTAGTTGTCAATTGTCTCTATATTCCATGTTCATCACAGAAACTATTAAATTATTGTGACATAAACTCTCCCTCATGATCCATACGGAAGCCTTTAAAAAACAAATTTGCTGCTTTCTCAACGTGCATCTTGAAACTCTTATAAACAACAAAGACTTCTAATTTTGCTCTTAGAAAATAGACCCATGTTTTTCTACTATAATCATCTATAAAAGTAATACTTTTTCCATTGTTAGAGGTTAGCTTAATTGGCCCGCAGATATCAGCATGAACAAGTTGAAAATTCTATGAAGCACTCTAGGTGTTTTTCATTGGAAATAGATCTCTTTGTTGTCTGCCAATAAGACAATCCTTGCATAACTTTGAGGGAGACTTTAGTAATGCCAATCCATCTACCATTTTTTTTTGTTGCAATGTTTGCGACCTTTAAGCCCAAACCTGCTATGCTAAAGTTGCGCCACATCTTCTGTAATTGTGATAAACTCAGAAAATTGATATAATTTTCATCTCTAAATTGATACTTATTTGTGTTAATTATTATAAAAGCAAAGGAATTAATATTTAGTTTTGTGTCATTTGTTCGGAATCATGTCAGGAATGAAAATGGAAATTAGCAACAAGGAAACATGAAGAATTGTGTGAATTGGCAGTGAAAAGCACAAACACTGGTGAATTTAGGCCAAACACCACCGGCGTTGAGAGGGATGAAAGCGTACGCCGGCAAATTAGAAGGCAACGCCGTCGGCGTTAAAAGGCAGCGTTGAAACATCACAGAGCCTAAGTATTTAACGCTAGATCCAACACCGCCGGCGTTTGAGGATGGACACAGTAGTTGAATTTGAAGGCAACGCCGACAAATTGAGGAGTACGCCGCCGGCGTTCAAAGGCGGCTTTGAAGACCATCAGTTTACAAATCCTCAGCGCTTGATTGAACGCTGCCGGCGTTGGATAAGAAACCGCCGGCGTTGGATGCAGAAGTTACACGACAGTTATACGAAAAGCATGTATTTTTACATGCTTTGAGGAGAGAGAAAAGGAGACTTACGTTATGTTTTCCATTTTCAATTTCACCCGATAGTTTTAGAGAGAGATAGAAGTAGAAAATCAAGATGTACTTGGATCTTCATCAAATTTGTTCTATTTGTTTGTAGATTGAATAGAATTTGCTAACAAGGATCTCAGTTACAATTTGTACGGTTTGTTTCTCTGATTATTGGTAATTTCTTCTTCACTTGCTTTGTTATTTACATTTCATGATGAATGTTATAATAGTTGTTATTAGTATCTTGTTAGATAGAGTAGAAATGGTTATTAGCTAAATTGGAATGGTGGGAAATGGTGAAATCCTTAATTTTCTGAAGTGATTGTTGAACTAGTGTTATTAGATTGTAAGAATGATGTATATCCTTGCTAAATTCAAACTAATAACTTAAAATTCGGATGAATTCAAGCTTGAATGAAATTGGGTATCTTGGCAAAGACTTTAATTTCGTTTGAATTTATATTTGGGTTAAAAATTCAAGTATGCGATGGCAAGAGAGTTTTTAATCCTAGTAGAGTCTATCATTACTGCTCAAACATTGTTTTAAATATAAGATTTAAAGAAGGAATTCTGTAATTTCTTGATTTAGGACAATGAGTCAACTCAGATTTGGGAAACTCTTAGTTGCACATAATGAATCTATCAAAATGCTTAGTCGTGAAAGCTATTGAGTGTTTTAGGTAGAAAAAGGTTTTCAAATTCATTTTTAGAATTTGTCAATCTTGGTAGATTCACATGGATATGCATGAACTCTAACAATTTTAATAACCCGAGTTCAACATGATTGGAGAAAATCGGATTTTATCTCAATCCCACTAACCTTACCTGTTAAGACTTGTGTGAGTAGAATTAGTAAATACTAGACATTGCATAGTGTAGATATTATAGTAAATATTTATATAAAGAATTTGATTTCTCTTGGCCTAAATATTGAAATGAACTAATAATGTTTAGTAATTAAACTTTCCTCGTGGGATTGATACTCATTCATCACTTTATTACTTGATCGACCCAGTACACTTGTTGGAGAATTGGTTTTAAAATATTAAACATTTCAAGCGGATCAAATTGTGTTAAAGCATGTAGATGCTATAGGTAGAGATATAGCATGTAGAATAAACATCCAATTAGCAGACATATTTACTTTTATAATTAATCCTTTCTCAAGATGATATACTTTGCATTGTCTATGCCGAAACATGATAGTTAATCCCTTCTCTTGCAATTGTCTAAGACTCAACAAATTATTCTTCAATTCTAGTACATAAAAAACTCCAGTGATGATACCTATATGTCCATTTATCTCCATCTTAATATCATCTTTCCCATTGACTACCACATTGGAGTTGTTACCTGAGCTTCACTGAATCTGCAAATTTGTCATCAAAGTCTAAAAATTACTCCCTTTTCAACACATATGATTACTACAACCACAGTCAAGAAATCAGATATCAATTTTGTGAATCTCCTTTTCTTCAATGTATGTCATTAACAATGTTTGCTCTTGACTTTTTGCATAATTAGCCTCTCTCTTCTGCATTGTTAGGCATTCCTACTGCCTAAGCTTGTGACAAGAATAGCATTGTACCATTACTTTGTTAAAGCTTTGTCTACCTCTCCGATGACCTCTACCTGTAAAACTCCTATACCTTCTTCCTATCCTCCAAATCAATCTCCATGAGTTACCTTCAAAGTATGTTCTTCTACGACATTATTATTCATGCATTGTTCATACACAAGTAAATTGCTTTACAACTCATGAATTGATAAGGTACTCGTATCCTTAGATTCCTCAATGGAACACACAACATAATTAAGCTTGAGAGTCACTGACCTTAAAATATTTTCCACAGGCAACATCTCCCTTATATTCACCATAAGCTTTCATTTTGTTAGCAATAACAAGGGTACGAGCAAAATACTCATTCACAATATTTTCCTTCCTTCATGTGGAGAACTTAAAATTCCTTTCATAATGCTTGCAAATAAGCAGTTTTACTTGGGTTGTACATTAATAGTTCTACTTCATAGAGTCCCAAATATTCCTTGACATGTCTTTGTTAATGATTGTCTCTAAGATAGAGTGAAATGATGATTGAAATAGAGAGTTCTTGGATTTCATATCCTTCAACTTCTAATCTTTGTAACGTTTCCCCTGTGTGTCAGTAAGAACCACACCTTCTACTGCTGTAGGAATTCCATTTTCTACCATGCCCCAATACTCCTTTAATTGAAGAAAATTCTACATAAGTATTGCCTAATGGTCATAATAATCATCAAATTTTGGCACTGTTGGTTGAACAAAGATGCTCTCTGCCACACTTGGATCAATATCTTATTAAGAGACTATTGCTTCTAATAAGCCCCATGAATTCGGCTGTGATACCAAATGTTAAAAAATAGAACTACAAGATAAATGGAATTAAGAAGAAAAGTGTAACACTTCATTAAATAAATAACCTATTGCCAACAATCTTCTATAAGATAATGATCAAAGATAAGACCTAATCTAAACGATATCGATCTAATGACAATAGGGATTTATTTATTGACCAAATCTTATTAGAAGAGACTAAATCCTAACACCTATTACTTTTTATATGAACTTTAACTTATGTACTATTTCTATTGACATTGTATTTTACCATTTAGACTTATTGCAATCAATAGGACTTTTTGTTTTTTTCTATAGTTCTTACAATAAATGATTCAGTTATCAATTCAATATTAAATTGTTTGAATTATAACTTAACCAATATTTTATTACTAACAATTTTCTAGTACCTCATAAAGGCATTCTGACCGGTTGCCTAGGTCTAGGTCTATCCATGCATGTGTGTGCCTCTTCATAATAAATTCAAACAAGAATTTTCTTTTTTCAAAGATTTCTATGGAGGTAATATTTCTTATTATATATTTTATAAGAAAAATGATTTTTTTTAATTTTTTTTTCAATTTAGCATAAAATAATGTATTGGAAAGTCTTTCGGCAAAGTTGGAGCATATAGTTGTATATATTTATAACATCCTATCAACATAAAGTTTATTTTTATCCTTAGCTTTGCGGTTAATGGTTACAGACGTCATTTAAATTACTGATAAATTAATAGCCAAAAAAATTACTGATAAATTAATTACTCTAGTGGGACAAAAGGAACATTTATATCATAAAGAATTTACCGCCATAGGCTTATTTCTAGATGTTTGATTAATCCATATATATCTACATTATTAAATGGAGTGATGGGCTTTAGTTTCTTGCATATTTGAAAATATTACAATCACATACATAATAAAGATATGAAAGTTATAGTTACAATAATGGTGTGCTGTTAATAGCTTTGTAATCTCATGACATCTAGTTCAAGTTCTCATTCTTAAGGTATCAAGTTCGATTTTTCATGTTAACATGTTATAATGATCCTATGTAATCGAGCTATAATAGCTCTTACGATCTATTAAAAAGAAAAATAATAATGGTATGCAATGTAATGAATTGCAAATGGGAATGTTATTTTTAGACAATTTCTATAAGGATATATATGTGTCCACTGTACGGTAATATCCACATAACATGGCTGCGGTTGGCGTTGGTACATGCACATTACACACACCCATCCCAACTTCGGATGAAACATGTACCGTTTCATTTGACCGGTGCATGCCGCATGCTTAGAGTCGACATGATGTAAATGGCTTTGTACAGCCTTTTTAATTCCGCCAAAAACATTTATTATTACCGCCCCTCGAGGGAAGCCGTCAAAAGAAGATCGGAAAAGACTACATGAAAAGCCAACACTTTGGCACGTAGGATGTGCCATTACATTGCTATTTGCTA
This sequence comes from Combretum micranthum, assembly GCA_024138025.1. NCBI lineage: Eukaryota > Viridiplantae > Streptophyta > Magnoliopsida > Myrtales > Combretaceae > Combretum > Combretum micranthum. The sequence goes on from JAMXBD010002597.1 coordinate 81,802, forward strand.
TTATTTTATTTATAGGTGTAGGACCGTTCAAAAGGAGAATACTTAAATTAGAGAGACAAAAACAGCCGTGGGACTGTGGGACCCGCTTCCCTTGTATCCAGGATTGCTGCCAGACCGTGGATCCAATCTCTTTAATTTACTCAATTCCTGCTCCTGGAAGAAGTTGGATTAGTGTTCCATAACATCACCCAAAAGCACTTTTAAAAGTGACTAATACTGATGAAGCACTAATTAAATTTCGTCGCAGGCTAGTAATGGTATCGTGTCCTGTTGTGCCCTCTTACTATGGCGAATCGTATCACTTATTACAAATTATTAGAAAAGGGGTCCCTATTCTATTTCTAACATCTTAGTCTTAGGTAGCTAAATTAGGGAAAAAGTTTTGCTCTGCCAGTTATTATCTCATGCCCCTGCCCGGAGCACATAATAATATGATAAATTTACATAAAGTGATAATATCTGTTTATTTTCGAGATAGTAAATTTGTTTCCTAAATTAGGATGTGATTGTACAATTAGGACCACCAACAATTAGTTAATAACACTTAACAACGCAATCAAGAAATGTCCATTTTAAATTTAGCTGTATACAACATGTGTCACTGTGCGGAGCTACTTTAATATTTTTCATTCCATATATGTTGTCTCAATTTTTTTTTAATTAATAGAAACTTGACACATGTTAATAAATTAAAAAAAATAAAAATATTACTAAAATAAGGAAAACAACTTTTATCATTTTACATACATAAGTCAATTATGTATTGGTCAGGATGGAATAGCGACAGCATATACATATATATATATATATATATATTACATCAAATTTCCATCCATCAACGAGGAGAAAAATAAATCTGTAATATGCACACTTCACCCGCAAACACCCACACACGGACCCATGCAGGATTTAATTTACCTTTCATGACCTTGAAAACTGGGCATCGGTGAAACTTTACTTCATGAAGATGAGGCTTTGATTGACACCTTAGGCCCAAGTTTCCCATTATTTGAAATGGTTAGAATGAAAACGGGCCTTCATGATTTACAACATTGAACCATGCTTTTTCCTTTGCAGTGAAGAAATCAAGCAGAAATAGAAGGAAAACTTATGAAAAGAACGTATGGATATTTAAAGTGGGAAAAGTTCTATAGTTTTTTTGTTTTTTTTTTTTTTTTCACGAAAATATTATAATTGAAAGATTAGATATGAACCTGGTATGAAATTGGAAACAGAGTGAGGTTGGAAATATTTTTACTTCTAAGCTTAAATGGTTTGTCATCAAAATTAAAACTAGAAAATGAAACGAATATTTTATTTTCTTCCACTGCCGTTTTGGCATATCAATCACAACTAGAAAGGACTAGTTCCTTCCATTTCTTTGTAATATAATCTAAAATACTAGAAATTGTCTTTTTCTACTTCTACTCGTATTGCCTTCACTTATGTGCAATTTACCTAGTAAATATTTAGAATTTTGGGTAATTACCGTTAGCCCTCGTCCGTCATTATAATCCGCATTTTTTATTGGTTAAGATTAAGATGAGATCATCATCATCATCATCGTATATGTGTGTGTGTATATATATATAAAGACTATAATAGCACGTTTAATATGTAGAAATGGATGAACAAAGAAATCATAATTTTGTATTTCCTTTCTTATTTTTATCAGTGTTCTTAGAAGTTGGAATTGAAATCCTTTAAAATTGGCAATTCCTTTAAAAGAGGGTTCTTATGGTTCCTTTCTACTTTACTATAATGTTGTTTACCTTATACCTTTTTCATCCTACTACATATATATTACATGGATTTATTATAGAAAATGTTATTTATAAATTCCTTGTATACTCAATCCATTCAATTCCATTCGTAGACACCTCTAAACATGCAAATGGCTTATCATTTTCTTACCCATTCCATCCATTCCTTTTATTTCTATCTTTTTTTCAATTTAGATGATTCTTCTATACTCAACCCAACCTGATAGAGGTCAAAGAATGGCTTCAAGAAATGGAAAAAGCTTTTGTGGCTTATGGTGTGATAGAGGAAAGAAAGGCGAAATATGCACAGTTCTTGTTGAGAGGTGTCGCAACTGATTGGTGAAGATCTACCAAAGCTAATTTGCCTCAAAAGAGACTCACTTGGAACAAATTCACCAAAGTTTTCTCAAAGAGCCATATTTTATGCACGCAATATGTATGCAATGCATCCATTCATTTATATTTTGACTATTTCACTAGGAGGGGAGTAAATGGATAGAATGTTTAAGAATAAAAGAATAGAGGATATGATGGGAATCAAGCTATGAAGACTCGAGATGATATAGTAAGCGAATCGAAAGAACCAGCAAAAGTTGATCTTGCATAGAAGAACCATACATTACCAATGTAGGCTTATACACTGTCGGCCTTTAGCCGGCTTACAAAATAATTTGCTAACCTTTCATCTGCTTCAATTGGTGTATCTCAGTTAATGGTAAATTGATGCACATCATAGTACCACTTCCAATAGCAACAGGAACTAATGAGAATTGCAGGTTTTTTCATATTGATTTTCTTACAATTCATCCATTATATTTTGATGCATTGATGTGATTACCAAGATTTAAGAATTATTGTCATTTTATTGTCCCTATGAGATCATATGAATTGTTTATGAATATTCATTAGAGCTTATTTGATGGTTACATATAGTGGAGAAGTATTATGATTTGGCATGGAAGTGTTATGGATAATGATGAGAGGCATGCTGAACCGAGGATTAGTGAGGTGATTGTGCTTAATTACTAAATTGAATTCGATGACCCTTTTGGAGGTGTTGAAGTCTCTAGGTATTCTCCTACTCATCTTTCTCCACTCTACATTTTTTATATCTATCCATTTGTGGGATCACAAAGTAAGTCCTCATTTTTGGCACATTAGGATATCCATGGTGGATTTTAAGTATATGGAATTTCATTCACCAATTAATCCCATAAAGAGGTATTCTTTTCTCATCATAAATTTTAATTTTGAAATGATGAAATTTGGATCATGATCATTTGAATTTGATACTAAATAAAGAAGATAATAGAACAATACATTCAAAAACCTTGTAGTTTGCTTTTCATTGTAGTCATATTTTACTTGATAACATGGTCATGTTTGTGATAATTTTGATTGCTTGAGAAAATATTTATTATGATAAGATATTTCTTAGTCGTGTGATAGACTTTAAATTTGTGATCCCTAACAAATAAATTAAAAGCCATAATCAGATTTTCCATACTGATGGATCTAAATTTAGAGAAAAACAAATGCCAAAATCCTATTTTTATTTTAAAAAAAAGTGTATTTGCTCTTATTTAAAAATTACAAATTGTAACTAAATAGCTCAAGGTCATCTAGATGATGCAAAATTAGTAATTTTGATGTAAAAGTTGAATATACGATACAAAATACCCATGAAAAATGGAGTGCTAAAAGCAAGGGGGCTTGTGGATTTGTCTTTTAGATATGCATCATACATTACTCCGTTTGGTGGCAAGAATGACTTGGCATTTGTTTATAATTCTGTACATAAAATTTTGGTCTTTTAGAAATTGAAACTAATGCATTTAGTAAATTTGATAGTAAAGAGAATAATTCAAGCCTTATCTTAAAACATGTATCATGGAGCACATAATTCTAATTCTTTGTGTCACGACCCTAAAAGGGGCCTAGAAGGATCAACCTGTAGTTATGATATCGAATATGCATCCAAGATATGATAACCGTTTTGCAAGTCAGAAATTGCAAAACTCTACTTTTTGTTTCTAGCATCCAAAACTCTACTTAATATATCTACTAAACAAGTTTTAATACATAAAAACATATTTATAGCTAAGGAAATACGAATTTCCACGGTCCTCCAGGACTATAGAGAGTTGGTATCCCCCCATCAAACAATATAATAGGATAGATTATATACATTTTACAAAATCTCAACTATTACATAAAAAGCTATAATTCTTCTTCTAAGCTTATATCATACATTACAAAAATTTCCAACTTAAATACAAAACATATGGAATACATTCCAAGCTAATCTTCATATCTTCTAGAACTTCACACTTCTTAGGCCATTCCCATCCTGAGAGATTCCTACACCAAACTAAAGGGGTGTGAGCTAACAAAGCTCAGTTGATAACATGACCAAATCACTTATCAAACAAACGTCAAGCAAGTTTATTTATCAATCATATGAAATGCAACATTAAACCACATGAGTTATGCACAGTTTGGATGACCGGAATCCAAACTAATGGAGATTTATATCCTTTCTTGGCGGTTGAAGGACTAACTTAAGTCATTCATACCTAAGAGAATTGTGAACTAAGAAAAGGGGTGCTTTCTCAATTTAGTGCATTCAACTCATAACTTTCTCAACTTATTGCTTTCTCACTCCAAAAATCATTTTCTGTAGGAAACGTAACCTTAAACTTTTCCTTAGTAGTAACTAAGGAAGGAGGATTTCATTTTGAACTCATTTTAAGAAAAATAGCCTCTAACTTCCCTTTAGATATAACTAAGGAGGGAGGACTTCATTTGAAATTCCCTTCATTGAAAAATAAACTCTAACTTCTCCTTAAAACATAGCTAAGGAGGGAGGGTTTCCTTTGAAACCCATTTTATTACAACATAGGCTCTAACTTCTCCTTATAAAGAACTAAGGAAGGAGGACTTCCCTTGAAATTCATTTTGTTCTTGCATAGTACACATATAATGTCAACATAACCTTCACTTCTCTTAGAACCAAAGAACCTCCCTAAGTATCAATCGCTAAAGTTAACTCTAACACAGGTGACGTTATTTGGTGCCTACTTAGTTCGTGTGAAGCTAATAACCCTATAGTAGCCCTAACTAGATTCACTAGGCTCTCAAAGGAACTACTACAAAATCAGAATATTAATACGTAACGTAAACACTATGCTAATGCAAGTGTATTGTCATGTAATGCATATCTATTTAATTAAATAGTCATATAGTATTGAGTTCATTTATTCGGGTGACCAATTAATGTAGCAAACACTCATCAACAACAACAATAATGTTTTATCAAGCAATACAATGATCATTTAACATATAAATACCCAATCCCCACACATATTCAATTTAGTTTATCTTAAATTTAAGTGTAACTACATTACATGCAGAAGCAGAGCAATAGGGCCAATGTTACCCTTCTGTCATCCAAGCTAAGCCATAGAAATCTTCTAGGAACCCAAATCATCATCCCCATGAACATCTAATCATCAACAACCTCAGCATCAACATCATCATCATCCTTCATATATGCAAACCAAAAAGAAAAAGAAGATCGGCTGAGGGCTACATTAGAGAATATGCCAAAAGCAAAACATTTATTCAGGAGTTTAAACTCATTTTAAAGCCCTAATTTGATTAGACACTAAGTAGAAACCCCGCCATGGTTGTGCAGATCATCCCACCAAAATACGGATAGCTCTTCATTGTTTATCAAAGTATTTATTTTCTCTTTGTTTATAATCATTTATTACAAAGCAACATTAAAACACTTCATGGAAAAAAAAAACCATTACTCAAACAAGTATATTTAATGTAATGCATTCCTTTTTCTAAATATGACATAATTCATCCAATTACAACATATTATTTCTAAGCCATTTACAAATTTTAAGTCTATTAATTTAACTTAGTCAAAATATTTAAACTTAACCAATCTAATTCATTTTAGCTGATTAAAGTTCATTTAATCAAGTTGAACTTAGGTTTATTAACTAATTTCATTTCATACTTAACATGTATATTTAACTAGTAAATACAAGTTTTAAACTTTGTTTGGATATGTAGCATCTGTAAAAATAAAATAAAATTTAGCCCTTGATACTTTTATAATTTCCAAAAATTTAACACATCAAAGTTGTAGGTCTCTCTTTAAGCTTTCTGAAGCATTTTAAATCACCTTAATCCAAATTCAATGAAAAAGTTATGATTAAAATACAAAATAAAGTTGCTGCCCAAACGGGGCTTTATGAAGGCCTGTTTAGTCCCTACACCCCCTTGGGAAATGAGCCATTTCAAGGGCTGTTTTAACTCGAAGCTTTACATAGAAATTGAAACACCCTTCCAAACACCCCTATTTGAGACCAGACATGCACCAGCCGCTACCACAGGCTCCCAAACGCCCCTATTTGGACTTTCCTTGCTACACATGAATTTTCTTTGTTTCTTTTACATCATTTAACCAATTTTTACACATTTTACTTCCAAAAAGTATCATATAAACATCACACAAGCTAGTTTTCATACATATAACACTTCTATACTCATTCAAAAACTTCAAACACCTCCAAACCCTTCAATCAAACCTAATATCTGTTATTCATCATCTTCATCACCAACGCAACATGTATCAAGCATCAAATCAACACATACAAACATAAGCAACAACTAAAATAAAATAAATAACAACTTATCTCTTTTAAACATCATAAACCTCTTGATTCTTCTTTGTCTCTACTTTCTCTAAGCTCTTGGAGCTTCCATGTTCATGGTCTCTATCTTCTTTCATGTTTTCTATCTTCATTTTCCTCTTTGGTCTCCTTCAAACTTGAGATTTTGAGTGGGATTTAAGAAAAAGAAAAAGGAGAGGAAGGACGGAAGAAAAGGAACATAAATGGCAAGGAAAGAAAAGGAAACAGAAGAGAGAAAGAAAATTGGCAGCTCAAAGGAAAAGAAAAGGAATTAAATAGGATAGGGACAAAATAATTAAGGATAATTATGAGTAAAGGGCTATAGTTTAAATCTTTCAAATGATTTTCTTGAGTGTTGAAAATAATTGGAAAATGATTTCAAGATGTATAACATATAAGTTAATAGCTTGAATTGAAAATCAAGTTTAGAGATTTAATTTTATAAAAACTTGATATTTAGTTTGACTTTGGGTTTAGAACTGATATTTTTAAATATACATTTGAACTCAAAAATTGTGGGGATTAAGAAAATAGAATTTTGGATCAAGTAAGTAATTTAAAACATTTTATAATTTTAGATAAATAAATTCGAGAAATTGGGTTTTTGTAAGTTAAAAGAGAAAAGGTCTCGTTTGTTAATGGTAAGGGATTAAATAAATCAATTTATGAAATGAATAAGATTTGAAGTTTGCAAATTTATTAAAAATTAAAATTGAATTTTCTAAGGGTCTAGAGATTTTCAAAGCTAACAGAAAAGGAGTTTAGTTTGAAATTTAAAAAAAGGTATAAGAGTTTGATTTGTTGAAAAAGACAGATAGAACAAATTAGCTACATGAAAGGAATGCTTGAAATCTCAAATCTCAATTAATTTATTTATTAATTACCGATACTATATTTACATTATTTGATCTTTTTAAAATTTATTGATATTTCTTACTATTTTCATTTTTATAAAAGATATTGAAACTTATTGTTGTTTAAGCATCTGTTTGGATTATCTATTTTTCATCTTATCTATATCGAAATGATATATGTAAATATATCCGTTTTGCATCTATATTTTATCTATATTTGATCCATTCAATCATTTAGTAAAAACTGCCAACTTTTTTTTATCCATATTTATTTTTTGATGAACAATTTGTTAGAAAAAAAAAAGTTTGAAAAAAGTGTCTATATCTATAATCTATCAACAAATAAACAGACCTTAAGTTTAATATTACTTCTTTATAATTATCTATTTACTCACCATTAATTTTTTTAATTTCATATTTTAAGGTTTTAAATGTTTCTTTAATTTTACACAACTGATATTCTTTGCAATATAGTATATATAAGTAATAAGAATTAATTTAGTGATTTCAATATTTACTTACTCGATTTTTGAAAAAAACTCAGACTTGATAAAGACAACAAACGATTGACCACACGATTGGACTTGAATCAACTTATCTCTTGACTTGAGAGACACATGACGACTCAACATTGACTCACATGGCACAACAAACTCAACAATTGAAGGTTGTAGACTCGCTTTTTTATTCTTATCTGAATATATATAACAATGTGCATAAAAAGTATAAAATGCTCATATTCTTTTAATCATTGAAGATATTATATTTTATAATTTTCATTAACATGATCATCTTGACAAGATTGAAATCAAGATGTCTCATTTTTGCTCTTTAGATATTTGTCCAAATTACCATTGTGTCATTAGAATTACAATTAAGTTATCTCCTTATGTAATTGTATTATTATCAGTTATTGATTGCGTAAAACTATGGAAATTAGTATCTTAAGGTTTTATTGTTACTCCCATGAGCAACAGCATACACACACACACACATAGGTATCTGTTAATGTAGGTAATAAGTATCAGTACGTCAAGGCATCTTGTGATGCCCAAACAGTAGTATCTCAAAAGTATGAAAGTCGAGTCTCAAGTATGTCGAAGTATAAGTATCAACACAATATACTTAAAACTAGGAAAATATAGGGCTCAACGTACAAAATGTCTGCTACACCGAAATACGTCTAAGTGAACATGATACTCTCCATAAACAAGCATCAGGTAATCCGTAATCCTACTCGTCGTACTCATCAAGGAACTCCTTGATGTCTGTCCTGAAACCTTTGTAGTCAACCATCCTCATTTGATCCATCAAATCCTGAAAAAGAAAAGAATGAGTCAAAGCATAGTAAAACATCAATGCAAACACACACAATATGATCTCATGCACATATATTAAATGCAATGCAATAGCCAGCAATTTATATCTTTTTAATTTTAGTATAGCAAATCAACAGTAAAGTATTCACACTTCGACAACATACTGAGAACTCAAGGGTCCTGTGTAGCAATAACTACTCAAGGAGTTGATATAAGTAGGTTAAATACTTATATCTCCTATTTCTAACAAAGTAATAGCTTTGTCTAGGAGTTACAATTGGTACACATCTCTACTTATTTCAGTACATTACACTGTTTAGTTTAACGAAGTCCATAGTCTTAAATTGTACAGCTGCAACTTCTCACCAAACGATAGTAAATGTTATCGTGCTACTATTCCCCTATCAACTGCTTACTGAGCCATCTTTAATGGCCAAAGCACCTGACTGTCGAGCTAGCATCTTCTAGCAAGGTTGTTACCCTTGAGCTTAAATCTAAGAAATGACCATACGTAATCAATCACTTAATTATTATCAAGTTTGTCAGACCCAGACCAGGAGTTGATTCGGATATGCTAGGGGATCAAGGGGTCGAACCAAGTTCCACCATGGGTCGAACTGGAGGCAATGAAAAATGAGTTTTTCTGTTAAATCATAACTATTAAAAAGTAAATAAATAAAATTTATCTTATCAAATCCATCATTAGATTGAAATCACATTATACATATTGAAAACAAAAATGTATGCATAAAGTCAACTTAGTTTGCAATTGCATCTAAATCAACATCTTCATTAATCTTTGTATCTGGAAGAAAAAGAGGAGAAACAAAGAGAATACAAAGTCTTAGGAAAAATAATATTCAATGAACATATACAAAATAAATAATTTAAAAGTACTAAAATAGATGACCAACCTTTAGTCAAACCATCAGTTGTTACAGGGGTGGCATCATCTTCATAAACTACTTGTTCAATAATCTTATCAAAATTAAGTTCAAGGGGTAAATCTTCTTCTTCTTCAGTTATCCAAAAATCCGTCTTATCAATGCAATCAAAATCTATTGGGTCATAACTTTTCTTCTTATTTTGATGCCTATAAAAAAGTAATTAGCAAAAGGAAAAATTTAAAAAAATACATAAGGTGAAGTAGTGATGAACTATACTTAGTCAAAATAATTTACATACCTATTCTTCAAACGTAAATTATAGTTCACATAAACAAGACCATTAAGCCTTTGATGCTTTAATCTATTTCTTTTTTGTGTGTGAATGCACTCAAAGAAACTCCAATTACGCTCACATCCAGAAGCAGAAGCAGTTTGACTTAATATTTGAATAGCAATATTTTGCAATGTAGGAGCACTATGACAAAAAACCTCCACCAATCATCTACAATTCAATAAAGCAAGTCAAATAATTGTGAGAAATAAACATTAACATTAATTTTGATTCTAGTATTCATGGTCACTTACCTAGTTGTGATGTTTTGACAGATTTGACAGCTATTTCTCTACCAAAACTCTCTCTCCTTTCACAATATAATTTCATGTCTTTAATTACAGCTATGCTATCACCACAAATACTTTTTTTCCTCTAGCACATCATTAAGCCTTGCATAACTTCTACAATTTCTTCAAATGTATCATCATGCATAAAACCTGGATTCAAGAAATAAGCTACAGCATGTAGGCCACGACAAAAATGTTTGTCCCACCTTTGATCAACAATTTTGATATAAGGACTATACAATTTTTGTCTATTTTTTAAAACTGATATAATCCCTTTACGAATCCTAGAAAACCCTTCATAAACAGCCGAAAGAGAAGGCTTTTCATTAACATCTACAATACGCAATAGCGTCAAAATGGGAGCTGTGACTTTTACCATAAGCAAACAATCTTCCCAAAATGATGTGTCTAACACAATACCAATAAAAGCTTTTCCAGCAGCACATTTTGAAAGCCTATGACTTGTGAAATGTGTGTTACCAAAGCTTACAAGTCATGCTTATGTTCAAATATACTTTTCAAAGTAATAAAAGTAGTAGCAAATCGAGTTACTGTTGAATGAACAATTTCTTTCCAACCATCTCTTTTTCTCAACCAAGACAATAAGTGAATACAGTTATATACAAATATAGTTACCTTGGAAACATGCTTTGCAAGCTCATCTACATAATCCATCTTGCCAATGTCTTTTAACATCAAATTGAAGCAATGTGCTGCACAAGGAGACCAACATATATGATCGTACCTCTCTTGTAACAACTTCCCGACTATAACATAATTGCTTGCATTGTCTGCCACTATATGCACCACATTAGAAGGCCCAACCCTCTCAACTATTTCTAAAAACATGTTACATAAATTATTAGCATCCTTCACAATATCAGATGCATCAATTGAATTCACAAACATCACCTCAGCAAGACAATACACTAGAAAATTAATGAGGATCCTTTAGCTTTGATTAGTCCAACCATCAGCCATTATTGTACATCTTGATTTAGCCCAATTGCTTCTGTATGAATCAATAAGCAATTGATACTCCTTTTTACAATCCCCCAGCGACCAAATTCGCATGGCATGATAAGACGGTCCCTTATATCCAGTACCAATTGCAAAAATAGCATCCACTATAGGTTGAAAATATAGTGACTTCAAAGCACAAAAAGGTATACATGCATCAAAAAACCATCTAGCCAATGTCATGTGTGCTCTTTGAACTGCTTGTTTACCAGCTAATGCACTCTTTATACCTGGTTGGGATAATGGAGGGGTGTTCTTATTGACATATTTATCTAATTCCAACCTTTCTTTTTTGTTTTGGTTGCATTGGCAAAATTTCTAACTCTTCCACTTCAACCTCAGCCTCACCATCTTCAAATTGAGTATATTGAACTTCATTAGAGTCTTGATCCTTATGTTTGACAGATTTGAGATATGCCAACATTTTTTTTTTGGATCTCACTTGGTACTTTTTTGCAAGGAGCAATATTGCCACGAATCCCTGCCAAATGATATTTCATCCTATTGATCTCTCCACCTTGATACTTAGATCTACAATAAAGGCATGTGAACACGATCTTTTCTTTGTCATTAGTAGATGAGTTAAAATGCTCCCAAGCAGGATCATTCTTTGTACGAATTGAAGAAGACAATTGACTACTCACCATGTCTCTTTTTCAACAACCTATTTTTCTTTTTAAAAAAAAGAGCATTTATAATTAGTAACAGTGCTAGGAATATGTACTCAGTTTAATAATAGCAATATGTACTAGCAAAGTTACATTATGTAGTAGATAAACTAACTTAAATTTCCATATTCATAGGATGAGTGATCAAGTCTAATAGATTAGGCTGATTTTAGAATAATTTTAGAAGTTTCACAATAATAGGTTCGGAATAGAGTCCATCAAGTTAGTTGCAAAATATTTTATATTTAAAATTTTATTGCATTTAATTTATATCCGCATATCAAAGATACATCATCAACTAGTTAGTAATGGAAAGTGGAAACAAAACTAATTTGGTGACTGACCAAACCATCATCACGATTATATGTGTCACGAATAAATCTTAGCTGTTTTTTTTTGTCCCTTTTTAAATCCGTGAGGATGAATTTCTCGATTCAAGAAATAATTGAAATCTAACGAAAATTGTTGTCCTAGTCCACAGTGTTACCAATGCCAAAGGCTATATGCAACTCACCCCACGTCAAACACGTCAAACTAATCCTAAATAATAAAACAAAGCAATGAAAGTACAACCTAGAAACTGTCAAAACTTTGCAATCCCAATTCTGGAATATCATCTCTATCTTAATCGACTCTTCCAATTAGTTGAACATCCATCTTTTCAATCCACCATTCTGCTAAAGAGCTGCTCATTGTTATTGAGGAGAAACTGATAATGCCCATATACAAACTCTAGAGGGCAGGGCTTTTTTTTTTTTTTAAATATCATTATGTTGGAGTCTAACTTCTCATAGCATCTGCATTCCTTATCTAATCTATGTCGATTTTCATAAGCAAAACAATCCAACTTGAAGAATGAAAGAGGAAGGAATGAGGAAGATCTGAAAAATACAAAAATTTCTCTAAACATAGCAACATATCATTGAAGGAAACAAGAGCACAAGTTTTTTGAAAAAATTTTAATTTCGTGGGTAACAATCTAATTCTAAACCAAAAAAACAGCGAAAGAAACACAACTCATATTTATTCCAAACATCAAATCCTTTTCTGGTTCCTTTCTTCCTCCAACTCAAAACTCTACATCCTTTACAAATTTCTAGATTATCATATTAAAAGGCTCAAAACACATTTTCTTTGCTTGGTGGCAGTTACATTATTTATCTTGAGCTTGAAAACGTCATACCATCCGCACTTCCATTAAATACAAATCACAAATAATAAAAGGTCTCTATTGTCTAGCAACACATATTTGAAAAAGCAAAAAAATACTAGGACTAAAGTACATACAAAATCAAGACCTGATCATTGAGAACAAGATAGTGAAGTAGAGAATAATTGGGTGATGGAACGAACATCATAGAAATCGAAAATCGAAAGTCACCGAGGTAGCTTGCAGCACTCCGCCAGGGTTGCTAGAGATGCTGGGTGGTGGGTAGTGGCGGTGGTTGTCCCTTGCTCCTATTGCAGCTGCAAGTTTTAACTTTTAAGAGTTGAGAACTTGAAACTTTTAACTTCTAAATGGGTTTTTGGTTTTGTTGCTTAGGGTTGTGTTTTCGTTTTCCGTTTTCTACTTTTTTTTCTTTTTGTTTCACCGTTTTAGTTTTACTTTTACATTAAATTTGTTTTGTTTGCTTTTTATTTTTGACTTTTTGACCCTAACTTAGACTACTACTACTCTATGGTGATTGATAACTATTTTCTAATATCTACTCCTACTTTACTACTACACAGTTCCGCACGTAGCACGTTGGCTTTTCTTTTTTTTTTTTTTTTTTTTTAATACGAGAAGCATTTTGACTTAGTAGACCCAGTCGGGTCGATCGAATCAGTCTGGTTCTCACTAAAAGCAAGTTAACCGTTGAACCCGGCCCACCTTCGTGGCTGATTTCGGTCAAACCAGTTTGAACTGGTCGGTCCGAGGCGGCTCTGACAACTTGAATTATTATTAGCAGTCTTTAGCTATTAATTCATCTCAGGATATCTATCCTAGGCGTGTAACACGTAAATCACTACATATCTGATATGAAGTGTGTAGTTTAACATATATTAATAGGTAGACTAGAATGTAAGTTAGAAGATAGGTCAGAAGCAGTAGAATCTATTTAAAAGAATATTTCATATAAGTATTAAGTATGTAATTAATTATCAATTTCATATTGATTATATCAGAAGCAGTAGAATCTATTTAAAAGAATATTTCATATAAGTATTAAGTATGTAATTAATTATCAATTTCATATTGATTATCCAATTTTATTTAATACGAGGAGCATTTTGACTTAGTAGACCCAGTCGGGTCGATCGAATCAGTCTGGTTCTCACTAAAAGCAAGCTAACCGTTGAACCCGGCCCACCTTCGTGGCTGATTTCGATCAAACCAGTTTGAACTGGTCGGTCCGAGGCGGCTCTGACAACTTGAATTATTATTAGCAGTCTTTAGCTATTAATTCATCTCAGGATATCTATCCTAGGCGTGTAACACGTAAATCACTACATATCTGATATGAAGTGTGTAGTTTAACATATATTAATAGGTAGACTAGAATGTAAGTTAGAAGATAGGTCAGAAGCAGTAAAATCTATTTAAAAGAATATTTCATATAAGTATTAAGTATGTAATTAATTATCAATTTCATATTGATTATATCAGAAGCAGTAGAATCTATTTAAAAGAATATTTCATATAAGTATTAAGTATGTAATTAATTATCAATTTCATATTGATTATCCAATTTTATTTAATTATTCGCTAAGGTAAGTTATATATATATATATATATTTGTATATATACGAATATGAGACCATAATTAATATCTTAAGTTGAATCCATTTAGGGCACTGGGCCTAAGTAGTTTAGATTAAGCCCGTAAGTATGAGAGATTGGATTTCTTAATTGGAAGTATTGGGTCTTTAAGTATTCTACACTAGGCCTAATAAGAATTTAATTAAGTCTTATAATATTTAGGATAATAAGATTTAAGAAATTTATAACTAAGCCCCATTAAGCAATATGAATTATAATTTAGGTAGGTTTGGGCTTAGGTATTAAGTTAGGTCCAATATGAGTAAAATTGGATATTAGACTTAAAAGTTAGGTATAAGCACAAAATAATTGAATTTATTTTAGTTTCTAATTATTGAGCCTTCTGAATTCCTAATTAGGCCCACTAAGTGTATTTTAAAGCCTATGGGCTCAAAAATATTACATGAGCCCGTTGGATAATTCAATATCTAGAAACTGATAATGGATTTAAATATTTGGAATTAGACCCAATTTGAGTAGTTATAGGTTATTGAGCTCGCATTTGGCAATTTAAGCCTATAAAGTGTAATTTCGTAATTATTTTGATTTTGAGACCCTAAACCTTCTATGAAAGTCCATAAGAGTGGAATAGGCCAATTTAAGTTAAAATAGGCCAAATTAGATAAAATCAAATTATTGGACCCTAAAAAATAAGGTTGTTTATTAGACTAAATCAAATTGAATTGAACCATAAAATACAGTTTTTTATATTTTGGTTCAATTTGCAGTTTGGTTTAGGAAGAGTTTAGACAATTTTAGTTTGATTCAAGGGATCAAACTGAACCAAACCATTTGAACCTGAACCTGAACCGAACTACTTTACATTAAAAGAAATATAAAATGTAATAGTCATTTTATTTATAACTCTTAAACATTAGATATTAGGTCACATGTGATATTTTACTTTATTAAATATATTTCCTGATATAAAGATAAGTGACTTTAATTCATATATAATGTTCCTTGATATAAACATATTTTTTTCTTAAAAACTCAAATAACTATTAATATTATTTATTAGAACTAAATACTTGTGAAGGCTTTTTAAACTTAACAGAACCACATTTTCTTAAAAACTTGTAATTTCTGTTTCCCGTTTATTTTTTGTCGGTGGCATTGGGAATTTCGTTAATTCTATGCGTTTAATATTCTATTCAATATAGCATATATAAAATCAATAAGATTTGGTTTTAGCGACTTTTAATCTTTACTTTACTTGACCTTTTTAAAGAGTCTCATACTCAATCAAGACGATAGATGACTGACAACTCGACAATTAACTTGACTCAACTCTGGATCGATGATGACTCATCACGACACGACACGACACTAGCACATTCACTCAACAACGGAAGGTTGTGAATTTGCTTTTCCATTCTTATGTGAGTATATATGATATGCACATATAAAATACGCAATGTTCATACTTATTCCATTCTTAAGAATATTATTGTTTTATCATTCACGTGATCATCTTGATAAGGTTTGAGATTAAGATCATTCATTAATTTTAGAAAATTTTGAAAATTGTATGTTAAGATTTTATCATCTCTGGTTCTAGCCTTTAGGAAGTCATATTTAAACTTTTGATGTACTTTGTTTTAGGTATGTTCAGGATAGATGGCATTTGATTTGATTTCTACTTTGATATGTGTTAAATCTTTGACGATCTTATATCTATCCATTTTGTGTTAGGTGGTGACGATTATGTAATCTATGTTCATTACTAGCAAACCATTCCTTTAGCCCTAACGGCGTAAAAAGGAAATCTAACATCTAAGGGTATGATGATAACCTGATATTGAATAGCATCTGTGGCTATCGTGCCCTCCCAAGGTAGCGAATTATATCTCCTTGTGGCTAGCTTCCTCGTAAACCTATTGTCCTTGTAGGTTGTATACACGTACTCCTTGTAAGGGTATTACTGAGTATCTCCCATTCCTGCTGTCATTTCCATTCTTAATGTTATCCGTATCTTTCTTTTTAAGGCACTGCTTGGCAGTATGTCCTGATTTCTTATGGATCAGGAGATAGTGGTAGTTTTCTTTTGACATCTCTGGCCTTTATGGTTCGGACTTCCGCCGTAGTAACAATACTTGTGTTGTAGCTTGGGACATTGTCTTGGATGATATCCCCCTTTGCATTTCCAACATTGGATATCTGGTTTCTTTTTATCCTTCTTTCTACTCGGGTTGACCAATGGTTCGAGATCATTGACTTTGAGGCTTAAGCTAGGTCCACTCTTGGTTGATTTGGTTGTTAAGGTCCTTCTCGGTTCTCGCGTTCTATAGGGGGCATTTCTAGTTCGCGTTGTGCACGACTGTGTCTCGTACTTGCTCTACAGGTTTTATTAAGTTTTATGTGAGATTCTTGAATTTTATTAAGTCTTAGATGTTTTAAAAAAAAAAAAATTTAAGAAACGTGCTAATAGCGATCAAGTATGGAAATGCGTAAATATATATATATATATATATAAGAAATATTGAAAACTGACTTAAATCAAAGTAATAAAACGGAAATCCATATCATTAAAACAAATTCATGAAAACAGAAGGAAGGCTTAAATTCTTCCTTTACAAAAGTTCAAAGAAAGGATGTAAAACATGGTTATAATTTCAAATCATTACTTAGATAATGTTTACAACATCGTTAATCAAAAGCGTTACTCCTAACAATACTTTAAGGGCTTCATGAGAGACCTAGCTCTCGTCACTGCTTCGGATTGCTCTTTACAGGGTCGGAACATCTCCTTGACATTTTAAGCTTATTGATTTCTTGTCTTCATCATTAGGAGCTTCTTCCTCTCCTGTGTGGCGAGGTATTATGATAGGATCTTTAGGCGGAGTTCCATATTCTTTCTTGGATGGTTCATCTCCTTTGGGAAAGAGGATGGGGTCGTCCCATAGACCTTATGACGTTAGATCCTCACGTTCATAGAGGTACCACACTTTGCACATGTAGCACGTTTCTTTAGCATTTTTGGGGTAATTCCTGGTCCGGCAGATGGGACGCCTGCATATATAACATTCCTTCATTATCGTTGGGCAATTATTGGCACCGTATTTCCCTTAACGTAACCAAAGCAAATAGTACCATTCTTTTTAGGACAACCACGAATTTTATGATTAGGGTTTTCACAAAAGTAACACTTGTTCTGTAGTTGTGGGCAACTTTTGGGGACATGTCCTCCCGTACACTTCCAACATTTAACCTTAGGAGTACGAGATCCTTAAAGGGTTTGAGTTGGCTATGCCTCTTAGCCTTGGGTTCTGGATTAGCTATGAAAGAAGGTGCTTGCGATACTGGTGTTGTTCCGAGTTGGGGTCTTGAGCGGGTGCAAAGGTCGTGGGTACTTGTTGCATGTATGCTCTCATCATCTCTTCTAGACGTCTCATAGTGGTTAAGATTTCTTGAGTTGGATCTTGTGGTGGGGGTACTCCTTGTTCTTGTCGTTCTTCGAGAGGGATGCTCGATTGTGGCATAATTTTCTTTAGTAGCTTCCTAGAATCAAATGAAGCGGTCGAATAAGATATTCTTTTCAATTCAGGTTTTACGCACAAGTTATCAAGAGAAGCATTACAGGCTCTTATTCATTCGAGTAAAAGGTTAACGTAGGCACTTAATATTATTTACCTAGGGGTCTTATCTATAAAAGAGGTATTACACTTATCTAGTTTCTAATTGGTCTTGACTAGGAGTCGAGTAGGGTTACTATACATCGAGGCTTATTGAAATTGCTAAGGTAGGCTTACTTTATTCATTCTATATCTCAATTCTTTGTCTCCTTCATGTTTTCCCCACATCATTCTACTATGTTCCTTCTCCAAGTCATTTCTACTTTCCTCAAACTCAGGTCAACATGCTAGGTAAATCTT
Organism: Combretum micranthum; assembly: GCA_024138025.1. Classification (NCBI taxonomy): domain Eukaryota; kingdom Viridiplantae; phylum Streptophyta; class Magnoliopsida; order Myrtales; family Combretaceae; genus Combretum; species Combretum micranthum. The sequence continues at coordinate 100,324 of JAMXBD010002597.1, forward strand.
TTTATATGATACTTTCGTTTCATTAATCGTATCTTCCTAAATATCCTCTAATTCTTGTATAAGCATTTTCTGCCTTCTTTTAATATTTTTCCAAGGTAGATTCTATTCTTAGACATAAAGATTCGAATCTTATAGGTCATCTATCTTTTTGGTTTTTAAGATCAAAACCTATCACTCTAGTCTCCTAGTATCATTTTTCCTAATTCCCAAAACCTTGTTGCTCTGATACAATCTTAAATTGTCATGCCCCAAGAGGTACTCTAAACGTGGCAGTCCTCCGTACACAATACTAAAGCCTAAGAATGATTGTCTTAGTCACGTAAAGGCTTCCATATCATATACAAAGCATACATCACAATCAAGGGAACACATCGGAGTAGCGCAATTTACATTGATAATAATTAAGTAACAAGGCAAGGAGAATACTTATCATAAAACATAAACATGGTAGATTACCATTCTTAAGGGCATATCCCTCTATTGTCTTCAAGTCAATATAAAAACACTTCTTAGAAATTTTTCGAATTACTAACATAGCATACATTACATATAAGAAATTTTACAAAGTAACTTCATCATATGTTCCCATTGCCTTCATAAAAGTTTAACATCCTTCCATGACTTCCTTAACGTCATCTTCGATTAAAGCCACGGGATACCTGTTTTAACAAAATCTATGGGGGTATAAGCTTACAACTAGCTTAGTGAGGTATTCCTTTTCATTCGGATCATGATTCCAAACAAGTTCATTTAAATTTTCACGCATATGCTATACATTCAAAGTAACAATCACGTGATTACACAAATATATATAGTTATCCAGAAACCATATATAGAACGGATTTACCACTCTGTATCAAAGGTTGGGAAATTATTGATGAAAATCATCGACCTTCTACTGCTAGTCCCCATGCCTCCGCCCAAAGCATTCGGTTGGCTTGGCTCTAAACCTAGAGTCGCATTTCTCGAGCGATGTGGATTCTCTAGGAAGAAACAAAGCCCGTGTCACAGCATGATAATAGCCCATCCAACTCTATGCGTAGGAGTAACAGTCTTTCGAAAGAAATCTGACTCGATGGATGCTATGCGTGAGCATTTTATTTTTCTTAAGCCAAACCTTATTAAGGTTTATTAGGGGACGATCAATGAATTTAGCAAACAATAAGTAGTCATACAAGTAAGTAAACAAAACACTTAAACAGACAGTTTGAAGTTGCGATATTCTTAATTCTCATTTCATCACATAGGCATAGGATCATATATATATATATATATATATATATATATCCTGGAATTCCCCATACATATCCATTTTTATCTTCTCTTAGCATACTAATGTCACTACTTTACAAGCACAAGCAAGTAATGAAATTAAGAGGAATAACTCACTCGTCCATTTCGCAATTTTCTTAGTCATAGTAATCCTCAAGAAGAGAAATCTCGTATTCCTCGTCACCTAAACAAAAGAAATATCCGGAATGAGTATTTCGTAGAAATTTTACTTAAACTTTCTAATTCTATTTTACTATGTTCGTTAAAATCACATGGAATGAAATCCTAACTTAAAATGGCCATAACTTGCACATTTTAACCCGGAATTTCGCATATAATATACCGATTTCTACCTATTCGAAAATATCTATTCATTTCTAAGGTTATTTTGTTCATAAAAGGTTATCTGGGTTTCGAAACCATAGGGTAAAAATTCATTATGAAAATTATAGTTTGCAAAACACAAGTTTAAAAACTTTTTTTTATCTGAAAATACTTGTAGCAAAATATAGGTATTTGTATAGTTGGAAAAATCTTTTGAATATATATATATATATAGACTCATATTGTATGCAAGATTCTAATGGTGTTGTCTCAACGATTATATTTCGTAAAACAATGTCTTGCGGTGTTGAAGACTTGTATCTTAATAATTTATTTCCTAAGAATTTCATAATTTCTTGAGTTATTATAAGTATATTCTTATTTTCTTTTCTAATTTCTTTTCTAAAATAAATTTTTCTCTTAGCTTTGGTCTTTTACAAATTCTACTTTTAGTGATAAAAATGAAGTTTTCAAGAGTTTTATTAAGTTGTTGATAACTTATAATAATTTGAGTTGTGTATATTTTCTTTTAAAGAAACTACTTTGATAAACAAGTCTTTTTATATTTTCATTCTCTAACTTCTTTGAAAATAACTTTATTTCTAAAACTTGGTCTTTTAACTCTTTTGTAAATCTTACTTGGAAGAAAATCATATTTCACTATTTTATTAAGTTTTAGATAATATCTATTGTTTTTGAAACCTCTACTGTTTATATTCTGTTATTTCTTTGAAAATAAGTTTATCATTTAGAAACCTTGGCAAACTTTTATTTTTCTTAGTGAGTTTATAATTTAGTGAGTTGATTTTATCTTAACTTATAAAACTTAGTTTAGTTATTACTTTTGGTAAAAATTCCTACAAGTAAGCTTTTTGAGAAAAATCCATTTATCGAACAATTATTATTACTAAGTTTTAATAAACTTTATGTGACTTATCGTAATAAAAGAAAATGTTTATTTTGTTAATTAACTTCTTTGAGAAAAATCATTTTTTTATTGTTATTTAAAAAAAAGTCTTGGTGAGTTTGAAAAGAAGTTGTGGGAATATTTTTTCCTATGTGGGTGATAACAAAATCTGGATGTATATAAAGAGAGTTTGGTTTCATCTTTCCTTTGTTTCCTTGGTAAAATTATCCTTATTGACACTTAGGAAAACTTTGGGAAAAGTTTGAGAAGAAGTTGAAAATAATACATTTTCTAAGTTGTTGTTGATAAGTTTCTTGATTTAATGACAAGTTTTATAACAAAAGAGTTTAGTTTCATATTCCTTTATTAGAGAAAATTCCATTTTAGATTTTGTTGAGATAATAACATTATGATGATGCATGTACATGAGCATGTAATATGAAAATGATAAAAATATAAGAAAAGGGTAAAAAGTAAGATAATAATAATAAGCAATGTAATAATATTAAGTATTGGGAACCTTAGCTTCATCAAGGTATCCCGGTCAAGCATTGGGAGCCTTAGCTTCATCAAGGCATCCCGAGACTAAGAATAGACTAGTCCCAAAAAGAAAAAGAACAAAAAAAGAAGAGAAAAAGCAATAATAGAAGCATTAAGAATAATAAAAGCAAGTTAGTAAGAGTTAGTGAGCATTAGACTCTAAAAATATATAGATATACATATACTTAGTAATATATATATATAGATAGAGTTAGATTAGAAGTATAATAATAACAAATAATAATATTAATAACAACATATATAAAAGCATAATAACAAGATAATAAAATAGGAACTTTATGTGCAAGAACAAAATATGAACATGTTATTGCTTTTACTACTCATATGAGTTTCAAAACAACATCATAGTCATGTTAAGTTACATGACATGGATAAACTAAATGGTTGGAAGAAGTTTGCCTAAAGTGTTTATATGGTATGAAGATGGTAGATGAATGGGATATTATGTGTTTGATGATATATGGTAGATGGTTTGTGTTTAAAGAAGGATTTTTGTGAGAAATTGGTTAAAAAGAGTTTAGTAGTGAAGAATTTTGTGGAGAGAGTTTGAGAAGTGAATTTGAGAGAGTTTTATTATGTGTATTGAAGGTGTGAAAAAAGTGGAGGGAGATGGGGTATTTATAGTTGAAGATGAAAGGAAATTGTGTGTAATAAAATAAATTGAAAAAGAAATAAATAGAGATGAAAGGGAGGGAGAGTGGCATCGGTTCTAGTGGGAGAGAGGGGGAGAAATTATTTTATTTTGTATTTTCTAAAGAAAAGTAAATAATGTGTAAGATAAGATTTGATTAGAGATATATTGGAAAAGTAAAAAGTAAGAAAATAAGCATATAGGTGGTAAGAATAGGTAGTAAGAAAAATTAGAGATAGATGAATAGTAATGAATAGTAAGAAAGGACAATGAATAGTAAACTAGATAAATAAAATATCGGTAGTAATAAAAAAATGCATATAAATGCAATATATGTAATTTTTAGTTATCGAAAAATTATAAAATTGATATTTTTGGAAACCTTATGTTTTTCCGACTCTATTGGTATTTTCGAAATATTTTTTCCGTCCGATGTACCAGGCATGGTATTCAAAAACTGATCCCATTGGGATCAAAAAGACACTAGAAATTTATGAATATGATATTTTTAAGCTTTCATATATTATTACGAACTATTATTAACAATTATTTCCATTCCGTTGTTTAGGGTTTAAGAGCACGGGATTACCGGATCTTAAACTCTAGGGTTTGTTGTAAACTTTGTTGACTTTTAGGATTTCGATTTGACTTCGGACTTTGTTGAGTTATACGTAAGGTCATGAAATTTTGGGGTTTTGTTCATGTTATATTTTTTTGTTCAACATCTATGGTTTATTTTATTTGCGATTACTTAATATTTTTCAGTTCTCGGGATAATTTAACCGAATCTAGGGTTATGGGTTGACTCAGTTTGACTTTTGATGAAATTGAAAATTTTTATTCTAAAATTCACCGAAGGATTTAAGGTCTTAGTAATTTGTTGTCGAGCGTTGTTTGAATATATCATCTTGATTTGCAGATTAGAAATCAGTTAGATGATTTGATTGGTGTACGGATGTTGAATCATTCAATTATTGAATTTTCTATTTTGTTTTGAGGGTTCTCTTTTTCTCAGGTTAAGAATTTTCGTATTTGACCTTATTTAGAATTTGATTTTAACTTGGGTCGATTTTCAGGGTTTCGGTTTCGGTGTTAGACTTATAGGATTACTTTTTGTGAATTATAAAAATTTTAGCAGCTTACAATCCTTATACCCAATTTAAGCTAAAAATTACATTTATCAAGTTTAAATTTCACCAAATACCCCAATTAGGCTATAATATAATTAAATTAAATTAAATATTCCTAATTGATTTAACTTGATTCTAGTTAGTTTATATATAGAACCGGTTTAAGTGCATTTAAGCCAGAACACAGTCAAAACAGGGGAGCACTCAGGGTATATGAACGGTTTAAGGCCGATTTGGTCCGATTCTTTAGCTTTTATTTTTGGTTCACTTAACAAAAGTAAAGTCCACTTTCTAAGCTACTGGGCCGAGAAACATGTAGGGTTAAAATAGTTCAAGAAGTGGTCGATTTGGCTTGTTGAAGTTGGTCCAGTTTGTTGGGTATTTAATTTGTCAAACGAATTCAAATTTATTAAAAAAATAGGAAATGAATTTCAAAAAACATGAAAATTTTTTGTTTGAATATAGACACATTAAACTATCATCTCCATGAATTTTGTTTAACAATATCATTTAATGTTTTAATTAATTATCACAACTCAGATCACTTAGTGCCTAGTTTACTGTCCAAATTTATATAATTTTAAAATTTGACTAATTAAATGATTTTATTTTCATTTCAAAATTTCCAAATCAATATTAAAAAACATAAACTACAATATATCGATTTATCTTAATTTATTGAATTGATTTGGTATTTATTTAATTATTTATTTGATCTAAATTTAAGTAAATACATGTAAAAGAATAATTTTTGCACAATCAATCTTCAAATACAAATTCAACATGATTTATATACACCATCAGATAGATCCATGGCATATAGATTCATATACATACATATAGTTTTATTAAATCAAGTAATTTGTGCAAAATAATGGGTAATTTGCTACATAAACTAAATGTAAGTAATTATTTTTGCTTTAATTCAATAAATCATATTAAAATGACATTCATGCTTATAATAATAGGTTCAACATGTTGATGTACAAATTTCATCATGATTTTCATTAAAATCCACAATTTAGGTTAATACTTTATTAGCAGATAATGCACCTACGCTGATTGTGCCCAAAAAAAAAAAAAAAACAGTGGGAACAACTTTTGACACGAGTAAAGAGAGAGAGAGAGGGATGAGTAGCTGTAAAGACCCGAGCCTCTAAATCCTGAGACTTAGAGTATCGAATCCCCAACCACATATAACGTTTTCACATTATATGTAAGGTTGTCCTAAAACTAACAGTTTATGCAAATTGTTTGATTAAATCACTAAACTTTGTAAAGAACTTTTTAAATAAAACAAGATTGCTAACAAAAGCAATCTATACATATATTTACATTAAATAACCATCGCTTTGTGTCAATACATGACACAACAAAACAATTACATGATTTCTCAAAACATGAGAATCTTAATGGATCTTAAGGTCATTACAAAAGAACTTGGCTTAACTACAAGACTTCAATACAAAGCTGGTCCTTAGCAAAAAGTCTTCTAAAAGTCCCGGGTCATCGGATCCTATTCATCTCACTCCTCCAGAAATCTTTCAAAATCGGACCCATAGCCCAAGTCATCGTAATACTCGTCTCCATGACCTGCAAAGCAGCAAAAGTGAGCCAGAGGCCCAGTACACAATAACCAATGCACATCAAGTCATCCGATTCATGTAATGCATCATAGAACAAGTGGTTATCTTTATTACATTTTGATTCACAAATCAACAAGAGGGTATTCAAACCCCGGCCACACTTCGGGAATCCAGGGATCTTGAGTAACAGCAGCTGCTCAGGGGGTTGATATAAGCAGTCCGAATACTTATATCTCCTATATCTATTTCATGAAAATAATAGCTTCATCTAGGGTTTAAAAGCCGTTGCCCGACTCTACTTAAACTTAGTCCATAACATGAGCCTAGGTCACAAGTTCCCATAAACCTTGAACTAAGTCATGGTATTTCCCCCTAGGTTTAAGCAAACGTTACACAGATACAATTCCCCCTATCGGCTACCCACTTAACCAAAAGAATCGCTATTGCATCATAGCGTACCATTGCATCATGGTAAAGTCATTGCATCATGACTTGGTTAAGCACCTAGCTAACATGTCATTGCATCATGACAGGTTTACTGCTCCTCGGACCAGATTAAACAGCATAATAGACATCCAATTCATCCAAATGTTAAATCGAATCAATTTAGGTCAAATTAGAAATGTCTGGTCCTAGCAACCATCAGACAAGTTATTGCGTACCTGAACTCGTTAGAATAGAACTAGGATCTCTCGGTGATGAACTAACCGAAGAATCCTTAACTGTAATAGAAATATCACAATAATCAATGAATTAGCAAGTATGGATTTCATTAACACAATTATACACGTATTAAATCCATATCACAATTAATCAAGGAAATTCAAATAATTAAATATATATTCCCAAATAGGCATTTAAACGTCCTAATATATCCCAAATTGCTTACCAAAAGCTCAAATACTCAAATAACAACTTTGGAAACTTTTTAGAAAAAGCTCTCAAAATTCAAAAACTCAGGGGATACGCCGGCACTCAACGCCGGCGGCATTGAGCCGGTGTTCAATATTCTGGAAATATACACTGCCAACGCTGGCAGCGTTCACAGGTGTACGCCGTCAGCCTTTGCACCCTACGCCGGCGGCGTTCAGTCGGCTTTAAGAAATTTGGTTCTGTGAACTTTCAACACCGCCTCTACGCCGGCGGCGTAGAGACTCAAATTGCCGGCGTACGTTCTGAAGAACAGACGCTGGCAAATCTTCGGCATATAAGCCGGCGGCGTTGCAAACGGCGTTAGGGAAATCATTCTGTGGGCTTTCTACACCGCCTCTACGCCGGCGGCGTAGAATCCCCAGATGCCGGCGTACGTTTTAAAAACAAGCTTAAACGAAAATTCAAATCCCCTGTTTTCACTTTGTAAAATTCTATTAAAACACTTCAAAACTTTCCTCAACTACACTTCAAACTTCATATACTCACTCCAACATACACTACTCAATTCTAGCAACAAGCATGAATTCAACACATTAAACACTTCAAATTCCACTTCCATCAATCCCCACTCTAACTACTTAAACTATCTTTTTACATCAAGACACTTCATATCAATACAACAATACATGCATACTCTCACACACTCATATAACACTACATAACTCATTCCATGCATGAACAAAATTTGATCAAATTAACTCAATTCATCCAATATATACATCTATTTCAAGAAAGGAAAAAACAACACAACAACCTAACTAAATAATTCAACATATATATATATACCTTGTCTTGAGAATACTTTGATTTTCAACTTGATATAACCCTAACTTGAGCTTGGAAATGGAGATGGAAATGGAAAAGAAAAGAAAAGGAAGAAGAAAAGGAAAATTCGGATAAAATTTGGCTGCCTCAAAAAGTAATCAAATTAACTTAATTTTGACTTTTCACTTCCAAATTTACCCCTTAATGCATAATAACTTTAGGTTGCATTTCACTTTAATTTGACTCATTTGGCTTATTTAGGGCATAAATGCTACTTAATTACAAGAACTCAATCAACTAACTTAAGTGAAATTATGGTTGATTTATAATCTAACTTAACTTAACATCTTAATGTCAAAGACAACATTAATAATTTCATTACTCACACATTAATGCATATAAAACAAAATATTAATATCAACATATACACATACAAAATCATATATCTTAGGCTACTAACACATAACCATACTCATTCAATTCAACTTCTTAAAATAAATTAATAAACACATGAGATTTGATTAAAATATAAATCTAGGTCATTTCATTCTTCCCTTCTTCAAGAAGTTTCGTCCCCGAAACTTAACTTACCTTCTTACTCAAAAAGTTCCGGATATTTCTGTCTCATTGCACTAGCTACTTCCCAAACCGCCTCTCTCTCGGATTGGTTACTCCATTGGACCTTTACCATTGGTATGACTTTATTCCTCAATTCTTTGTCCATTTTTCCCAAAATTCTAATTGGCTTTTCTTCAGTAGTTAAATCTGGTAGTATCTCTGGTTGATTGGTATCCAATATCGCATCGGAATCGGATATACACTTTCTAAGCTGAGATACATGAAAAACATTATGAACGCCAGACAAACTTGGTGGTAACGCCAATCTATAAGCCAATGGTCCGATCCTTTCCAATATTTCATATGGCCCAATGTATCTTGGATTCAATTTACTCCTCACACCAAATCTGAAAACTCCTTTAGTCGGGGATATCTTGAGAAATACATGATCTCCAAGTTCAAATTCCAAAGGTCTTCTTCTCAAATCGGCATAACTTTTATATCGGTCTTGAGCAGCTTTCAATCTCGTTTGATCATTTGAATCTTATCAACGCTTGTTGTACCAAATCGGGTCCAATCAAACTCTTCGCCCACTTCATCCCAATGCAAAGGAGATCTACATTTCCTTCCATATAACGCTTCATACGGAGCCATCTGAATCGATGCTTGATAACTATTATTGTAAGCGAATTCAACTAAAGGTAAGTGTTCATCCCAATTCTTTCCAAAATCCAATGCACAAGCTCTAAGCATATCTTCAAGAATTTGAATTGTCCTCTCTGATTGCCCGTCAGTTTGTGGATGAAAAGCTGTACTAAATTGTAACTTTGTTCCAAGAGCTTCATGAAGACTTTTCCAGAATCGACTGACAAATCTCGTATCTCTATCTGAAGTGATGGTCATTGGTATACCATGTAATCTCACTATCTCTCGGATGTAAATCTGAGCCAATCTTTCAAGTGAACACCCGACTCTCAGTGGAATGAAATGTGACGATTTCGTGAGTCGATCCACGATGATCCAAATCATTTCGTTCTTGGCTACTGTCTTGGTAAAGCGTCACAAAATCCATAGTTATCTCATCCCATTTCCATTCCGGAATTTTCAATGGTTGCAATTCTCCTCCAGGCCGTTGATGTTCGATCTTCACTTGTTGACATACCAAACACTTAGAAACAAATCTTGCAATGTCCTTCTTCATTCCTTCCCACCAAAAATGTCGCTTCAAGTCTCGATACATCTTCGTGTTTCCCGGATGAATTGAATATGAGGAGGAATGTGCTTCCTTCATAATTTGATGTCTCAAATCATGGATCTCAGGTACATAAATTCTATCTTTGAATCTGATAATTCCTTATCATCAATTCTCATCTCTTTTCTCCTCTTCTTTATCTTATTTTTCAACTTCTGGCTTCCGGGTTCTTCAAGTTGTCCTTGCTTGATTTGATCTAGAATCGTCGGTTGCATGATAAACTTGCTAGCATAAGTCAACATTTTCCATACTATCTCAATATTCATCCTTTGAAGATCTTCTTGTAATTCCCATTGATTAGTAACCAGAGATTCCACATTCATCGATTTCTTTCTACTGAGCGCATCGGCTACCACATTAGCTTTTCCCGGGTGATATAAATTTCAACATCGTAATCTTTAATTAATTCCAACCACCTTCGTTGTCGCATGTTCAATTCCTTTTGAGTGAAAATGTATTTCAAACTCTTATGATCCGTGAATATCTTACACTTTTCACCAAACAGATAATGTCTCCAAAGCTTCAATGCTAATACCACTGCGGCTAGCTCGAGATCATGAATTGGGTAATTCCTCTCATGGGACTTCAATTGTCTTGAGGCATAAGCTATGACTCGATTATCTTGCATCAAACACATCCGAGTCCTTGAAGTGAAGCATCACTATAAATTACAAACTCTTCTCCACTAATTGGTAATGCCAAAATCGGTGCAGAAATCAATCGTTCCTTCAGCTCAAGAAAACTCCGATCACAATCTTCATCCCAATCAAACTTCACATATTTCCTCGTCAACTTAGTTAATGGTGAAGCGATTTTGGAAAAACCTTGTACAAATCTTCTATAATAACTTGCCAACCCCAGAAAACTTCGCACTTCCGTGACACTTGTCGGTGGTGGCCAGTCCAATACCGCTCTAATCTTCTCATCAACAGATATTCCTTCCTTTGTAATGATATGTCCCAAAATGCAACTTCTCTCAACCAAAACTTGCACTTGCTAAATTTAGCATAAAGCTTCCTCTCTCTCAATCTTTGCAATACAAGTCTCAAATGTTTCTCATGATCTTCCACATTCTTTGAATATACCAATATATCATCAATGAAGACTATCACAAATTGATCCAAATAATCCTTAAATACCCTATTCATCAAATCCATAAAAGCAGCAGGGGCATTTGTTAAACCGAAAGGCATAACCATAAACTCAAAATGTCCATATCTTGTTCTGAAAGCCGTCTTGGATATATCTTGTTGCTTAATCTTGAGTTGATGATATCCGGATCTCAAATCTATCTTGGAAAACAATGCCGCATCTCTCAATTGATCAAATAAATCATCAATTCGAGGAAGTGGATACTTGTTCTTGATTGTCACTTGATTCAATTCTCTATAGTCTATACACATCCTTAGACTTCCATCTTTCTTCTTAACAAACAATACCGGAGCACCCCAAGGAGAAATACTTGGACGGATAAACCCGAGGTGTTGCAATTCTTCTAACTGACTTTTCAATTCTTTCAACTCAGCCGGAGCCATACGATACGGAGCTTTAGAAATAGGTGTAGTTCCAGGTATCAAATCAATCCCAAAATCAATCTCCCTATCCGGTGGCAAACCGGGTAATTCATCAGGAAAAATCAACAAATTCCCTTACTACTGGCACCATATCAACTCGGAGTTCTTCACTACCCATTGTAGTTCCCATATCCTTCTCCCACAATTCCATAGAATACATACTTCCGGGTCTCCTTCTTTCCAACACATGAAATAGTCTTCTACCTTCCAACTCAAAACTCACTTCCGCTTTACTACAATCTATTGTTTGTAAAGATTCAACCAATTCATTCCAAGAATAACATCAAAATCAATTAAAGGTAGAACTAACATATCTATTGGCATGCTTTCATCAGAAATCACAACATCAACATTCTACATACACATGGCTCTTTGGATTGCACACCAAAAGGAGTATTCACACTCATCACTCTATCATACAACACTTCAGAAGACAAACCACACTCATTCACAAAGCTTTCAGCAATACATGCATGAGTAGCACCAGTATCAATTAAAGTATATGCAGGATGTCTTGCAATCTGTATTATACCTGCCAGTGTATCAACCGAAGGAGCTTTCTCACATTGTTGCAAACACAATAGCAGCTGTCATTCCCTTTCCAAAGTTCGGTCCTTCATTCCTCGGCTTTTCTTTACAATTTGCCACATGATGACCCTTTGTTGACAATGAGCACAAAAGATGGGCTTCAATTTAGGATCAGGACAATCAGAAGCTTTATGACCAACTTTCCCACATGCAAAACAAGCTCCAGGAGTCCATTTACATTGAAACGATTCATGAGGCCCAAAACATATAGGGCATCGCCTATCAAATGGAATGGATGGCATAGGAGTCTTCACCACTTGTCCCGAGCTTGGTTTCTTACCCAAATATGGTCGCTTGCCTTTGTTAACATTACCAAACCTTGAATAAGGAGTGTAGGATGTCACCGATCTCTTGCCCATAAAGTCGCACGTCTATCCCTCTGAGCTTTATTTTCATTATTAATTTGTTCCACTAACTTTGCCTTGATTACTGTTTCGACAGTGTTGATAATTGAAACTTCTTAACCTCACTCTTAATCTCCATGTTCAAGCCATCTTGGAACTTTTGAACCTTCATGCTCTCATCATTGTAACTTGTACCCGCAAATCGAAGCAATCTACAATATTCTGCATGATATTCTTCAACAGTTTTATTTCCTGCCTTAGACTCAACCAACTCGATATCATTTGTTCCCGCACTGTGGATGGAATGTATTGCAAGAAAAAGGCTTCCTTAATCTGTTCCATGGTATCGGTCTCACATATCCTTCACTATTCAATCTCCACCAATTATATGCATCTCCCTTCAACATATATATAGCCAAATCAACTTTCTATGCTCAGGCACTTCACAAGCTGCAAACGCTTTTCTAGCTCCACTATCCAACCTTCCGTTCGAGTCGGATCCAAAACAGTTCCATCAAAATCAGGTACCAGTCTAACAAAATCATGCAACTTGACTTGTTCGTCCGGTCTCCATTGGTACTTGTGGCTCTTCTCTCACAGTTGGAGGATGATATTGCTGCATAAATTGTTGTTGTTGTTGATACATCATTTGTTGGTACTGCTGAACTATAGCAAACATATCCGAAACATAGTGAGCACATTATTCGGATCTCCCGTAGGCATCTGTGGCATAGCTGGATATGCTGGCATTTGAGGAGGCTGTGGATTCGGTGCAGTAGAAGCCGAAGCCGGTGATGGAGTCGAAGTAGAAGCTGGAATACTAGCTGATGCAGAAGCTGAAATAGTAGACTGAGAAGGAGGTGGCATACTTTCTCTTTCCGAAGATTGTCGGGTTACTCTTCGTGACCTATCCATCTTTTAAACAAACATGCAACATGTATGACATATAATAATTTTACAAGGTCAAATCAATATCAAAACAATTAATAAACTATTAGACAATTAAACATAAAACTTAATATAAACAAGTCCTATATAGTCTAACTAACTCACCGTATCTAAGGTCAAGTCACCACTATTTAATCAAACAATTTCATAAACAAGGCTCTGATACCATCTGTAAAGACCCGATCCTCTAAATCCCGAGACTTAGAGTACCGAATCCCCAACCACATATAACGTTTTCACATTATATGTAAGGTTGTCCTAAAACTAACAGTTTATGCAAATTGTTTGATCAAATCACTAAACTTTGTAAAGAACTTTTTAATAAAAAAGATTGCTAACAAAAGCAATCTATACATATATTTACATTAAATAACATCGCTTTGTGTCAATACATGACACAACAAAACAATTACATGATTTCTCAAAACATGAGAATCTAAAGGATCTTAAGGTCATTACAAAAGAACTTGGCTAACTAACAAGCTTCATACATACAGCTGTCCTTAGCAAAAAGTCTTCTAAAAGTCCCGGGTCATCGGATCCTATTCATCCCACTCCTCCAGAAATCTTTCAAATCGGACCCATAGCCCAAGTCATCGTAATACTCGTCTCCATACCTGCAAAGCAGCAAAAGTGAGCCAGAGGCCCAGTACACAATAACCAATGCATCAAGTCATCCGATTGATGTAATGCACATAGAACAAGTGGTTATCTTTATTACATTTTGATTCACAAATCAACAAGAGGGTATTCAAACCCCGGTCACACTTCGGGAATCCAGGGATCCTGAGTAACAGCAGCTGCTCAGGGGGTTGATATAAGCAGTCCGAATACTTATATCTCCTATATCTATTTCATGAAATAATAGCTTCATCTAGGGTTTAAAAGCCGTTGCCCGACTCTACTTAAACTCAGTCCATAACATGAGCCTAGTTCACAAGTTCCCATAAACCTTGAACTAAATCATGGTATTTCCCCCTAAGTTTAAGCAAACGTTACACAGATACAATTCCCCCTATCGGCTACCCACTTAACCAAAAGAATCGCTATTGCATCATAGCGTACCATTGCATCATGGTAAAGTCATTGCATCATGACTTGGTTAAGCGCCTAGCTAACATGTCATTGCATCATGACAGGTTTGCTGCTCCTCGGACCAGATTAAACAGCATAATAGACATCCAATTCATCCAAAGTTAAATCGAATCAATTTAGGTCAAATTAGAAATGTCTGGTCCTAGCAAACATCAGACAAGTTATTGCGTACCTGAACCGTTAGAATAGAACTAGGATCTCTCGGTGATGAACTAACCGAAGAATCCTTAACTGTAATAGAAATATCACAATAATCAATGAATTATAAGTATGGATTTCATTAACACAATTATACATATTAAATCCATATCACAATTAATCAAGGAAATTCAAATAATTAAATATATATTCCCAAATAGGCATTTAAACGTCCTAATATATCCCAAATTGCTTACCAAAAACTCAATACTCAAATAACAACTTGGAAACTTTTTAGAAAAAGCTCTCAAAATTCAAAAACTCAGGGGATACGCCGGCACTCAACGCCGGCGGCGTTGAGCCAGTGTTCAATATTCTGGAAATATACACTGCCAACGCTGGCAGCGTTCACAGGTGTACGCCGTCAGCCTTTGCACCCTACGCCGGCGGCGTTGTTTCCAGAAGCCTGCGTATAATTTAGAAGAAAGAACGCCGGCTGACTTCCTAGCGAAAGCCGGCGGCGTTCAGTCGGCTTTAAGAAATTTGGTTCTGTGAACTTTCAACACCGCCTCTACACCGGCGGCGTAGAGACTCAAATTGGCGGCGTACGTTCTGAAGAACAGACGCTGGCAAATCTTCGGCATATAAGCCGGCGGTGTTGCAAACAGCGTTAGGGAAATCAATTCTGTGGGCTTTCTACACCGCCTCTACGCCGGCGGCGTAGAATCCCCAGATGCCGGCGTACGTTTTAAAAACAAGCTTAAACGAAAATTCAAATCCCCTGTTTTCCACTTTGTAAAATTCTAGGTTAAAACACTTCAAAATCTTTCTCAACTACACTTCAAACTTCATATACTCACTCCAACATACACTACTCAATTCTAACAACTTTAAGCATGAATTCAACACAATTAAACACTTTAAAATCTACTTCCATCAATCCCCACTCTAACTACTTAAACTATCTTTGTTACATCAAGACACTTCATATCAATACAACAATACATGCATACTCTCACACACTCATATAACACCTACTCAACTCATCCCATGCATGAACAAATATTTGATCAACATTAAGCTCAATTCATCCAATGATACATACATCTATTTCAAGAAAAGAAATATAACAACACAACAACCTTAACTAAATTAATTCAAGCATATATATATATACCTTGTCTTGAGAGATACTTTGATTTTCAACTTGTTATAAACCCTAACTTGAGCTTGGAAATGGAGATGGAAATGGAAAAGAAAAGAAAGGAAGAAGAAAAGGAAATTCGGATAAAATTTGGCTGCCTCAAAAAGTATTAAATTAGATTAATTTTGACTTTTTCACTTCCAAATTTACCCCTTAATGCATATAATAACTTAGGATTGCATTTGCTTTAATTTGAACTCATTTGGCTTGTATTTAGGGCATAAATGCTAGCTTAATTGCAAGAACTCAATCAACTAACTTAAGTGAACTTAAGTTGATTTATAAATCTAACTTAACTTAACTTTTTAATGTACAAAAGAAACATTAATAATTTCATTACTCACACATGAATGCACATAAAACAAAATATTAATATCAACATATACACATACAAAATCTATATCTAGCTACTCACACATAACCATACTCATTCAATTCAACTCTTAAATAAATTAATAAACACATGAGATTTGATTAAAATATAAATCTAGGTCATTTCAGTAGCATTGAGAAGGGTTTGTTATGGAAGGAGCGAGAAAGTAACTTTCCAATAAGATAAATAAAAAAAATAACTATCATACTTTAATTTTTTATTTTTTTGACACGAGTAAAGTGAGATTCACTTAATAGTAATAGTTATATATATATAGTAACGATTTTAGTAAGATCTATATATATGTATGTATTAAATCCATACTATCAATTAGGACTGCAAGAGAGGTGAACTACTCAAGTTCGGCTTGATTGGGCTCGACACGGCTCAAGCTCAATTACTAAACGAGCCAAGCTCGATGTCGCTCAAGTTCATTTACTAAACGAGCCAAGCTCGAGCTCAAAGTGGATCTCGTTTAGCTAAATAAGTCAAGCTCCAGCTTTAATTCAGTTCGCAAACAGGCTTGTTTAGAGCTTAATAGCAAGCTTGCGAGTTTGATATATTTTTATAATATTATTTTTTATATTTTTTAATATACTTAATGTAATATATTATATCGGATTATGTTTTTATATGTTATAAAATAATATATTTCAATGAAAAGTGAATTCCAAACCACATAAGTAAATAATCTCGCCAACACTGACAAAAAAAGAAAAAAAAAGCATACCTATGAAGAGAAAAAAAAAGTAATAAGCTTTTTAAAATAATTTGAAAAGGAAAAAAAAACAACAATAAAAGCAAAAGAAAGCATGGTAATAACATTATGATTTACAAGAATAAGAAGACGCTTTGCCTTACTAAGACACTAACCAGTGTGAAATGTCACCAAAAAAACCCAGTTTCCATTTCGGCATTTCCTAAATCAAAAGCTGTCTCACTGGTCACTATTACGTCTTCAACTCTTTGACTCTTAAGTATCAAGTTGTCACTAGCTCACAGCTCGTCCAATCGTCCGCATCCATTTGTTTGCCAAAATTCGAGAGAAAAAGAAGGGTTTTGCTCCCAAATAAGGTATGATCGAGTGTGGCCTCTCTAAAGTTGTCATTATTTAGTTGATAGCAAAACCATCTAATGTCTTTTTTTCAACTCATCTAAAGCTTAAGCTTTGCATGATAATCAATCATTTTCCCCAAAATCCAAAAACCACGTTTAGGCTTTAGGGTTTCTGATTCTATCATGAAATCAAATGTTGTGTTCTTCGTTGTTAGAGGAAAAAAGGAGTAAAAAGCGGCAATGATGCTTCTTCAATGGTTTATTGTAAGCAAAGAAGGGATAGAGTTGATAGACTATCAAGAGCTGTCAGTATCTTGGTATAGTAGATATTGCAGCCATGGCAAGGTTCCTTAATTTTTGTCTGATCAATAGTCAAATCTAAGACTCATATATCTTATTTTCCCACAATTTCAATTTTAAATGTTTATTTCATTCTTAAAATTTTGGTTTTTGTGATTAAAATTTTTTTTTCATCCTTTTAGTTTCAGCAAAAACAAGTTATGATTTTTTAGGTCCACCCATTTTTGTGGATTCTTTCTCGATCCATATAATTTTAGACTAGAGTATGTCATTGAAACACAAAACAGAGACAACAATCAGATGGATATCCCAGATTCTTTGTAAAAGCCCACTTTTCATTGTAAGATTAGTGAAAATGAGTTTTTGAGCTTAGACGCGAGCTCACTTATGTGTAAAAAAGCTTCTAATCTTGGATGCAAGCTCACTTATGCTAAAAACGAGCTTCTAAGCTCGGCTTGGCTTGTTTAAGCTCGTTTAGCTAAATGAGCCTAAAAAGTTGAGATTGAGCTCACGAATCCTTAACAGGCTTGAGCCAAAGCATACACATTTTAAGTTTGTTGAAGGCCTAGCTCGACTCAGGCCCATTACATTATTGAATGAATCGAGCCCGAGCCTTCAAAAGCTCAGCTCGACCCGGCTTGTTTGCTTCCCTATTATCAACAAATCTATATCAAAATCATCATCAAAATTTATGCTATGTTTTTCAACTTTATAAAGTGGAAATGGGCAGAATTTGATGGAAATGGGTAGAAAGAAAAGAGTAAAAGTGGAAATAGAAATGAATAGAAAGTATGTTTTTATGTTTGGTAACTATAAAGGAAATGGAAGGAAAATAAGAAAAATTGAGTTAGTGATAGATAAAATTATCCTTCTATCATTTTTATAAAATATTAGTAATGAGGGAAATTTGGTAATTGACTTTGTTTTCTACCATTTTCCACCACTATCTCTCCAATTTTAGAGAGAAAAGAAATGGTTTAAAAAATGAAAATAAATTTCCCACTCATTTCTCTTCTTTTCAAGAATTTTTCTACTTTCGCATAAATTCCTAAACAAAAATTTTCTTTCCTTTTCCATTGGTTTATGTCTGAAAGTGGATTAGAACAAAGCATTAGCATCAACAACAAAAATATAATTAACCATCATTTTCAACAAATTATCAAACAATACTTACTTGATTTACAACTTAATGAAGAAAATACACAACTACCCCACAATCCTCTAGATTGAGCTTCTAATCCTCAACTTCAACTTCAATTTCAATATATGTCTTCAATTCATTTTCGGATTCAACTGAAGTTAGAGATTTGATTGATATAGAATTATGAATTGGATGATATAATTATTATGTAACACTTTACCTAATTGAAGTTAATATTAAGATGAAATGAAGATGAGTCTTCTTGAAGTTTTTTGGAGATTTTCAGGAGCAAAAGGGGTAGCAAAAATGGAGCCCAAAGAGGAGAGAGGAGAAACATTTTGTGCCAAAATGTGACAATAATAAGAATAAAATGTAAGATACAGATAATTAAGTTATAATAAAGGACAGAAATGTAATAAACTATTGTTTTAAAGTGTATTTTTGTTTTTGAACATATGAATTTGGATACGAGGAATTCACATGTGAATGATCGGACGAATTTTGGCCTAGGTTGGCATCTAAGTCCCCAGCCTTTAATCCTAAGCCGCCGACCTAAAGAAAATGGACGACGGCCTAAACTTCGGTGTTAAAGCTTCGAAAATTGCTGAAAAATTTGGCTGTATGCTAACATGAAGGCTGCCAGCATAGGCTGCGTTTTTCCTAAGCAATGTTGCCATTTTTTCCTAAGCAACTTACATCTATAAATAGACCCCTTGACCTATGAATTTGTTACACCATTTCTCAGCCAAAACCCTAAGTAAGTGGGTCTAACTTTAGTCGTTTTCAATTAATTTCCTTAGATAAACTAGTATAATTCTAGTTTTTCATATGATTGAAGGAGATCCGAGATCTAGTGGAGAAACCTTAAATCGGATTTGGAGAGTTATGGTTTCGAATCAAAATAAAGGTAAGATCTCTATCATAGTCTTGTGATTGCTAAGATCTATAGATTGTAGGAATATGATTATAACGATAGTTAATTACTTGTGATAGGAGAATTTATTGAATTAAGTTCTATTGTAAGCAAGATCTACCAGTTCTAGTAAGAATGAATCCACCCTATCTTTGTAGATTTAAAGTTATGAACTTTCGTAGTAGTTTTATTCATTAAGGATTGTATATATTGCTAGTGCTGTGCCCTAGGCCATATGGATTCTTTATCATTTGTATGTTTGTTATCAAGTCATTTTAATTATCAAAGTTATTTTTTGGCCTATTTACTTTGGTAATGTTATTCCTTGAATATTTAGTTATACCTTATGTCGTTAAAGTATGTGACTTTAATAGTAAAACCATAAGCTGAATTATAACTTTATTCTAAATTATCCCTAGTCACTCATTATGTGGAATAATAATGAATTAAGACTAGTATGATTGCTGTATGATGATCAAGTTTTACTGATCATGGATATGGGATATCAATTCAGCACATAGATACAAACAGGAGTGTATTGTATTGGATTGACCAACTATAAGAATACTGTATGGATCAATGCAATAAGTATTCATATTTACAATGTTGTTTTAGTCCTTTGACCTAATGGCACCATGGATTCCTATATAGCAGTTTCCATGTTTTGATTCATCTCTTCATCATCTTTAATCGGATGATTGTAAGAGTAAACTTGGGCATGCAATATGTTATATAGAGGAATGTGAGTGTTAGTGAAGGGATTTGTTCATCTCATTAATTTGAGAGAGATATCTATCAGGCCTCCTGATGAGTAAGACTGAGAATGCATGGCCATGCTCGAATGAATTGATAAAGAGTTATCAATATCATTTGTTTAAGTCAGTCAAACTCTAGATTCAAGATATAAGTAATTAGACAATATAAGAGTGTTTTGATCCATACCTTATGTTTGATTATAAGATATCGTGTAACAAAAGGACTGAATGACTAACTGTTTGTAGGTAAAGTCGGATCATCGATCTTCACTAAAATTGGGTAGACATAATGTCTTGCTAGAGACCAATTATATCTTGTAGTCCTAAAAGAATGTTTAAGAGCTACTACTAATTTTAAGTGAACCTACAGGGTCACACACAAAGAATGAATAAAATGGATATTCGATAATCGTATTGGGAATTGATTAATTATTTATTTGTCGATTTTAATTAGATTAAAATTAACAAATAAATAAATTCGGATAATAAGGATATATATGTCTTTCTACATAACCCTATATATATATATATATATCAGGGTAATTTAAAGAGACATAACCCTTATATATATATCACTTATATATTCTCCACTAGGTTAATTTTTTCGATCATCTGCCGCTGGCCGTCATTTAGAAAGAAATTTCGTAACCTAGAAAGAGAGTGTGAGGGATTCCCAAAGGTCGAAACTTTTTCGACGTGCTAGCACACACGAAGATCCAATTCATTCGCGTGGATACCGGTAGAGGGAGTTGGTGTAATCTGCATCTCCTTTGATCCCATCATCAAAACAAAAAAAGGTACACGATTCCCTTTTCTTTCTGATTTAATTGGAGCGCTTGGATCCGATTGGGAATTAAAAAAAAAAAAAACGATTTTCCGCTGCACGATTCAGATTTGGATCGTAAATTCCCAACATATATATCTTGAAGGAATTGTGGAGATAGTTAAGAACTCTGAAGAAATTATGATAATGGTTTCATTGAAGTGCGAACGAGATAAACAGGTGTGTCGATATTCAAATAGGCTTATGGAAAATAGGTTTAAGGTTTCATATTATAGTTAAAAATTGAAATTGATATATAATATATTGATAAACAGTAATACTTGTGACATTAGGGTTCCTACTCTGTTAGTAGTTACTCTTCAGGTGATTTGGATTAAAAGCAAATCCAAGTACGACCTTACCATATTTGATTTGTGCTTGTAGGATTAGTTTATAAACCTGACTTAATTATATCGGACTTTAATTGAATCAAGTGTTGATTGTGAGTGGCTGCGCTTAGTAAAGACCGCGACAATAGTGTGATACTAACGCTGGCAACCTAATGATCCTTGTGTAGCAGTGTCCTGAGTGGAGTTGCACTTGGAGATGATTCCGGGAGATTAGGAGTCGTTACCAGCTTCATTATGGCACATAAATATATATATGTTATTATTTACATATGTTTTTCTTCGAGTTATGAGTTACTCTCGAGTTTAGGATTAGTGATCAATAGTCCTAAACTGTGTTATTTGCAGGCTAATGAAAAGATAACAATTTATGCTTGTTGCATTAGAATTTAAGTTGTATGTGATATTGTGTTACATGATAATGTGTATGTGTTTTCGGTTTGACGTATTGGGCATTTTTCACTCAATCCTTATTTTTCCCATAGGTACAGGTGAAGATTCTATTATCTATGATGTGATAGGATACGATGTATTCGTGGACTATGGGGAAAGTGATAGTGGATTTGATCCTTCTACCGATAGTTAAGATTAGTGATTTTGGATCTAGTGATTTTAGAAAAGAAAAACAATATTTTTATGCTTAGTTTACTTTTAGAGATTTTGTTATTTCTTTAAAGTTAAATGGTTTAGTTTTATGATTAGGAGAATTGAGGATATTTTATTTCAAGTATTCTTTATTTGAGAGATATTGGAGATATTTGAGTTATATATAATTGTGGTTTAGAAAGCATAGTGTTTGCATGTCAATCTTTGGTAATGACACGTGACGAGCTGATAATGCCTTTAGGTTAGGGTGTTACGGCTTAAGTAGCATCACAACTATAGGTTTTTGATCAATAGATTTAAGTTATGACTCCTTAGGACGGTGAGCATTGATGAGAGGGGTAGGAATAGTTGGGGACGGTAATTTTAAGTTATGATGTCTTTCTATAGTTTTCTTTAAGTAATATGATCTTTTAGTTCTTAATCTCATAGATGTTGTCCTTGTCTAGAATGCCTCCACGTAGAAGAGCCCCTAATGCTGGTTCTTCTAAAACTGGTGAAGAGGAACAATCACCCCTGAACTAGGTACCTTTGAACCAAGAGCACAAGGATTTACCCCCATCATCGCCGCCCCCAATCCTACTTGCGGGATAGCAAGTGACTATTGATGCCATTCAACTAATGCAAGCGATGAATGTCCTACTGGGAGTAGTTGCCTAACAACAAAAATATGAGAAATGACATGCAAGTGATCTAAGCAAATGCTAAAGCTTGGAGACAAGAGACCCAAAGGATGAACGATAACGGAGGATATAGAGCGAGGCACGCTGATGTTTTGAGTCTAAACAAATTCGTGGATCTGGTGTAGAAGTTTGAGCCTATACTTAGAAAAGCCCTAGAGGCACAGTTATGGATGGAAGAGGTAGAGAAAACTTTCGCTGCTTTGGACATTCCTGAACACAAGAAAGTGGAATATGCCTCCTATCTACTAATTGGGAGAGCAAACAACTGGTGGCTAAGCACCAGGAGGCATATGCCAAGAGTTATTACATGGGACAAGTTTTAGTAAGCCTGCTATAGGGAGTTCTTCTTGGATAATGTCAGACAGAAGATGCTGCAAGAATACTATACTTTCCAACAAGGTAAGCTTACTGTTGAAGATTATGAAGCAAATTGAATAAGCTGATGAGGTTCCTTCCTAAGCCACTGAGAGAGAGTGAAGACGCTAAGATAAGCAGGTTCATCACTGGTTTAGAATCAGAGATTCAACATCAAGTTAATTTGATCAAGTTGACCATTTACTCATCTGTGGTCAACAAGGCAAAGCTGGTTGAGTAGGGATTAAAGAGGATTAAGGGAAGGGAGGACTCGAGGAGTCAGATTTATTTAGGTAAGAGGCCAGCTGCTACGGTTATTGTTCAAGATAGGGAAAAAGGACCTATCTCCCATTCTAAGTTCAAATAGGAAATGCCTTAAATGCCAGAACCCCATGATGTGAAAGGCTGCAAATGGCCCGACAATGCATGCTTCAACTGTGGAAAGGTAGGGCATAGTCAGAGATCTTACACTGAGCGATCAGGAGGTCCACCTATTTTCTGCTTTAAGTGTAGACAAAGAGGGTGTAAGGCCGTGGATTGTAAAGAATTGGGAAGACATGTAGTTTCTGAAGCACCAATGGATAGACCATAGGGTCAAAGACAAAGAACACCTACCAAGATTTATGCACTAGAGGATAGAGATAACTCTAGCGTTGACACCATAACAGGTACGCTATCCATTCTTAGACATAGTATTATGTGTTATTTGACACTGGTGCGAGCTTTTCATGTATAAGTGAGTTGTTTACATCTGTATGCGGAGTGAACATTGAATTGATGTCTGGATGTTTTTCTGTAAATACCATGTTAGGGAATGGAACTTTGTTGAATAGAATTTGTAAAGATGTAAACATAGAAATAGAAGGCAGGCTTTTACCTGCAAATCTTATAGTGATGGACATGATCGATTTTGATGTAATCTTAGGAGTAGACTGGTTGATGAAACACCATGCTATAATCGATTGTAAAAATCTAGTTATGCAGTTTAGTTTTGCCAATGAAGATAGATTTGTACATAAACTTGAGGTACAAAGACCCACAACGTTACCTACATATGAGTTGTGGGAAAAGTCGACATTGGCATTAGCACTGGCAGCTATGACACTAGGAGATGAATGAAAGATTTATCCTACCAAGGTACCGGATGTGAGAGAGTATTTAGATGTATTTCCAGAAGATTTAATTAGGTTACCATTTGAGAGGGAGGTCGAGTTTACCATCGATTTGGTGCCTAGTATCATGCCTAAGTCTAAAGCACCATACCGTATGGCTCCCACAGAGTTGGTAGAATTGAAGGTTCAATTGGAGGATTTACTCAAGAAGAAATTTATTAGACCGAGTGTATCGCCTTGGGGAGCTCCAGTGTTATTCGTGAAAAAGAAAGATAGAAGCATGAGATTGTGCATTGACTACCAAGAATTGAACCAGATGACGATTAAGAATCAATATTCGTTGCCTAGAAGAGACGATTTATTCAATCAGTTGGCAAGAGCACAAGTATTCTCCAAAATTGATTTAAGATCGGGGTATCATCAATTGTGAATTAAGGTAGAAGATATTCCGAAGACAGATTTTAGAACTAGATACGAGCACTATGAATTCGTGGTTTCGCCTTTCGGTTTTACAAACGCACCAGCTGTATTTATGAATCTCATGAATAGAGTCTTTAGAGATTATTTAGACTCGTTTGTTGTGATGTTCATTGACAACATTTTGGTGTATTCAAAGACTGAGGAAGAGCATGAAAAACATCTCCGATTGGTCTTGGGTAGACTAAAAGAATAAAGGTTGTATGCTAAATTCACTAAGTATGAGTTTTGGTTAGATCAAGTGTCATTCTTAGGACATATTGTAGACGGGAATGGAATTTCTATAGATCCTGAGAAAGTAAAAGCTGTGGTTGAATGGCCGACTCCTAAGACCGTATCTGAGATTAGAATTATCCAAGGGATGGCGGGGTACTATGAGAGATTTGTTGAGGACTTTCTCTAAACTTGCAAATCCTTTGACAAGATTAATACAAAGGGAGTGAAGTATGTATGGGATGAGAATTGTGAGAGTAGCTTCTGACAGTTGAAAGAGAAATTAGTGTCTGCACCAGTATTAGCTTTGCCAGTGCGTGGAGAGGAGTACACTATTTAAAGTGATGTTTCTATACAAGGTCTAGGTTACGTTTTGATGCAAGGGGGAAGAGTTATAGCGTATGCATCTAGACAGTTAAAGCCATATGAAAAAAAATTAACCTACTCATCACTTAGAACTGGCAACTGTGGTTCATACTTTGCAACTTTGGAAACATTATTTGTATGGGGAAAAGTGCAAAATATTCACTGATCATAAGAGCTTAAAGTACATTTTCACCCTGAGAGATTTGAACATGATGTAAAGGAGGTGGTTAGAATTGATCAAGGACTACAACGTGGATATTTAATACCACCTGGAAGGCCAATGTCGTAGTGGATGCTTTAAGTAGAAAGAGGAATGAGAATTTAGCCGCTATGATCACCTCCGAGCATCATTTGTTAGATGACATGAGGAAATTGAATTTGGAAATAGTGACCCGAAAAGTAAGTGCAACACTGGCAAGGTTGCAAATTCATCCTACATTGGCTAATAGAAATAAAGCAAGTCAAGTGGATGATCCGAGCATATTGGAGATAAAGCGAAGAATGGAAATTGGCAGAGCCCCTGAATTCTATATTGATGAAGAATGTATCATGAGATACAAGGGAAGATTGTGTGTACCGGAGCAAAGAGAACTTAAGAGAGATTTGTTGAAGGAAGAGCATTATTCGAGTTATTCTATCCATTCGGGAGGTAATAAGATGTACTAGGACTTAAAGAAACTATACTGGTGGAATAATATGAAAAAGGAAATTGCTAAGTATGTATCGAAGTGTCACACGTGCCAAATGATCAACATAGAGCATAAACAACTAACCGATGAATTGAAGCCTTTGCCTATACCCCAGTGAAAGTGGGAATACATTAATAGTGGACAGACTTATGAAGGTAGCACAATTTATACCTATTAGGACTGGGTATACTTTGGAACATCTGGCCACTTTATATATCAAAGAGATTGTGAGACTACATGGAATTCCAGTGACCATTGTGTCGAATTGTGATAGTAGGTTTGTAGGGAGATTTTGGAAGAGCATGCACAAAGCTTTAGGTACTAAAGTGGTTTTCAGTACCGCTTATCATCCTCAGACGGCTGGGTAGTCTGAACGGACAATCCAAATTCTTGAAGATATGCTAGAGCCCGTGTCTTGGATTTTAAAGGATGTTGGGATGGATATTTACCTTTGGTAGAGTTCGCCTGCAACAACGGTCAAACATCAATTGGGATGCCACCGTATAAAGCCTTGTATGGTAGAAAGTGTCGATCATTGATTCATTAGGATGAAGTAGGTGATAGACAGATTTTAGGACCTGAATTGGTTCAAGATGTGGTGGACAAGGTTAAAGTAATCCGACAGAAGTTGCAAGCTGCACAAAGCCGACAGAAAAGCTATGCTGATAAATGAAAAAGACCATTGGAGTTTCAGGTAGGGGAACATGTGTTGCTTAAGATATTACCGACGAAGGGTGTTATTAGATTCGATATGAGAGGGAAGTTGAATCCCAGATATGTTGATCCATTTGAAATTCTGAAACAAATTGGAGATATGGCTTACCGATTAGTGTTACTACCAAGTTTAGAGGGAGTGCACAATGTATTTCACGTATCCCTGTTGAGGAAATATGTGCAAGACCCTGAACAGATTGTAGAGTTGGAACCATTGGAAGTGCAAGTTAATCTTTCAACTCGAGAAAAGCCAGTAAGAATTTTGGATATGAAAGAGAAGATATTGAGGAGACACATAATCAAGTACATGAAGGTCCAATAGACAATTCAAACTGAGCGAGAAGCAACTTGGGAGTGAGAAGAGGAGATGTGAGCCATATACCTCGACCTATTCAATGAATCAAGTGACTTTCAAAGATGAAAGTTTTTTTACAAAGGGAGAGATGTAAGGTACGGATAATTAATTTATAATGAAGGGAAGAAATGTAATAAAGTATTATTTTAAAGGGTATTTTTGTCCTTGAACAGATGAATTTGGACACAATGAAGTCACGTGCAAATGATCGGACGAATTTTGGCCTAGGCCGACATCTAAGCTGTCAACCTTTAATCCTAAGCCACCAACCTAAAGACAATGGATGATGGCCTAAACTTCGGTGTTAAAGCTTCAAAAATTGCTGGAAAATTTGGCTGTACGCCGAGATGAAGTACACTAGCGTAGTGGCTAGTGTAGGCTGCGTTTTTCTTAAGTAATGTTGGCGTTTTTTCCTAAGCAACTTACATCCATAAATTGACTCCTTGACCTACAAATTTGTTACACCATTCATCAGCCAAAACCCTAGGTTAATGGGTCTAACTCTAGTCTTTTTCAATTAATTTCCTTAGATAAATTAGTATAATTCTAGTTTTTCATATGATTGAAGGGGATCCGAGATCTAGTGGAGAAACCTTAAATCGAATTTGGAGAGTTGTAGTTTCGAATCAAAATAAAGGTAAGATCTCTATCATAGTCTTCTGATTGCTAAGATCTATATATTATAGGAATATGATTATAGCGATAGTTAATTACTTGTGACAGGAGAATTTATTGAATTAGGGTTCTATTGCAAGCAAGATCTACCAGTTCTCAGTAAGTGTGAATCCATTTTGTAGATTTAAAGTTATGAACTTTCGTAGTAGTTTTATTCATTGAGGATTGTATAGATATCTTGAAGGAATTGTGGAGATAGTTAAGAACTCTGTAGGAATTGTGATAAAGGTTTCATTGAAGTGAGAACGAGATAAACAGGTGTGTTGATATTCAAATAGGCTTATGGAAAATAAGGTTAGGGTTTCATATTATAGTTGAAAATTGAAATTGATTTGTAATATATTGATAAACATGAATACTTATGAGATTAGTGTTCCTACTCTATTAATAGTTACTGTTCAGGAGATTTGGATAAAAAGTAAATCTCGGTACGACCTTATCATATTTGATTGTATGTTCTTGTAGGATTAATTTATAAACTTGACTTAATTATATCAGACTTTAATTGAATTGAGTGTTGATTGTGAGTGGCTGGGGTTAGTAAAGACCATGACAGTAGTGTGATACTAACGCTGGCAACTTGATGATCCTTATGTGATGGTGTCTCGAGTGGAGTTGCACTTGGAGATGATTTCGGTGGATTAGGATTCATTACCAGCTTCATTGTGGAACGCAAATATATATATTACTATTTACATATGTTTTTCTTTAGGGTCATGAGTTACTCCCAAGTTTAGGATTAGTAATCAATAGTCCTAAACTGTGTTGTTTGCAAGCTAATTAAAAGATGACAATTTGTGCATGTTACATTAGAACCTAAGTTGTATGTGATATTATGTTGCATGATCACGTGTATGTGTTTTTGGTTTGGCGTAATAGGCATTTTTCGCTCAATCCTTATTTTTCCCACAGGTACATGTAAAGATTCTATTATCTATGATTTGACGGGATACGATGTATTCGTGGACTATGGGGAAAGCGATAGTGGATTTAATCCTTCTGCCAATTGTTGAGATTAGTGATCTTGAATCTAGTGATTTCAGAAAAGAAAAACAATATTTTTATGATTAGTTTACTTTTGGAGATTTTGTTATTTCTTTATAGTTAAATGGTTTAGTTTTATGATTAAAAGAATTGAGGATATTTTATTTCAAGTACCCTTTATTTGAGATATATTGGAGATATTTGAGTTATATATAATTGTGGTTTAGAAAGTATGCCTTTGCTTGTCAATCTTTGGTAATGACAAGTGGTGGGTTGATAACGCCTTTAGGTTAGGGCATTACATAAACGATGGGTAAGTTGGATAGAATATTCTAGGGTAGATGAGGTGAAAATGTAGGTTGACTTAAGTTGAATAGTTAGTGGGTAATGTAATGGCATGAGAAGTGGTTTTCTTGGTGACTAGATAGTAAAGAGGCAAAGAGACAAGATAAGAAGTGGGTTTCTTAATGATTAGGTGGTTGTGATGTAATGGAATGGTCATTAGCAAGTGCTTGTGGTATTTTAAACCGAAGCCTTTTGAATTTATAATTTTCTAAATCGCTCTTTTAACTACGTTTCCACAGGCAAGCGCACCCATCAGATGTAGTATAGAGAAAATGATCTAAGATGTATTCCAAGAGAAAGTTGATGAGTACTTCTACTTCTTCCCTTTACCTATTATCTAGCCGATGAAAAACAAGAGGGATAATCTATTAAACTAAGAGCTAATCTAACCTAAACTAATAAAATCAACAATCAAAAGCAGGATATCTCACAGCAGCATACAAAACTAAAGATAAATCAATTCACAAGGTTACTTGGGTCATGCTTTACCTTAGATCTATTCATGTCACTTAAGGAATTTCTTAGAAAAATGGTTGTATTGATTATTGAACTGTCGGATTCACTAATTTAAATTAAAGCTTCTCTCGAAGTTGATAACTCTAGATCTAACCGAAACTAGTAGTCTGAAATTCCAATTAAACCTACTCAAAGCTCAAGAACCCATTGCTTTAGAAACCCAACTCAATGAATTTTAAAAACAAGTGACGGAAGACTTTCACTTGTCCTCGGCAAGAGGTATCTAAGATCAATTTCATTAATAGCTTAGATCTATTAATTAAAATGATCTCTCGATTTATTTTAATGAAATCAAGCATGAACCTATATCGTGCACTATACAGATTCAAGATCTATTAAGCTCCAGCTATTGAATTCAATAAATCAATCACGTTTTCAATAAAAGCACAGTTTAGTTACATGAAATCGATCAAGGATTCAAAACCTAAGCAAAATAAAACTACTCATCTATGAATATGGCAATACAAAACAAAGATTTAGAGAAATAGCATAAACCCATTAATAGATAAAGCAATAAGAACATTAATCATTGATGAATTGAACGTTGAAGCACAAGCTGCTATGAAACACTAAGAGTTCTTGTGTTTCTCTCTCTAACTTCTCTCTCTAAATTAGAAAATTCGTTCTCCCAATAGGGTTTTCAGTAAAACCCTTCTAAAACCCTAAAAAGATATCTCTCTTTTGGCTGCTTGCCCTCTCGGGATCTGTGTCTCCCTTTTATGTCAGCAAGATAGGCTTTTATATGCTACTAATTTCATCCCTCCCTGCCCTGCCCTTGCTATGCTGGAGGGAGGGCTAAAAATAAAATGTTTGTTCTTTGTAAAGTTCAGCCCAAACTTGCTTTATTTACTTCAAATCATCATGTAATCTTCCAAATAAGCCCATGAAGCTTGAAAAAAATTTTTAACAAAATAAATGTCCTTTTCTTGATCAAATCACAAAAATTACATAACAAATATGTACAAATAAGCACAAAAATTAAGTGTCTATTGACACTTAAAAAATTCCCCCACACTTAATCGTTTGCTTGTCCTCAAGCAAACAAAATCAGGACAATAGAATCTGTCATTAATTGTATTCCTCAAAACATACCATATCAAGCATGGCATTCTTTGATTTATCAATCCAAAGTGACTCATTTAGTGCCTACAGCTCGAACCAACCATATTTGTACTTGTACTTGTACTTGTACTTAGCATACTATAATCAAAATTTAAAGACTAATCCAGGTAAGCCAAACTATTAATCTCACTATTTAATAACCAATTCCAAAATCAGAGAAGAGATGCAAATTCAAACAAAGCAAAAGTAACAGGGTTACGTCTCACCACTTATTAGAAAGAACATAAATAGCTCAACCATCTCTCTAAGCACAACAACTTAAAATGACAGTATGTGGCATCTATCAATCCCCTGGATTTTTTTTCTTCTTTTGATAAATCTCATCACTTTTTTTTAAGGCATTCACAGGGATGGGGTGTTGCCCGCATCTTTTCAGCTAAGCTCTTTTGGCTTCTTTTTTTTATATATATTTCATTTATTTATTCATTACACATATATATATATATATTGTTTTAGAGATTATTTTGAGAAGAATCACCAAGAGATCGATTTCATATACCCCATTCACAGAAAGTTAGAAAAGCTCTCAAAACAGTTGAAAAATAAATATACTACCAATAAGCTTAGAAACACAACCATTTAACTTTTAACCAAGGATTCTGACCTCTTTCACAACTTCTAGATTTAATCATTAAATAGCAAGTAAATTTGCCTCACTTAGATTTTATCCTAAAATTTTAACTAAGTATACCAAATTCAAAATAGGTGAGTAAGGCACATAGAGTTATTAAACTTAATTTTTAAATGCTAGCTTTCCAAACAAAATATGTACAATTTCCAGATTCTAATATCACATTCCAGCTCAATAACAAACTATTAAATGGGGAAAATTTAATATACAAGTGCATATATACAGTTGTATGCTCAAACAAAACTCACAATTCTTTTTCCTTCCAGAATGTCCCTTCCCCACACTTGATTTGTTGCTTATCCTCAAGCAGATAACATAAGGACAAAATATGATCCAATTAAGCACAAGTATGGTAAAAGGTAGGAAAATAATATAACAAAAGGACATTGAAACCCTGGATTTTTTATAAGATAGCAGCGTGAATAGCTTTAACCAAGATGAAGGATGAGAGTTTACAATTGTATGGGTCAACAACAACTATATTTCGTGAACTCATCAGGGATAGATATAGACCTGCAAAAACAAAACAAAACAAAAACAAACTAAAACAGAGGTTTAGCTTATCTCAGACAATGAAGCTCAAGGTATATACAGGTGATGTACGTGTATTTAAAAAAATTGAAAGAACAAGGTGAAGACAATTGTGGTGTGTAAGTGTGGGAAAGAAAGTAAGATTTATTCGTCTTCATCGTTTTTTTTAAGAAAAGCTGACTTTGTCCGCTAGCTCAGGATTTTTTTTTTTTTTTTTTAATATACACACACACACTACAAATTAGCTCTACAGATTTATCAGACCAAATTCTTGTTGGTGTCAAGGGCTGAACAGGAGAGTCTAGAATGTGGGTGTTTGGAAATCCTTGGGGTGTCGAGGCTGGTACAAGAACTGATACTGGAAAAATTTGAGGTGTGGTTTGAGCCTCGACAATGGGGCTCGACTTCCTAATTTTAAGCCTCGACTTTTTTTTTTTTTTTTACCGCTACAAACAGGTCTCCACAAATTTTTTTGTTTTTTTTTTTAAATTTGCATTTTTGCAGATTCATCCTGCCCATGTGCAGGGGCAGAATCGGGATCGGGGCCGGGTAGGATCTAAACGTGCTCTTGTAGCACTGAGATGAAGGATCTGTTTGGGCGTGGCATTTGCTTTCGAGCCCTCGATGGTTAACATTAGCGTTTGCCTTAGAGGAGATTAGGGGCGTGTAGAACCCTTGGAGGTTGCTGCAACGTTGATCGAGCGCTCGACTTGCTGCAGAATTGGATGCAACTATGAGCTCGACAACTAGCAAGGTAGCTACAAGGGTGGGTCAGGGCCAGGCTAGCGTCAGATTGCACTCTTGTATCGAGCCCTCGACAGCTACAATTCAAGCCCGATAGAGTTTAAAGCTGCAATATGTTCTTCTTCCTCGGTAGGGATCGGGAACGGACTGAAAGTCTGGGTCGTGCTGTAGCTGATGATTGATGTTCCATTATATTGTCGAGGGTCAATTATTATTGGCGTGTCGAGGGAGTATTACTACTGCTACGAGGGCTCGACTTTGAAAACTTGAGATGCAACTTGACCTCGACATCCAAAATTTTAAGGAATTGCTCGACTTCTATGCTTAGTCTTCTGCAAATGTGGAGCAAGCTGCAACGGTTTTGTGAGGGAATTTGGTCTGTCAAAGTGCAATAGAGGGCTCGATCACGTTTCAAAACTTTTCCATTGAAAGCTCGAATTTGCTACACAAGATAGGTATATGTTGGGGTATGATGGGATGAAATCAAGAGCTAAAAATTCTGTTGTTATCTCGCAGTAGAAAAATCATAAATGATTTAGAGCTGATCATCCTCAGCTTCAAAAAGACACATTACCCAAGCATAAATGATCAAGTATATTCAATTGAAACCAGACTGCATAAAAAAATGCATAAAAATTCTTGAAGTTTTTATAAAAAAATTCATCACGTAACATCCATAAAACTCCTAAAAATCTGATAAAAACTTTCCTCACTTTCATTAAAAGATAAAATCATGGAATATTTGTTTTCCCACACTAAAAAATGAATTTTTCACCTACTTACAAATATGTACACACAACATCCAGAACTGAAATTTTTGACAGAAAAATGATCTTGGATAGCTAAAATAAAAAGAAAAGCAACAAAACAAACCAAAAAGTTGGGTTGCCTCCCAAAAAGCGCAAAAAATGTTTTTTTTACCTCAACTTATTAAAAACCAATCAGCTCGAGAATCACCTGGGTCCCAAACAAAAGTATCCAAGGGACTTGTTTTTTCAAAATTCAAAGGGAATTTTCTTCTTATTTTTGTTCTTTTTCTTTTTAGCCCTATTTCCATTCTTTTCAAAAAGTTTTTACGGGGAGGGGGGGCATTGGGAGATTGTTGTCTATTCAAAAACAAGAATATATCCAGCAGATTCAAGGTGTAATTCAGAAAATTCATCTCCTCCCATACATTCTGATACAACAATTACTACAGAAAAGTCAATTTCTACGTTTTTCAATTCATGCTCATCCTCTCCATCCTCCATATCTACAGTGGTGTATTGAATTTTCTCCTCAACTACCTCATATGAACCTCCCTCCACAATTTCACCTTGCTCAACAAAATTTTCATACACAGGATGTTCACATACAGAAATTTTAGCAATTATATCATCATCCTCCACAATCATTTCACATTCCTCATGCTCAGAATCATGCATAGAATCTACTTGATTAAACAGTTCATGTGATGATGATGTGGTCAAAATAGAATTTTCTAGTGCCTGAGTTAAGGTTTTTATGTTATTATCAACATGTTCTTCATTATGGTACAGGGGAGGTAAATTAATGCATGAAGGAACATAAAAAAAAAAAAGGATTAGTACATAAACAGTACCATTCACCTTCTCTACAGTTTAAACACACAATATTCACTTCATTTTCTGCAATTTCAGGTTCATTGTCCTGTTGAGGATAATAAAGAACATTCCAATAGTGGTTTTTAGATATCCACTAGCCGTAGACCATGTTATTAGAATGTCTTTTCAGATTAAAGCACAGAGAGGTAAATTCACCACAAATCCAAAAAAACAAAACAAAAATAAAAGAAAACAAAAATGGTTAGATTAATAGTATTGGGTTTTTTTTCAAAATATCACCAAATTTCCCTGGCAACGGCGCCAAAAATGCTTGTGGTATTTTAAACCGAAGCCTTTTAAATTTATAATTTTCTAAATCGCTCTTCTAACTACGGTTTCCACAGGGCAAGTGCACTCATCGGATGTAGTATAGAGAAAATGATCTAGGTCGTATTTCAAGGGAAAGTTGATGGGTACTTCTACTTCTTCCTTTTTCCTATTATCTAGCCAATGAAAAACAAGAAGGAAAATCTATTAAACTAAGAGCTAATCTAACCTAAACTAATAAAATCAACAATCAAAAGTTGGAGATCTCACAGCAGCATACAAAACTAAAGATAAATCAATTCACAAGGTTTCTTAGATCATGCTTCACCTTAGAGTTATTCATGTAACTTAAGGAATTTCTTAGAAAAATGGTTGTGTTGATTATTGAACCGTCGGATTCGTTAATTTAAATTAAAGCTTCTCTCGAAGTCGATAACTCTAGATCTAATCAAAACCAGTAGTCTGAAATTCCAGTTAAATCCGCATAAAACTCCAAAACCTGTTGCTTTAGAAACCCAACTCAATGAATTTTAAAAACAAGTGACGGAAGAATTTCACTGATCCCCGGCAAGAGGTATCTAATATCAATTTCATCAATAGCTTAGATCTATCAATTAAAATGATCTCTCAATCTATTTTATCGAAATCAAGCATGAACCCATAATGTGCACTATATGGATTCAAATCTATTAAGCTCGAGCTATTGAATTCAATAAATCAATCACGTTTTCAATAAAAGCACAGTTTAGTTACATGAAATCGATCAAGGATTCAAAACCTAAGCAAAATGAAACTACTCCTTCATGAATATGGCAATACAAAACAAAGATTCAGAGAAATAGCATAAACCCATCAATAGATAAAGCAATAAGAACATAAATCCTTGATGAATTGAACGTTGAAGCATAAGATGCTGTGAAACACTAAGAGTTCTTGTGTTTCTCTCTCTAAATTCTCTCTCTAAATTAGAAAATTCGTTCTCCTAATGGGGTTTTCAATAAAACCCTTTTAAAACCCTAAAAAGATATCTCTCTTCTGGTTGCTTGCCCTCTCGGGATCCGTGTCTCCCTTTTATGTCAGCAAGATAGGCTTTTATATGCTGCTAATTTCATCCTTCCCTGCTCTACCCTTGCTGTGCTGGAGGGAGGGCTGAAAATAAAATGTTTGTTCTTTGTAAAGTTCGGCCCAAACTTGCTTTATTTACTTTAAATCATCACATAATCTTCCAAATAAGGTCGTGAAGCCTGAAAACAAATTTTAATAAAATAAATGTCCTTTTATTGATCAAATCAAAAAAATTACATAACAAATATGTACAAATAAGCACAAAAATTAAGGGTCTATTGACACTTATCAAATTTCAGAAAACTTGGTTGTGTTGTTTATGTTGTGTTGTTAATAAAAAGTAATTTCTGAAATTCAAAGCTCAAATTCCACTAATCGTTGATCGAGTTTCTCAAATTTATAAATATTTTCTAAATCAACAACTACAGTCTCATAGAGCAAGCATACCCATCAATTGTAGTAATAGTAAATGATTTAGGTCAGTCTCAAGGGAATGATTGACATCTAGTAAACTCTCAATCCCATTAATTGTCTAGCCAAAGAAAAAATTTAGAAGGTCACAAAGAAAGATAAACTAAACTAGGTTGGAAATATTAACAAGCATTTAATGGGAAAAATAAGTAATAAGCCTGTAACTTCTATGAAAAAGATAGCTCAAGGTTACTTCACCAATTCCTTATCAGACTAATTTCTTAAGGACAAAACTTCTTACAATTTGTTTGAAATAGTGTGTTTATATACCGTCGGATTCTCTAAATTAAACTAAAGCTTCTCTCCAAGTCAGTAGTTCTAAATCTAAGTATAACCAGTAGTTTGAAGTTTTAATTAGATCCGCATAAAGAATAGGAATACATTGTTTTAAAAAGACAACTTAATGAAATTTTGAAACAAATGACATAAAGTATTCACCCATTCCTCGGCAAGAAGTGGTTAGGCTCGACTCCATTAGCAACCACAAATCTATTCAATTGAATGATCTCTCGATGTATTCAATTGAAATCAATCGTGGATCTAAAAGAATGCGCCATTCCTTTAAAAACCACAAATTAATTTCAAGTTACTAATTACAAACACCCAATCAAATTTACTTAAAAGCACATTTAAAATCAAACTGAATCAGGAATTAGATTCGTAATCCCTAAGCTGTAGGAGTTTATTTCTCCATGGATTTACCAAAATAAGCATAATTAAGAAGAAATAAAACAAGTTCAAAAGATGAATCAATTAATTGCTCAAATATTCATAGAAAATTACAAACAATGGGTTAAATTGATTTTACCCAAAAAAACAAGGGAAACTTTCAAGTAAAAAGAAAAAGAAATTCTGTTACCCAAAAATCCTTCAGAATCTATTCTACGTTAATACTGATTTACATTGCTGGTACATACTTTACAATGCACGCTTGCACATTTATTTATAAACTACTAGGTACAGAAAGCATGGCTATCTTTATTTGACACGTGGCAGACTCCGCAGATCCTCTCTAACAGAATTTGTAACTTTTCACGTGCGTATGTGATCTGTTAAAACACTAGTCGAGGGTCACGTGCTTTATTGGTCGAGGCTTGTATTTAGCAAGATCATGCTCGACTTCAGGGAATTCTTAAGTAAACTGTGCGTTTTTGTCCTTTGCTCTATCAAGGGTAAAATTGAAAAGCTTGAGGGTCGAATTGTTGAGGCTCAAGGAAATCTTATTAAAGAATTGGTCTGGCAACACAATTTTCGAGGGTTGAGTTTTGAGGCTCGACAATGTATTTTCTTCAAGATGATGCTCGATCGCTTCGACTAAAGTCGAGGGTCATGTCGAGGGCTTGCATTTGAGGCTTGATAGACCAATTTATGTTGTCTTCTTTCTCTGTTTTGGCCCTAGCTATGTCTTTTCAGGGCTCGACTTCTGTATTTTTTACTTTAATTGTTGTTTTTGCTCCAAATTTACATAAAAACACTTGTTTACTCCTTAATTGGTTTTAAAGCAACTTTATTTATCAAAAGCATGATTTTTGCATGATTTTATCAAAAATTCTTAGCAAATTAAACTCAAAATCCTATTAAAAATATAAAGTAAAAATAACTTATTAGCAAGTGATTATGACCACTTAGAATTAATTAAGTATATAATTAGCTTATGTGCTTAAAATATGGGCTTAGGTTTGCATATGAGCTAGCTTATTCTTTTAGTGGATTGGGTAATTATCTAAGGTCTAGGAAGATGGATAGTAAATTTAGGATTAAGGATTTAGCGAATTTAGTTTAGGGAATGAATTTAGTAAATTAATTATTGAAAATTGGTATTTATGCTAAGTTTAGAAAGTTAGAACTTGGTTTGATAATATGAATTTAAGAAATTGATTTTGAATTTCTAAGGGTTTAGGTCATGAAATTTACATAATGCTAGCTCAAATTAATAATTTGGTATTTTGGTTGTCCAAATTGAGAAATTTAATTCAATTTGATAATTTGAGTAATATAGATAATTGGGTTTAGTAGCTGAGATGATTTGTTGAGTTCAATTGGGTTCAAGGAGTATTACAGTCTCTAACTTCAATTAAATTCACCAACTTTATATATATTTACCTATATATGTACTATAGTTTATTATTCCATTTAATATAACTTAAATTCTTTTAATTACTTATTTACATGTATTTTTATAGCATTTAACAAACTATATTCTAATCAGGCAACTTATAATAGGGATATTTCATTTTACTTGAAAGTTTAACCAAATACCATATATTATAACAATTTTTAACAGCCTAAAAAAGTAGTATAAAAAAGTAATATAGTTTTGTAAGAAAAGGAGACTTTCTTAGTGTTTCCAATATAGTACAATATTATGTTTATCTACTATGATAATGCATATTCTATGTTGTGACGCCTACAAGCTATGACGATGTACCTCCATGTAGCAACACTCGCCGGTTGCAACAATGCACGTCTGCATTGCAACGTTTAACTACTATGATGATGCACATATGTGCTACAATGTTTATTTACTACAACAATGATCTCTTAGCAAGATAATACTCAATATGAGTATTGTAACATTATACTACTTGCGAGTTAAGCTCAAGCAATACGTTGACATCCTTTGTTGATTTTACTAGTGGAGCGATTCCCTTGACAAGCATTACTAATCCTAGGTACTAATGCTAGGTAAGCCCTTATATATTACAATAATCGTACAACCGTGTACATTGCTGGCACATGCTACCTATCTTAATTAAATCTCTATAATCTAATATTGCTTTTCATTGAGTATGGAAAATCCCTTAACAAATATTGACAAGTTAAAGCAAGCCTTAACATATTGCAATTTTCATCGCTTTGTTTTAGAAACCATGTTGGCATGTGATGCATATTTCAAATATATTCCCACCACATATGATTAATTTTTTTTTTCTTTTCTATCAAGTAGTGGAGCAATCCCCTTAGTAAGCTAACTTAGGTGAGTCCCAATATTCTATAGTCATTATCATTACTCTATAGTGAAAT
This sequence comes from Combretum micranthum, assembly GCA_024138025.1. Taxonomy (NCBI): domain Eukaryota; kingdom Viridiplantae; phylum Streptophyta; class Magnoliopsida; order Myrtales; family Combretaceae; genus Combretum; species Combretum micranthum. The sequence continues at coordinate 139,405 of JAMXBD010002597.1, forward strand.
AAACTTATTGACTATGTGACTTATCTCAATTAAATTTCTATTGTTTGTTATTATATTTTGCTATAAAAAAAGTAAAGCAATCCCATGATTGGTTTCAACAGACCGGCACTAGAGTTATAGTTCCATTTTATAGTCGGATACTCTTCTTGGTACATGATATATTTCGCTATAAATCTTGGCATTGCAACCATGTTCTTGTTTAGTAGCAAGAATTATCTTAACGAATACCACTAAGTTGTGATAAACTATCTCATTGTTTGGTATATTACTCATTAGATTCATTGTATAAATAAATCCATAAGTAATTACTTCTATAACTAAAGACCTCCTAAAGCTAGTTTTACGAGAAAACCCACTCTAAGTGAAGTTAGAGTATATGTTGTACTCAATATTTTAGTTTTAGATTTTTGTGAAAAGCACCATTAAGCGGGAGCAAGCGCTGAACCTTTTATGAGGTTACAAAAAATTGAGTTTTGTTTAGCATCTCATCTTATGAAGACGAGTATGTGGACTATACAACATTTCTAATGATTTTCATTTCTGAACTGTAAAAAATTAATTCTCATTCATCAACGATTGATGCAATCATATACAAATGTGGCAAATGTTGCAACAACTTGAAGGATTCTTATAAATTTTTTTTCAAATATCTAATTGAGTTTTTATAATTCATATTTTGATACAGAATTAAATACAATCTTTGGTCGTTTCTAAGCTTATAGGTTCATTGTGTAGCAGTGTAAATGTCCACTAATAAACAATATACGTGTCAAAAGTAACGTAAGCTCTAAAAATATTATATTTCCACTTATTATACATGCTTTAATAAATGCCAAATAATTTTTTCACTCTATCGAAAGAATCATTTGTCAAGGACACAATATACACGGATTGGTTTGCAAAATATACGTGCGATTGATTTGCCAGATGCATACCACATGCCAAGCTCAATAGCAATTAATTATACTTAAGATTAATTCTTTACATTGGTGGCATCTCAATAAGCCCTCATAGCTGTTAAACCTTATAAAATATTATCCATAGCATATGGAACAACGATAAAAATGATATCTGAACTTTCACAAAAAAAACAATTAGATACCTTTAGTTTGGTTTTGAATAAGAATAAAGTTTGCTTTTGATAATTTTGATACCTGAACAAACTTTTCATGAATTTTTTTCATATTTCATTTCACTAGTTTCAGATGTGAAAAAAATCAACAAATACTTTGTTCAGATACTAAAATGGTTGAAACCAAACTTTAAGTATGGACAATATCAATGAAAACTTTATTTAGGTATAAAATTATTCAAAACCAAATTTCAAGTAATTAATGATTCTTTTTGCAAAGTTCTGATACCATTTCGTTTTCATTATTAACCCTATCTATATATATGTATGTATTGGCTGGCTATCCGTTGATATTTAGATATCCTCCTATAATCATTATTGACAATAATCTCTACAAGTGTTTTTGGTTATGGCTTCTTACTCCACTCTAATCCCTTTCTAAACCATTCCTTTTTTTCCTAATATAATAACCATCCCGTTGCAGTACTAGCGCCGTTTTATTCATGTAAATTGTGTAGACACATGTTGTATGCATATGATATGTATGTGATGAATCCATACGTGGAATAAATTAGATTGGATTAGATTAGGTTAAATTACATTGATATTTCATATATTAAATACATACACAAGACCCAACTTTCAACCAAAAAGGAGTAACTGTGCTTTTGCTAATTTCAGCACGAAAAAAAAAAAAATGTACCACATATAAGAAATATGATTCTTGGGACCATGATACATCAGTTAATTGTGGCAACAAGAAGAAGAAGAGAATTGAGATATCAGTTGACAAAATAATAATAATAATAATATAATAATAAGGTGAAAGAAATGCCATGGATAACCATCGAAATACACAATCACATATTGGACAGAATGATCGTGTAATAGATGAGTTTCCATTAAGTATCCAAACCAAAACTAAAGGATTACAAAATTACACGCGACCATCCTACCTCAAATCCTCCTTCAAAGCCTTGAAGTAGGATTTGTACCTCTGTGCTAGCCCAAACATACCAAGAGTGCCACCCGTGTGTAGCATAACTACTGCTGCACCACCTCCTGCTTCTTGCTCACATAGGGAGGTTGCCAATTCCCAACCTGCCAAGGTGTAGATTGGGTCCAGGAGGATACCAGTTTGCTGAGCAATTCGTCGACATGCTTCTAGTTCACCTTTCACGACATTGCCAAATCTATGATGAACATAAGATCAGAGGATCAATCAATCTCACCTATGAATAAACTAAGAACATATCAAAAGATGAATTCCACTTTCCACCACAAGGACAAAGAATTATCAGAAGAGAACCCAAAATAGCAGAATCACCAAAAGGTGATTCCATAATATTTCTGCCCACATTTTTCTTTTTTATAGAACAATATTGCATATAGCTGCAGAAACGTTTAGAAGACACCTATCTATCGATTGACAACAATCATTTTCCTTGTATATGCTTTTTTTGTAGGTGTGGTCTTTTACTTCATAATTTCACAGCAGATATTGATATTCAAGTAGACTAAGCAGTGAAAACATAGCTTGTAATACAGTATGAGTTTTTCCAGCAGTTCATTGGGTTCATTATATTTCAAATCAATAATGATTCCATGCCTGATGGAAGTTATTGAGGAACTTCAGATGCAAAAACATAATTGAATAACTCCAGCATGAGTAGGAAATAATGTAGACATTACATACTTTCTTGGAAGGCAGCGATCTACCCAATGCACAATTGCACCATCTATATCAGTCAATTTACATGCAAAATGAGAACCAAAATGCTTCTTGAAGTCAGACATTAGTCGTCTCTCTTGTTGCCTATAATTATCTACTGTATCAGCCAGCATCACCGCAGTGATCTCCCATGGTAACCTGATAGAAGCAAGTGAAATGGTGATCTAAGCCACAGATAAACAAAAAGGAAAAAGTAGATAAAACAATTCCTTGACAGAATGCACAAGTATACTATATAAGATCACCCACCCTAAACATTTTGCTGCAAGTCCTAAACCAACAGCTGTTGTACCAGTGCCAGCATCGACTACAAATTTGATGGTTCTATCCTTTCCCAGCAGGTGATTCTGAGCTAAGTAGAAAACTAAGCGCATAACACCTGATATAAATACAGCTACGATAAGCATCTCCAAAGGGCATGTGCAGATGATAAAGGAGGAAACAATTTTACTATAAATGAAATAATTAAGAGAAAAATCCCATCTTGGACCAGATATGTAATGCACAAGTTTTAAATTAAACCAAAAAACTATTAGGAAAGTGAACTTCATATTGCTCATTCATATAGAAGGCTCAAATCAAAATTACACCATTCATCAATAAGTCAGAAAAAATAAACATATAAAACCTGCTTCAGTGAAGCAAAAGGGAAGTTGGCAATTACCCAGTAAAGCTGCAAAATCCCCAGCACCTTCATTGATAATTGCAACTTTCCTCGAGCAATTTTCTGGATCCCTGTGTGCAGCTCTTTCAGTAAAATCTGAAGGCTTCTTAATTTCATTGATGAAAGGAGCTCTGATCATATCACCCCAAGATACAACTTCTCCACATTTTCCAGCCACTAAGTTGGCATGTGAGTTGAGCATATCCTCTCTGTTAGCATATACGGATCTGGGTATATACGTAACATTCCCATATATCGTGGAAATAAGGTTATAGCCAGTCACGAAATCAGGTTGCTCTCCCCTTAAAAGTAAATGTGATTTTAGTCCTCTTTCTGCACATGACACAGCTGCACTACATGCAAAGAAATAAGTAGGAGCACCATCAATTTGCTATCCTAAGAGCAGAAAGAAGCAATTTTGTGCTAAGTTTTGTCAGATAGTTGTCCCATCCAAGAATCACCTATCACCTACCAACAGCAGCTGCATGAGCACTTTGACAACCACCGCATGTGACCTAGAAAATGTCCCCAGTGGAAAGTATATGGATCAAAGGTACAATGAGGATGAAGTTACTTTCATCTATGTATAAAAGGAAATTGCAAAAGCTATGAGAAAGGACAATGTACGCTGGATTTCAAGGCTGGGCAAGAAAGACTGAGAATATTGAAGAAAACTGAAAATTCAAGTTGGATGATCTTAACATATAATAACAAATGAGGAGGTTCAATTTCTCATTTTGATTTGGCCATTATCAACTCATGCATCAAACCACTGTTCCAACATGAACCTTTTTATTCTTGCAAAACCTCTATTTTTATTCCAAACACTGAACACAATGCTAGTCAAAGCTCTCATGATCTTCTTTTCCCCACCATTGCACCTCCACCATGAAGCATAATACTGAACACAGTGCTAAATTAACCTCTATTTATCCTATTCTAGACTAGAGTACATGAAGATCATAATCTTATCCTAAGTATTAAATAGCAAATACAGTTAAATCTAGTACTACTAACTACAATGATATGGACTTGGATTGTTTACTGAACATTTCTCAATAACCTTTTCAATAGCCCTATCTGATTGATTCTATGAACTTTCTTTCACAATTTCTATTCATCATCAATGCAATAACTTGGGAAAAAATTAACCAAAAAAAAATAACTTGGGAAGAAGTGTAACTCTTAGACAAATTAACCATGGATCAATGGCAGGACGAAACAATTGAGAGTAATTATAAAATAAAAGTGTTGAACTTAGTACTACAACCATTTGATCAAAAAACTTAAGCCTATAGATATAGTGTAAGCTAACTTTGTCTAAGGCCTATCAAGTGATGGCTTAATTAAATGGGATTGAAATGAGTATATAACGATTCAAATTTAAGAACTCCTACTTTGATTTTATGTTCAAGTTAGCACCATAACCATCTGATTTAAAAACTTAAATTTATAAATATAGTATGGTTTATTATATTTATTATATAAAAAAAGTACCCTTATCTTACTTTTCATCTTTTCTCACCTGAAATTACATGGATTTATAAAAGATGATTCCATATTTTACCAATCCAAATAAAAAATTTTTGCAATAAATTTCAACTTTAATTTCACATCCATACATGTAGGCCATAACATTAACCAATGCCCATGATGTAGAATTAACCTAAATGGAAAGTCAAAGAACCAAATGGATACTCAAATACATAACCTCTATATCTTCTTTGCTTTGGAACATAAATGATTTGACAACCAACTTGTCCAAAAACAAATAAGATGCACCTGGCTTTTATACTTGTACTCCAATTACCATGAATGGAGCATTCTTTCTACAAGCTAAGCTAAGAAGTAGACTTTCAATAAACATTCTACAGGATAGTCAAATAATAAGTTTTCATTTTTAAAGGGAACATAATCTTGTCTTGAACTCTCTGTAAATATATTTTACATTTATTTAGGTGATTTTATAGTGCATTGGTACCCCAGGTCTTTGATATGATACAATGATAGGAAAACACTCGTTTATGGCATTTAAGCTGTGTTTTTTGGTTGGCTCTATATTAGAAATGATTCATGTGGGAGAAAGGAGGATTTCTCTCATTTGAACTTCCAATTGCACATTCAGTAGATTTAGTCTGTTTAAACTCCAGATTAGTTGTTTGGAGGATGGATTATGCATAGTAGAAGGGAGGATATTATACTTCTTGACCTGATCTCCAGGAAGGATAACAGTTTCTTGTCCCAATCTCTAGGTGAACATATCCACTTCAGTTCATACTTTGCGTTCTTGCACCACGCCGAACATTTGGAAATCCAATATTTTTTTTTTTGGCCTAAAGAAAAACAATATTGATACCCAAACATTTGTACATGTCCCCTACTTGTTCAAATCTTCACTTGGTTCTTCATTAAATTTCCTATAAATAGAAGATAGGCGGCTCTCTTTCTTCAACCTCCAATTACATACCAGTAAAGTTTAGTTGGATTAGAACTACTAGATGTGGATTCGGAGGTGGTTTGTGTCTACACGGCAAAAGTGAAAGGGTCACAGGATCACAAGCTGTATGACGTGCTTCATGTTCATTTCTTGCTATATTTACAATATGACCATGGTCATAAGCTGACCGTTTGCAATACATATCAGGGAAAACGAACAAAATTCAAATGTATTGAAATTTGTCCAATTGCAGCAAACAAAAAAGCAAACAAAGGCATGTCATGCTCCACAGGATCACATATGCTTGGCATTGCAACCGAAAGACTTTCTGATGTTAAATTATTCAAATGTGGTTTCAAAAGTGAGTCATTTAAATACATATCCAAATATATGTTCAATCAAACTCACCACATCTGTTATCTTGTAATCCTCAAAAAGAGGAAGCACAGCATCAAGTTTTCTTGCTTTATTGCCATTTACAAGGGGATGAAGCAAGTCGTCTCTCACGATGTAGAATGCCGGGTCTTTACGGATCTTCTCCATCACTTCAGCACCTAAGGATGAGTTAGCGATGCTGAACCAGGATCTTCTATGAAGTTGCCCATCTTGGTGATGTACTTTCTTGGAAGATAATCTAATTTGGTCAATTCTGGTATCTTCAATCTCCAGTGACCATCTTCTATCCAGCAGTTTTGATGCGAATTCTTCACAACTCACTCTAGCTTTTATATGACCCTGCTAGGAGGGAGAATTTCAGATGACATCAGTCCATGATAAAACGGTATCCTTTCTCAGGTAATACCTGCAGGTCAGGTGCTTAGCTGAGATAGATGCTCATCCATGTTGCAAAAAGAGTTGCATAAAGGAATTTGAAAAATAACATTTACCATAAAAGCTAAGAATTTTTAAGTTCTACAAGTTGAAATTTTTTTTTTAAATTCAAAACAAATTATAAAAAAAAAATAATAATAAAGGAGAGAGAGACAGAGACCTGAGTTGTTTTGGGAAGATGGGCTGAACGAAGGTCAGAACATCTTTTGGCAGCTGAAAGATTGGAGCTTCTGGGCAGATCTTTAAGCTTCATTTCCGGCTATCCACCTCAAGTTTCAAGTTCTTGGGTTTCTTGCAGCTGGAAATATTTTTCCAGTTGCTATCATTAGAGCTGAAAAAGGGCAAAAAATAATAATATTTTGAAAAAAAAAAGGGACAACCGTCGAAAATAATAATAATAATTTTGAAACGGGCTACTCGAATTTTGTTAGTTAGATGAGTTATTTTTTATCTATATTTATATCATATTATTTTACATTAGTATTTGTTTAGTTTAATCGAATTATAAATAAAAATATTTATTTTTTATTAATATCTATTTTTGACAAGTGATTTATTAAAAAACAATAAAACAATAAAAGCAAAACCATAAAAAGATAATAAAACAATTCAATTCTTTGTCTAAAGAAACCAGTTATCAAATAAGCTCTTTTTTTTGTGAGACATATTTATTGTAATTACACCAAACGCAGGGAAATGGTTCATTACATCATTTTTGGGATTTTTTGTTTCATGACATTTTTATAATTTTTCTTCAAAATATTATTATGTTTTCTTTATCCCATTATTAGGGAATATGAGTGAATGGGCAGATGAAAATTTACCAAATTTTTGGATTTAGGTTTATGATTTTATCTTTTCCATTTTAAAAGAAAATAAAATAAAATAAAATATAGGTGTTGAAAATAAATAATATAGTTTATAAAATAAATATACGTATAGCACTTAATTTTTGTATTATCTTTTAGCTCTTGTATTATTTTAAAACAGTTTCTTTATTTTTATTTTTATTTTCTACATGTAAAATGCAAAGTTAATTACAAAAACCTTACTTTTTGTTTTAACTTATTTTGCAAAAATATTACCTATATGAATGCTTTTTAACAAATAGGCAGCCTAAATTTTATTCAAGAGTATTAATATTATTTAATAATTTTAGAATTATACATGCTAATATTTTACCTGTCTTAAAATAATATAATTTTTACATTTTTTTTCATTTCCTCTCTTTTTAAAATAACTTTTAATATTTTATCTATTCAATTGTGTTTAACAACATTTTTTATTAAATTAATTTTCTTTTACCACAAACACTAACATATTTACCTTTAATAATAATTAATTTTAGTCACATTTTTGCAACCAAGTTAGTTTCCAGGGTACAATCAAATTTTCTGTATTGGAAGATACATGAGAGCTTCCTTACTACACTTCTGGATTCTACTGAATTTGTAACAACCATATGTAAGATATGGGCCTCTAATATAAGCTCTCATCTTTGTAATATAATACATATGCTTAGCTTATATTATTGTGTGAGCCTTCAATATCCATTCCAGACACCACTTCACACTTCTTGGTATTCCCATTGCTCCCAATAGCCCCCTCAATTTCTTTTGTATCGAACATTAGACTCTAAGTCATCCGGTCCTATTTAGATTATCGGATTTTTATCTGTATTGTATCTGTATTGGAAGCTTATCGTTATCGATTTCATCATCCTTCATATAAAATCCAAACAGGAAAAGAAAGTTGGTTAAAGGCTATTGAAGAGAATATAATACAAAAGCAAACATCTATTCAAAAACTTGGATTCATTTTAAGATCCTATTTGATCGAACACTAAGTAGGAACCTCGCCATGGCTGCAAAGTTCGCCCTGCTAAGATACGGACAGTTCTTCATTGTCTATCAAAGTATTTCTTTTCTCTTTATTTACATTCTTTTATTACAAAAACATCAACAAAGCATTAATTTCATAAGCAAACAAATATATGAAACAACATATTCCCCATATAAATTATGGTTATCCCAACATATCATTCTAATTCAATTACTAGCTATTAATCCATTTTAACTTAATCGTAACCAAATTGATTAGAATTAATCATTTAATCCAATTAATAAGTTATTTTGATTAAACTTAATCAATTTAATTCATTTTAACTTACTAAAGTCTATTTATCAAGTTGAACTTAAATTGATCAACTAAGTTCATTTTATATCTAAGATTCATATTAATTTAAGTTTATGTTGACTTAATCTTAACCAAATTGATTAAATTTAATTAATCTAATTCATTTTAATTCATTCAAGTTCATTTAGTCAAGTTGAACCTAGAATTATTGGCTAAGTTCATCTTATACATAACTATACACATTTAACAAGTAAACACAAGTTTTCAATTTTGTTTGGAATATGTAGCAGCTGAAATGAATCAAAATCTAGGCCGTGACAATTTTAAAATTTGCAAAAACTTAAAACATGAAAGTTATATATCTCTTTTTAAGCTTTCCATAACCTTTTAATTCACCTTAATCCGAGTTCGGATGAAAAAGTTATGATAAATATAAATTAAGTCGATAAGGAAAAGAAGGACAATATAGCCCCTAGTTCCATATGGGGCGTATTAAGGGTGGTGGTGGCCACCAGGCCCCTCGCTACGCCTCGTATAGGTTTAGCAGGGGGAATAGTGGCTACCATGCCCTTTGCCATGCCTCGTATGGGCCCAGATCACATCTCCTATTTCCTTTGCTCAATTTTACTTCAATTTAGCCACTTGTCTATTTGTTTCATCCATCAAACACCATCCACAACGCCATATCAACTCAGTAACATAACTTACAACACTTCTACATCCATTGTTACATCTTAGTTACTCAATTCATCTCATCTATCATCTAATCCATTTAGGAACACACATATACACATAAGTCTTTAATGTTCAAGTTCTTACACCACTTATTTACAAGTTTCTTCTTAAACTTTACTCATAACTAACATTAAATCATAGTATATAAACAATCACAACAAGAAAAACAAAGAAACAACATTATACTTACATCTTAGATGAAATAAATGAGATGTGTTCTTGCTCCTACTACTACTTTCTTCACTCTTGAAGCTTTTACCAACATGTTTTTCACCTTTTATCTTCATTTCTAACTTCATTCTATCTCATAAACTTCTTGAGATTGAGATTTGATGGTGGATTTAAGTTAAAGAAGAAGAGAAGAAGACGAAAGAAAAAGAAACATAGAAGAGAAGAGAAGGAAAGAAAGAAATAAGAGATAATGGGAGAAAATAAGCGAGAGAGAGAGAGAGAGAGAGAGGTTAAATAGGATAAGACTAAAGCTAATTAAGGATATTTAGGATTAAGGATCTTGATTTAAACTTATCAGATCATTATCTTAAGTTTTAAAAAAAATTATTGTAAGCCTCTAGATTTTTTAGTAAATATATGCAAACCCTAAAAACGGGAAGTCAAACCAAAACCCTAAAGTCAACCTAGTTCTATGTTGGGTCTAATGAATCTAGATTCGGCAATCCTGGGTTCTTAACCCCTAAACAATGAAATTGAGATAATTACGGATAATAATTCGTAATAATATAAGAATGCTTAAAAATATCAGATTCATTAATTTTTAGTATGTTTCGGATCCGAACGGGATCAGTTTTTGAAAACTGTACCTCAGTACACCAGTCGATGAAAATATTTTGATAATACCATTAGACTCGTAAAATTATATGGTTTTCAAAAATATCAGTTTTAGAATTTTTTGGTAACTAAAAATATCATATATAGGCCGTTTATGCGTATTTTCTTTATTACCGGTATTTTAATTGTCTAGTCTACTATTTATTATGTTATTTTTATTATTCATTACTATTTCACTATCTCTAATTTTTCTTACAATGTATTCTTATACACTACCATACATATTTGTTACAATTTACCTTTCACATTTAACTTTAATCACATCACACCTTACACATTACTATTTTTCATTACAAAATAACAAAATAAATCAATTTTCCCTCTCTCTTACAACCAAACCGGTGCTCCTCTCTCTTCCCTTCAATCCATTTATTTTTCTTTTTCATTTTATTTGATTATATCTAATTTTCACTGCAAAACTCCATGAATACCCCTTCCCTCGTTCTTTTTTTAATCATTTTCCTACTAAAACCATATCAAATTCACTCCACAAATTCTCTCTCTCAATTTCTCTTCCAAATTTTCTTTTCTCTCCACAAAAACCACTACCTACATATTACTACAAACACTTCTTTCCTTCTTCGACAAATTTATAACCTTAGGTAAAACTTCTTATATTTACTCATCATGTTTATATAACTTAGCATGAGCTTAGTGTATATTTTCTAGACTCATGAGAGTTAAGGAAGCAACAATATGTTAATGTTTTATTCTTGTTCATGTCTAAATTTTCATTATGTTATTATTGTTATTACGTTGTTGTTATTATTATTTGCTCTAATCTAACTTCTATACATTATTATATATATTAGAGCCTAATTGCTCACTAACCTAACATCTTATTATTATTACTCTTATTATGCTTTATATTTTCTTTCTTTTTTTTTTTTGGACTAGTCTGTTCTTAGTCCTTGGAAGTCTTGATGAAGCTAAGGCTTCCAATACTTGATCGTGATATCTTGATGAAACTAAGGTTCCTAGTACTTGACTTTATTATTATGCTCTTTTTATTCTTATATACATGTCTTACCTTATTATATGATATTGTTTTATTTCCCACGGCTACATATCTATAATCATCCATGAACATGTTGATATTGTTTCAACAAAAATAAAAGGAGTTTTCTTAAATAAAGAAAAATACGAACTCTCTTTAAAAATAAATTTTTGTCACCTAAGAAATGATTTTTCTATAAAAACTTAAAGCTTTATCTTAACAAATCTTTTCCAAGATTTAGATAAGTTTATCACAAGTTTTTAGTAATAATAGTATATGGGATTTCATCAAAGAATACACAAAGTAAAGTTATTACATACTCTTTTTTTAAACCAATGAAATAAGAAAGTTTTTTTAAAACTTAATATTACTAATTCTTTGTTTAACAAAGGTTTTTCTTAAACTCATTTGTAAAGTTTTTACCAACACTCTAAAATAGTAAGGTTTAGACAAGTTTTACAAAGTCATCAAAGAATAAACTTTAGAGATAAGTCTTACTTATGAAATAAAATTAGTAAATAACTTAGAAGAACATTATTATTATTTATTTAAAGTAGAACTAACTTTATGAAAAATTAAGAACACATAAACATGACTGCTTTAAGGAATTTTAGTCTTACCAAAAGATACTTAGAAAAACTACATTTTTCAACCACTAGAATGAAGTTATAGGAATCTTAAAAAGACTAAAATTATTTTTTTTTAGAAAATTAAATTATTCTCAAAGCTTAAAAAATGAAGTTAAAAGAAGGAAACACTTACTTATAATAATTCAAGAATTTTTTTTTCAACAAACTAAAGCAAAATTTTCAACTCTTAGCTTTTTTCAACTTTTAAGACACATTGTTTTACAAAAATCATTGTGAAGATAACACCGTTAAATTCATGCATACAATATGACTATATATATAGACATGTATATATCAAAGGATTTTTCAACTATACAAATATCTATATTATTGTGCAAGAATTTTGAATGGAGAAAACTTTGAAAAATTGTTTTTTGAAAGCTAGGATTTTCGTAACAGCTCTGTACCTCACCATTTCGAGACACAAATGGCTTTTTATGATGAAAATAATTTTAAAAATTGATAGATTTTTTCGATAATATGTGAAATTCCGAGTTAAAATGAGTAAGTTATGACTATTTTAAGTTGAAATTTTTTGTCATCTGAATTTTGACGAAAATGATAAAATAGATTTAGTTGATTGAAGTAGATCTTGGATGAAATACTCATTTAGGTATTTCCTTTGTTTAGGTGACGAGGACCAAGATCTTCTCTTTCTCGATGATTACTTCGACTGATAGAAGATCGTCATAGTCGAGTGAGTTTCCTTTACGTTTTATGTATTTGTGTACGTGCTTGTAGAATAGAGCACTAGATATTAGGAAAAGATAAAAATTGATATGCATGCTGGTTATCATGGGAGCTATGTAAGTGGTTCCTTATGTGTGAAGAATAAATGATAAGTATATCGGAGCTTAATTGGTTAATTGATATAAATTGTCTGTATGTATATTGTTGTATGTGTAAATATTGATCGATCGCCTTAAATGAATTAATGTCGGATTAGAAATTTCTTTAAACTAGATTGCTCATGCATATCACTTAGAATATCATTTCACATTTTTGCTACTACTCCTTAGCATGGGATCGGAAAGGTAAGCTGCGTAGCTACATCTCGAGGAATTAGAACGTTCGGGAATACGACCTCAAGGTATAGCCGAGCTAGATCGATCGCTTTGGTAAGGAAAGCTTGAGGACTAGTAGTACGGTTCATTGGAACCCCAAGACATGCACAAAATTTCAAGGAGATCTATTGGGGCCCATTTCAAATCATTCCCTAACCATCGAATGGAGAGATAAATCCATTTTATATACAAAATGGATAGTGGTATGTATTGTTTGATCATACGATTGCTTGTATTTCATATGTTTGTTTAATGAACTTGTTTGAATGTTTGGTATGAGTACTTTTGCATAAGGATTATCTCAGTAAGCTAGTTATGCTTACTCCCCAATAGATTTTTGATGTTGCAGGATCGTTGTTTTGCACCTGAGACCCCCTGTCCATCCGGGTAGAACTTATAATTTTTTGAAGCTTTTGGAGGAATTCTATTTTGAAGCATTAGATTAAATTTCTTCTAAAATCTTCTAGCTTAGTTATTTGTCTTAGTAAGACTGTTATTATGAAGACTTATTAGGGGAATACCCCGTAGAAGTTGTGGAACCGTATATTTTAATGAATTATATAGTATTATTTTGTATGTTCCGCTACCATTATCTTAAAATGCATAACTCCACCGGTCTCCCTTTGTTGTGAATATACGCCTTGTACCAATATGAAAGCTTTTGAGTGACTGAGGTAGTCATTCTTAAGTTTTACTATTGTGTACGGCGGGCTGTCACATTTAGAGCACTCGTTGGGGCGTGACAATTAGGAGAAGCTTTTAGAATGTAAATAAGTAAAATCAATAGCTCGACTTACGAATCAAGTTTAGAAATTTAATTTTGTAAAACTTGATATTTTGTTAAGTTTTGGCTTAGAAATTGATATTTTTAAATAAGTAGATAATCTCAAAATTCACGAAAATTGATAGTATAGAATTTAGATTATAAAGGCTACATTTGAGTATTTTAGGAATTTAAATATCAAACCGAAGAAAATCTTAGATCATTTGTAGATCGAGAGAAATGGATATTCAAATTAAAATTAGTTGATAAAATAGTGAAATTTGGTTTGATGGAAGAATAATCAAAGTGAGTAAGTAATTTGAAAGAAACAAAGTTCAAATTTGTTAAATAAAAGAGATTTAAGAAATTTGGTTCATGGAATGGATAATGAAACAAATAAAATGTTGAAAAGGAGTGAAATCTTAATTTCAATAAATCTATTTACTAATTTGTTTATGTTAATCGATCCTATATAACCTATAACTCAAATTACTTATTTTGATTAAACTATCTAAACTCAATTATTAAATTGCACTCTAAACAACTTTAAGATTAATTATCCATCAATAGTTGACATCATATTAACTTTAGTTTCTCATAATTTGAAAGTTATCAATCGTTTAAATTTTATTCTTTTACTCACTCTTTCATTGTTTTATTCCAATTAATTTAGATTTAGATTTGTTATTGTTTTTACTTCCATCGTAATTTAAAATTATTTGATAATCCATTATTTATTGGTTAATATATCATATTCTGTATTCATTATCCAATTTGTTTGATATTTCTTGTTGTGTTATTCTTTCTTATCATATTGATTTAGGGTTTCTTATATTATTTTTATTTTCGTGAAACATCTTAAAATTTAAGTTATGCAGATTTAATACCATTCTTTTATAATTATTTATTTACTCATAATTTATTTCTTTAATTACTCGGAATATTTTATTTTATAAATATGTTATTATTATTACTTACTTAAATCCCATTTTCATATATTTGCATATGTATATTTTTAATTTCATCCTTGTTATTTTTATAGAATTTTATCTTAAAAAGTAATAATTCAAATTTTTAAATAATTATTAATTTTTTAAATTTCAATATTCTTGAATCACAAGAAATTGAGAATGCTTTCCATAACTTTTCTAAAAACTTTTTCAAAATTTTTACATTATTTTCTTAATGATTATTATTTTTGAATTGTATGAATTTGAGTTATTACAATATCCATATTAAAGTATGCTCTTATCTTTCCCATCATAAGTCTATAGTACATACTTCTATGCTCTTACATGTATTTCAAAAACTTTGGTGTTTATATTATTTAATTATATATACAGTTTTTGTCTACTCAAAAAATTATTCAAACAGATTGCAAATGTAAAAAGCTTCTTTTGATAAATATATTGATAACTTTTTTAAATTTAAACAATTTTTTTGCATATTTATTATTTAAATTAGTATTTTTTCTTTTTTTAAATGGAAATGTAATAAGTAAATAAAGATTTAATAAACAATTTTCGTTAATCTTTTTACAATTGGATTTATCAATAGAGGTACTTTATACCTATCTTTTAGCAAGACGATAAAAGATTGGTTTATTTAAATATTAATTATGGGCCTGCCACTTCATTAAATTATACTTGGACAATTATTATTTTTTTTATTACACGTTTTTATATGCAAGAGTTTAAATAACTAAGACATATAGATATATCTTTTGTTTGTTTTTCTAACATAACGGAAAGGATTCCAAATTTTTGGATTAGTTGATTTCATGTGTAAAATAAAGCAGCTAATTTACTTATTTGGAATTTATACCATGTTTAATTGGTGAAATAGCTATTTTAAGGAATTGTTACCGTTACTAAATAGAGAATTGCATTTACTTTGAATGATAAAAAAATAATTATTATTATTCAATATATTTCTAATTCCAACTATGGATATTGGAGAAATTTTACGGCTTTATCACTATCCAATAGCTCACACTATATTCAATTGTGATCGAATCAAAATAGTTAATATTCCAATTATTATATTTATTTTAATAGTTAGACAGTTAACTGGACAATCCTATAACAGAACTGTAGAGGCTTGCTAAGCATGGTTTTTGGGCGAAAATGGGACTGTGTTACTAAAATTTGTCCCGAAATGGGACATTCTGGAAAATTATTCCAGATGGGGGTTGGTGAAGGTGCCGTTAAAACGGTGCCTTCGGGTTAAGAAGAAGGCGTCGTTTGTAACGACGCCTTTAGTGTCGGGGGGAAGGCGCCGTTCCTAACAGCGCCTTCAGTGAGGGACCCACCCCCCCCCCCCCCCCCCCCCCCCCCCCCCCCCCCCCCCCCCCCCCCCCCCCCCCCCCCCCCCTTGTCCTGCAAAAACAACCCAATATACAACCAATGTCAGCAAACAGATAAAAGTATGAATCGAAGATTTTCAACCTGCAAAAATTACACCAATACTATCTCCCTGACTCCACAAAATAATTCGAACACCCAAATACACAGAAATTGTAACACCAACAACAACACATCCAACAGCTCAATCCTGCAAACTTAGTTCAACACCCCAAACGTGCAGAAGCAACATTCATTGAGAACAGAACTAAGATAAAGAAAATATAATTACATGCCATAAATACATATGAGTTTAATAGTTTAAATGAAAAGCAAATACAAAGTAGGAAAATATAACGCTATCTCCTCCTAGGGGGCCTCCGTACGCTCCTAGAGATCCTAGACAATATGGATCGTGCACGCTGTGCAGGTGCTGGCTCAGGAGGATCAGCCTCCTCAGTAGGTGATGCACTGAAATCTGGTGGAGGGACAGGGGAGGCATGGATGGATCTCCTATGCTGTGATAACTGTGTAACTCCCTCACCCATATCGGCATCATCAGGTGGAGGTACTGGACGCCTCTTCTGCGGCGGTGGTGGAGGCTGATGAGATGAAGAGCCAACCTCGCTGTATGGAGTATGGTAGGAAGGCAATGATGAGGTGCTATGGCGTCCCCTGACAACTGTAGATGTGGATCGAGCTAGTGATGGAGCATGACGAACAGTCTGGTACTGCTGCTGATCATGCTCACTGTCATCCTCTGCAGCAGCTTCAACCTCGGTAGGTGCGGTGTACCGAGACTCAGGATAAAGATGGTCGATAACACCATGCTCATCTACAGTCTGTATGGCCTCATCTGCAATGGAATGAGCTTCTGCTATATCAGAAGTCATCCTGATCCGCCTAAATCGATCGGCCTGCAATAATGGAGGAAGTAAGATTCGCAATTGCATATCTTTATATATGAGAAATGAAATATAATATCTATGTCTCACCAAACCACCGACCATAGCACCAGTATGGCTAATATATCTCCTGGTGACACGTCTAAACCAACGCAAGTACTCAGGGTCGACCCCGAATGGAAGGTCAACATCGACCAGGCGATCATGTCTCTCATTCCACATTTCATGATACACAGCGTGATGAACAATCCAATTAGTGTCGACCCGCCCCCTCAAATCTATCTTATGCAGGTCCCTATCCGTGTTACATCCAGTTGGAACTGTCTGGTAACCCCCAAACTGTCGAATGACACGATCTGGGAAATACCACTCGATGTATGAAAAGCAAATGAGGGGGACCCGGGCTGTCCAGACATCCATACCCTGACGACAGTATGGTGGAAGTCTATGGAGGATGTCATCTGTGTAAGGGAGCCAAACAATCTGTGCCATAAAACAAAACTCGTTACACAAAGAAACAATAATACTTATGTAAGTTTTTGGGTGAATGTGAAAGGATTTATACCTGTTCAGACCCTATCATGTCAAACGCCTCCCTATAAGCTGAGATGACGTGAGATGGGTGACGAGTAGTGTCCCGGATGATCGACCATCGTGCAGCAAGGGGCGCTGCAGCATGCAACGGTGGACCAAAACGTGCTCGAGGTGCTATAACAGGGAATCGATCCCATGCCCACACCTGCAATAGCACAAGCGCTCCACCAATCTGCTCCACACCCTCGAGAGAAGCACGACAAAGCTGAGGTATAACCAGCTAAGGCAAGCACTACCCCAGCTGTACTGGCCCGCCTGAGCGAAGTCCTCTAACAATGGCAGGAACATAGAGTGTACTAGTGAACCAGATTTATCTGCAAATATACACCCACCCATAGCTGCAGTATGTAAGCACGAGCATGCCTGATGATCTGCTCCTCCGGTGCATCATCCGGTAAATGTGCAAAATGTGACCGTAGCCAAGTAAGGCTCAGACGACCTCCACGAGAAGTACCACCCTGTGGGTAAGCCCCTAATAGCCTCATGCACTCTGACTGCCACCCGGTAGCAATGGATGTGCTACCAACTACTGGTAAACCATGTACTGGCAGTCCTAACTGGACCTCCACATCCTGTAACGTGATGGTCATCTCCCCATGAGGCAAGTGGAAGGTGTGAGTCTCTGGACGCCATCTCTCCACCAATGCAGAAATGAGATGCCAATCAAGCTGAATGTAGGGGAGACGTGCAAGACCAATGAATCCAGCCTGCTCCAATAAGGCAATATACGCTCGTCTATAGGGCGTCCAACCTGGTCGTGCCTGGAGGTCGGTTCCCTACGCCTAACAAGGAGCGCTGTAGCGGATGCCTGGAAGAAATACATGAAACGTTATTACCCATGTTGATATTGTGAATCCACAAAGCTTAAAATGGAAGTGCAGTATGTGATTTGGTACCTCATCTAACCAAACAGCTGAGGAACGATGTCTGCCCTGCTGGGAAAGTACTGAATCATCAATGGGGCCTGGCTCCATCTACCCTGCATGTAAGAAGGAAGTGAGATTACATGAAATGAGAAAATGTGATTAAAATATGATAACTACATAATCGAAAATGAAACAACATTCGACAAATTCAAACCACGATATCACCAAACCTTGACGAACTTTGTCCTACTCTGTCTGGACAACTCCTCCTATTGTGACCATCCCGTCTACATAGGCCACAGGTTACTCTATCGGGCCGTTCTCTCCAATCCATTTCCATTGTATATCGCTTTGACCTAGGTTTTCCTTTTCCCCTTGCACTCGCGGGATCAGGAATAAGGCAAGGGAAGTTGGCTGGGGATGGCCATCGAGTTCATCTCCAATTGGATAGAAATGAGATTCATAACATTGCACTTCATTCGTCCACCTATACCATGGGCCGACAAGGAAGTCCAATCCACATTAGCAAATCCTGCAGCTGCCATTACATGGGAACATGGCAGTCGGTATATTTGCCATTTGTTGCATGTGCATGAAAGTTGCGAAAAGTCAACCTTATGTGTTCTACCACTTCAAGCGACCTTTCTCCCGTCGAGTACCCGTACGTACCTCGAACAATCCAGTACCTCTATTAAATCGAGTTACTTGATGCGAAGTAGCCCGTGAAGCCCATAAATCTATCTTCTTCTTCGCATAAGTTGTGAAAACCTCGCCGCTCATAATGGCATTCCTCGCTGCAGACAGTCTTTCTTCCCAATACATGACACAGTTGTAAAAGATTTTTTTCACCAGCCCACATACAGGTAATCCTCTAGCTCCCTTGATGACAGAATTGTATGTTTCTGACATGTTTGTAGTCATGTACCCAAAACGGTAACATCCATCAAATGCTAGTGTCCAAGACTCCTTGGGTAGGATCATATCTCCATTTGATTGTACTTGATTGAACCACTCTACTGCTTCTTCATCAATATTCTTCACAAGCTCCATAGACTTCTCGAATTTTCGCGCCTGAGCCTGAAATGCAGCATATGTCACTAAGTTTTTGCACCTTTGATTCTTATAAACTTTGTTGAAATTGCTGGCAATATGCCGTACGCAAAATCGATGCACCGCAAAGGGAGGTTGCCACCCATTTGATTCATCCGCAACAGCCCCAATAATACCAGCCCCCCTGTCTGAGATGATGCATACAGTCTCTTCTCCCCTGTGTCCTATAACCCCTCGTTTCAACTTCCTCAAAAACCATGACCATGCTTCTTTAGACTCAGATGGAGCCAGACAGAACGCTAATGGTAAGATGTGATTGTCTCCATCTACACCACATGCCACGAGTAACACATGCTTGTATTTGCCGTATAGAAACGTACCATCAACACTAATAACAGGCCTGCAATGCTTAAAGGCCTCAACGCAAGGACCAAAGCTCCAGAAAACCCACTTAAAATGCGCCTCCTCGGGTATAGGTGATCTTGTCCACCCCCACTCTACTATCGACCCCGGATTACTTGACTTGATTGCATTGAAAAGCTTTGGAAGTTCATTGTAAGATTTGACCCAGTCACCATAAACCATAGCAATTGCTTTTTTCTTTCCTTCCCAAATCCTTCTGCGAGAAACCATATACCCATATACCGCCAAACAATGAGACTCGAGCTCCTTTGCTTTGCAATCTGGATTTTTCCGGACAAAACTGATAAACTCTCGAGCTAGGATATTCGAGTCTATCTGTGAATGGTCCTGTCCAAGTAACGGATTAGTGCAAGAATGGGGACCATCAAGCTTGGTGATTACAAAAAGTCCTTCTAGTTTTTTCAAACAAGCTCGTATCCGCCACGGACAACCTTGATCACTTTTACTGCAATGAGCAATCCATAGATTTTTCTTGGACTCATCAACTCGGAAGTTGCAGTGTGTTCTAATGTGAGCAGCTTTCACAGTCTCAATTAGATCATTCTTTGTCTTGAACATCATCCCCTTCACTAATTCTTGGCTATCACAAATATTTGCAGACATAGCATCCATTTCATCTTCAAATGTCACATAGCCATCACCGCCTCCACCTACATTGAAATAGGGAATTGAGTCTCTTACCGAAGCTTGACTTGACATTGAATCTCGTGGCAGTGAACTATGTGGGCCAGCAACACCTGCAACGTTTCCCCTTTGAACTTCTTCTCCTACTGTATTGTCATCCTCCTCGTCTACCTCATCTTCGATTGTATCCCCATTTTCATCCACATTAAAACCACCATCAGAGTGATCATCTTCTATCCCGGTAGCAAACACTGGTGCCACTTCCTGTGCTACTCTATTCTCAAATTCTGACAGTGTCTCATCAAATGGCATGGGTTCATATTGTTCACAATGCATGGGCGAAGCTGGCACAGCTCCTTCATTCTGTGCGAATATTCGAAGACGAACCAAGCTGCAATTGAAACTGCTGCCCACCAAACATGTCACCATGTTGTTCATTCAACTCATATGGAGCATGAGCTACATTTTCATGAGTCGCAGCTCGATCAGTGATCTTCACAAATATTTCCTGAATTAGCCTAGCACCCAACTCAACAGCAAGCGAAATCAGATCCTCAAAACTGTCATCATCTGCAATTGGCATCAACATATACACAACCCCATGACTCATATAATGTGCGTGTCTGTGTATTATCTCCACATCACTATGATTACAATCCACACCTATCTTGCCACAAATGATTGCCTTAAAATTTTCGAAGTTGGCATTCACCCTAACCTTCACCTTCCCGATGGGCGGCCTGTCATATTGTGGCCCATAATTTCCATCCACTATGTTGCCATGAGCATAAACAATGAACCTTACATAATTAGCCATTCCAAAACCTATCCAACAAACTAAAATGTTAACACAACACTTCAAACAGCATTCACTCACATTTTAATTCAACAACATGAGTCACAAACCGATATCTTTTACACCACTTCACCACTCAAAACCACTTCCCATCACTACTCCTACACCACTTTTAATCATTCGCATACACTACTCCTACACAACTTTACCGATCTACATCATTCACTCAAAACAAACAAACTCACGTATAATCACATTCCTTATCACTCATGTTCATGTAAACATCATAATCCTCAACTTAAGCTATTGAAGCATTTCATCGAACACCTTATATGCATGAAAAAATTCTCCATGAAAACTCCCTAGATCAGCCAATGCAATTCCGCAAATTTCACATATACACTATATACTACTCCTACAACACTTCATAACTCAGAAACATTCGCTAAAACATCCAGATCTGACAAAATTCTCAACCACATACAAGTCCATTTTTCATGATTTTAACACCGAAATTGTGAAAAAAAAATTACACTCAAAACAAACAAACTCGCGTATAATCACATTCCTTATCACTCATGTTCATGTAAACATCATAATCCTCAACTTAAACTATTGAAGCATTTCATCGAACACCTTATATGCATGAAAAAATTCTCCATGAAAACTCCCTAGATCAGCCAATGCAATTCCGCAAATTTCACCTATACACTATATACTACTCTACAACACTTCATAACTCAGAAACATTCGCTAAAACATCCAGATCTGACAAAATTCCTCAACCACATACAAGTCCATTTTCATGATTTTAACACCGAAATTGTGAAAAAATTACACTACATTGATAAATGATGAACTTACCTGAGATTGGAGAGCTTAATTTGTGCAAAAATCGGCCTGAAATGGAGATTTGGTGGAGGAGTGGAGGCTGACCGACGGAGGAGAGAATGAGAGGAAGAGAGGAAGAGAGGAGAGGAAGAGAGGAAGAGAGGAGAGGGAGAAATGGGGCTGGGGGCGTTCTGTGGGTTTTTAAAGCCCAAAGGCGCCGTTTACCATTTGCCCTAAAGGCGCCGTTTCAAACGGCGCCTATGCCCCACCCCCGCGCTTCAAAGGCGCCGTTTACAACGGCGCCTTCCCCTCCCCCCAAAGGCGCTGTCTATGACAGCGCCTCCACCAACCCCCCCGAGAATATTTTCCCTCCCCACCCCATTTCCGGCCAAATGCAAATAAAAGGACCCATTTTGGGTCAAAAACCTGCTAAGTATTAATGCAAAGCCCTACAAAAATCATAGTATATTCAGCTGATTAGTGATGGGAATTTTAAGTGGGCATGGAAAACATATACATACCCAAAAGCGCAAATTTTCCTATGGCCCTTATTATGGAATGATCGCCCCATAAAGCAAATCTCATTCGAAGAGAAATGAATATAGTCAACCAATGTGTTTTTTGCAATCTCTTTAAAAGCGCAGACCATCTGTTAAGAGGATGAGAGGTGATAAAGACGGTAGGAAGGAAAATTGGGTTAGACCAGCATTTGGAAAAAGAAGTTAAATGGAGGAAAAATCTAACGCAAAGCCAACACTATCCCCCTAAAGTTCTTGGAATGTTTCTCCTATGGGACCTTTGGTGAAAACATAATAAAAGAACAAGGGGAATACAAGTCCTAATTGGGTGGAGAACTGCATAATTGTTTGCCAGGAGTTTTGCGTTTGCTATTTCAGCAGCCAGCAATAGCCCCTCAAATCTTCCCTGGAAATGAATTGTGATGCAGCTTTCTTGCACCCAAGTGAACTCGCAGTTGTTGGGGTGATTACAGGAAATGATTAGGGTACTTGTTTTGGTGGGAGAATTAGATGTTTCCCTGCTACATCCCCTTTATATAGCAGAAATTTGTGCAATTTACTATGGCCTGAAATGGATGATTGAGCACAACATTGATAATGGAATTCTAGAATCAGACTCTATAGATGTTGTTAACAGGATCTTAATAGTTGAGTTCGATTCTTTTACTCCTACTGCTGTGATCCAATGCAGGCATTTCCAGCGGATGCATCAAATGCACAACAAGATGATAAGTTTGCGGTGGACAATAAGAGGCTCAGAGAAGGTGGCCCATGACCTGGTGGCAATGGGAAAATGGAGTGTATCAACAAGGATATTTTTGAATTTGATTATTAGATGCTATGTAATAGACTCCCTATAAGAACTTTGGATATTCTGTGTCCCTCTTTACTTGCCAATTGCACGAGATTGGAGGCTCATCTTTGTTTTCCTTCTTGTTCTGTTGCTGGGAGTAGTTTTGTCCCTAATAATGGCTGATATGCCATTATCATTTTTTATCTCCCACATTTTTGTTTTTGTTTTTGCTATTTAATATATTTTGAGATTATTGGCAAAAAAAAAAAAAAAAAAACCATGTATTGAACCCTTAAAGAATTACAATTCTACTTTATAGCATCCGCTAACCGAATATACATAAAAATCAAAACACTATTTATAATTTGTTTTTCTTTTTTTTTTTTTTTTCTAAACACAATTCTATCTTTATCCATAGAATTCTTTTTTGCCATCATTATCCATAGAATTCAAATAAAATCGAAGAGCTATTATCTTTAGGGGTGTGCAAAAAAATCGAATGTTTAGGATAACCAAACCGAAACCGGAAATCCAATTCGAAAAAAAGGTTAACCGATCCATCGGTTTCGGTTTAGGATTAGCATTTTTAATTTTTTCAGTTTTCGGTTTCTGTTTTTAGATTCTAGAAACCAATGGATTCGGTTAACCGATTCGTAATTATAAATATATATAATTTATAATATACTCATATAATTATTTTTTAGTATTATCAATATGAATTATGTTAAAATGAATGATTTAGATAAAAAAAAACAAATGCATATATATTTGAAAATTGGAATGGTGGTGTTTGATTGAGATTTTGTGTTGAGCTCAATTGATCAAGGTTGATAAGAACATATGAGTAAAAAGCTATTATGATGATTATCTTGATGGAACCTATATATATTAACAACTATTTTACATGTCTTATATTCTTAATTTATCGTTTTTAATATAATTATACAAAAAAATACTCTAATTTTTTTACGGACATATTGAAAAATATGATTAACTACAAAATTTGTATAACCATTATACTAAACGGTTAAAAACTGAAAACCGAAAAACTTAACCGAAAGAAATGGTTAACCGTTAAGGCGGTTAACTGTTCATAATAAATCGATTTAGGATCAGGATATTGAAAATCCGATTATTACGTTTAGGATAAAAAAATAGGACCACGGACCGGTTAACCGAACCGTGAACACCCTTAATTATCTTTTATTCTATTTTTTAAATTTTTCTTAATCTTATTCCAATTACAATCCAAGCTTACCTACTTAATTGATAATTATACCAAGAGATAGAGTTCAATACATGTTTAGAGTTTCTGTGGAAAAATATTACCAATATACAACTCCAATGAAATTATTTACCAATATACCATACCAAAATCGCGTTTGATATACGAGATATATTTTTTTAATATGTAAATCGTGATATACAAAAGAGATATAATGTTTTACTACCGTTTCTATATCGCGTGTGTAAAAGGCGATACATGTATATCGCTTAAAGAAATCGCGATATAGCATGTATATCGCGACTACAAAACACGATACACGTATGGAAATAATACTTATATCGCTTCTTTCTTTCGTGATATAGGTACGATACTGTAACTTTTGTATATCTTATTTTTAAGTCTCCATTTAGAAGTGGTATATTGATAATTATTTTTATATTGATCTTAAATAGGTAATTAATTTTTATAAGTATCATAAATTGAAAATTATTTCCCAAAAGATATATGTATTTATATTTTTTATTCATACAAAAATATATTATTGAGATAATATGTATAAATACCTCTAATTTTTATCTATATTTTATTTATATTTAATCTTTTACTATGAATTGTAGAAAAAAAAAACATGAATTGCCAATAATTTTTTATTTAAATCTATTTTTTATAGCCCTACAGTCCGGCTCCTGTCCTGCCTCTCTTCCCGCACCAAGGACAGCAGTAGGGTTTAAGGTTTTCTCTACAGTCTAGGGTTTATTTTTGACTCTTTTTCCGCGTCCTACCCCTCTCTCTCTCTCTCAGCACCATCATGTCTTCCACACGGGATGCTTTGTCGGCATCTGGTCGGGCCTCCGACAAAGTCAGCCTCCCCACGTTGCAGTCCAAGATGAAGACGGATCCTGAGGGTTATGTCTCCGAACTAACGCTAATTTACAGCCAATTCAACTCTTCTTTGGAGCTGTTCAAGCAACAAGCAGCTCTTAGCTTCACTTCCATCAGCGGCGTTGCTTCCGATCCCTCCGTCGCGAAGGACCTCGGTGACCGCGCCATGTTCCTGGCTCATGTGACACCGTTTTATCCCAAACAGCTAGCTCAGTTCCCGAATCAGCTAGCGGAGTTCCTGCGGTCCTCCGCGCGGTGGTTGCCGTCTGGGCTGAGATGTCACGTGACTCAAGCACTAATTTTGCTGGTAAATAGGAAGGTATGGGGGCAGTTTCATCTTTGTTCTATGTGAAGAGTTAGGGCTTTGAATTACATTATAATTATAACCTCGATGAATTTCCCTGTCCCCCACCCAAAATTTTGTGTCGTCTGTTATGTGTAAATAAGCCGGGTTTGAAGAAGCGGAATATATTGAACTACCATCAACTGATTATCGTACGAGGCTATGAAGATGTTTTGGCCTTTCCTAAAGAAGGAATTGACTTGAAGTAGTTCGGTTGAGAAATTTAGCTTTTACTTTGTTGTTTCATTTCTAATTAGGTATTCTAAACACGTGAGCAGATTCATGGTAAGTTTACCCTCAACATTCTGTGATGATAGAATATTGTGCTGGCCAATGGCAGTAGTGCCTATCAATTTGTCTGTCCCTGTTGTTTCTGTATTCAATTGACAAAATGACCCTACTGTAGGGATGGCATGGAAATAAGGCAATAGAACAGGAAAAAAAGGCTGGGTTCAATGTTTCTATTTAATATTTGCAAGAAGTGTTCTGAATAGCAGCTTAGCAGGTTGTGGCAATCATGGTCCTGGTATATATATTTTTTAGTCTAAATAAAGACTTATTTAGTGTAGTATATGTGTATAAACAACTAAATACTGTATGTATTTATGTTGAATCTGTTATTACTCTCTCTCTATCTTTTTAGATTCTTTTTCCCATCACTTTTTGCTCACCGTGTAATCCAGGTTGTTGTGTGTCTATTACTAAGGTGTGGCGACTTGACTTTGTTATCACTTAATAATATATTTTTGGTTTGTAGAGTGTTGATATACAAGATACACTTGGGCTGTTCATGGAGCTGCAGACATTGGGAGATAGGACATTGAGGAAACTGGCATTTTCACATGTAGTGCATAGTATTAGGCGAATGAATCAGAAGCACAAAAATGAAGCTAAGAATCGAGCTCTTCAGAATGTTTTATTTGCAATGTTACAGGTTTATAATTTGAATCATAATTAATTAGCCTTGTGCAGTGCTTTTAAACTTGTGCTAAAAGTTTGAATTCTTGTCCTTATAGGCAGAGGAGGAGGCACCGGCAAAGCGATCTCTTACCACACTCTGTGAGCTTCATAGAAGAAAAGTGTGGTTTGATGATAGAACAGCAAATGCCATTTGCACTGCGTGTTTTCATCCATCATCAAGGTAGCATGTTTTATTGAATTCTTTGTGTTTACTTGTTCTTGAAAAATAATTCTCTTTATTAATATAATAGGATCATGATTTCTGCTCTATCGTTTCTGCTGGATTATGAGAAGATTGAAAACGATTCAGATAGTGATGATTCAAGCAGTGAGGATGAATCATCTCATCAAGCACCTCACCTCGTTCTCAGTAAAGAAGCTGTGTACAAGGTTAGTTGCTGCTCCCCATCTTCCATGATCATGAAGTGGCTATGATGGCCTTGTCTCTTAAATTACACACAATATGTGGATATTATATTTATAACATGAAATATGTAACTCTCCTATTCCATCCTTATGCAAATCAACCACTGCAAGTAGGCTTCTGCATCCCTTGTCAATCTCAATTCTCAACTAGCGAATTTGATATCAGGCCCATCACAAAGGTACTGCCTCTAGCAAGAAGAAAAAGAAGGCAAAGCTGCAGCGTGCCATGAGAAGCATGAAGAAGCAACAACGCCTGACAACGGAGAAAATCACTTCAAATTATTATTCACCACTTAATCATTTGAAAGATGCACAAGTATGGTCTTTGCCGTGATCTTACTATCATTTGAAAATTTTTTACTGGAGTTACATACCGATAGCTTTTTAATCATTTCATTTTTTTCTCTTCAGGGATTTGCTGAGAAATTATTTTCTCGCCTTCAAACCTGCAATGAGCGTTTTGAGGTTCATTCTTCCCCATCATAATAAATTGTGCATTCCTTTAATTTTATCCATAACTTGTATATATCTTACTACATTGTGGTACCTTATCTGCTCTTCCTCCATGCCCAAGTGATTACACCTATCATTATATAATGTGCATCCATTCAAGATTGCACTGCGATTTGTTGTCTGATTATTGGTTTGGGTTGTGATGCCAATTGCATGAGTAAATCCAAACACATACGTTTAAGATTGGAATTTCACAGGTAGATAGTTTGTAAATGTGTATTTTGCATAGACTCATCATCTGATGCGGAGCTGATGTGAGAGGGATAAGAAAGACGGGAAAGGCAGGGATTTATAGCTTTCAAGACTAGGGAACTGAATGCCACCATTGTTTTTCTTTTTTTTGGGGGGGGGGGGGGGGGGGGGGGGGGCTGGGCTGGGCGCAGTGGGGGTGGCGGGGCGGGCGTTGTGGGGTGGGCAGAAGCTGACTTTTAATTGTGCCTAGGATGATTTTCACACTCGGGTTAGCTTCTCAAGCAAATTAGTGGTACCATTGTAGCATTAATTCCCAAAATTGAGAATGCTTCTAAGTTTTCAGACTTAAGAGGCCTATATTGTGTTGCATTGTGCTTTGTAAGGTTATATCTAAACTTTTGGCATTGTGACTTAAAAAGTTATTGGCTCTCTCATTGAGAAAGAGTGGCTTGCTTTTGTCTTGGGGAGGAAATTACTGATAACATATTTATTGCACAAGACCAAGTTAACTACCATATACTAATGGGGGCCATCAAGATGTGCCATCAAAGTAGACATTAGAACTATGATATGTCAAGTTCTAGCTTTTTTGGGAAAAAATTTCTCCTGTGTGTGGAGTTCCACCTCACTTTAGAAAACTTCTAGTCAAGGCTTCTCCACTCCAAGGTATTCCTTTAAATGGTGAATCTGTGAACTTCATTCTTAGTCAGAGAGGCTTAAGGCAAGAGGATCCAATTTCGCCTTGTCTCTTTGTGCTTGCTATGGAAATTCTTTCATTTATTTTCATAGCATGGCTCACAACCAGGCCTTCTCTTTCCATTGGAGATGTAAGAAGAGATGATTATCCATCTTTGTTTCATGGATGATCTTTTTTCCCCCCCTTTTAAATTGCAATGGGGACATCCAATTGGTAAGGTCTATTAAGGATGCTTTGGAGGAGTTTCAAGATTTGTTAGGTCTTGATGCCAATGCTTCCAAAAGTAAGGTCTTTTTCTCTAATGTTAACCCCTCTATTAAGCAAGAGGCTCTTTTATAACAACTCCCTTTCCGTAACTTGAGGGTTCCCTCCTTTCATCTAAAACAAGAAAGGGAAGATCAGGACTTGCTTGTTTCTTAAATTGCAGCTTGCTTGGGATCTTAGACAAGCAAATTACTTTCTTGTGCTGAAAATTTCTAACTTCTGAAATCTGTTATTTTCTCAATGCAAAGTTTTCTGGCTTCTTTCTTTTTAGTTCCTAAGAAAGTGGTGAAGAAAATAGAGTATTTCATGAGAAACTTTCTTTGCAGTGGAAGATCCAATATTTCGCTAAAGCTAAGATAGGAAATTGTTTGTATGCTAAAAGTGGAAGGTGGGCTTGGTATTTCTAAATTGGTAATCTGGAATAAGGAAGCTCAGTTGAAGCATATTTGGCATTTATGTAGAGGTGGAGCAAGAGGCCTCTGGGAGTCTGGGTTGATTAGGTGCATGCTGTTCTCCTCACAGGGAAAAAATTTTGGACTGTTAACCCTTTTTTCATTGCTCTTGAACTTGGAGAAAGATTCTAAAGCTTCATGGCTTGTCAGATAGTATTATGTTTGGATAGTAGGGAATAGAAATCTTCCTTTGGTCAGATTTTTGGCTTCCACACTCAAGGGATATTGCTACTTCAGTCTACCCCTCCAATCCTAGACTTTTCTGTATAATTGATGACGACACTTGGGCTTTCCCTTAGTCTTCAGTTTGGAGTAGAGTCAATGTCCTTCGAATTTGTCCCCAGATGTTTCAATGGGTGTTCAGCTATTTTGGAGATGTTTGACTGATGGGGTATTCTTGATGAAGAGTGCCTATAGCACACTTTTTCCATTGGGTATTTGCGTCCCATGGTCTATTTGTGCGGAGTAAAAAATCTATTCCTGGACACGATTTTATCCTTTGGCCATTAATAAGAAATTGTACATTTGTACAAGCTAAGTTTATGAGGCATCACATCTTCCACAGCCTGTTACTTCTATAATTCTTGGGATTAAATTGTATGATCATTTGCTTTTTCAATTTCCTTATCAGCTTTGGTTCAGGTTCAAGTTCTTGTTTTCCTAGATTGCCCTTCATCTTTTAAAAATGGGCAAGGTGTCTGCTTGTCGAGAAATGGAGAACAGCCCTTGCGGCTGCAGTCTACTGTATTTGGAGAGCTAGAAACTCTACTCATCTTAGTCAACACATCCCAAATATTTCTTCTCTAGCAAGGCTTATTTTGAATAATGTTTTTGTACTCAATAGTGCTCAATCCTATTATAGTTTGCTTCCTTTATAGCTTGAATGGTGGTTTAGCCCGAGTTGAGTTGTTATATATAGTGGGTGCTGTCCCAATTCCTGCATATCATGGCTGCATACCTTTCTTTTTGTTAAATGAATATATATATATATATATATATAGAGAGAGAGAGAGAGAGAGAGAGAGAGAGAGAGAGACAGACAACCAGAACATTATTTTATTTGGCAACAAAGGAATAACAATTTGTCCAAGAAAACAAAAGGAATGACAGAGTTCTGAATACAGTTAAAATTAATATTAATTTTGCTAAATTGACTGGAAGATTTTTATTCTATAATTTATTTGAATGTTCATATAACCCCAGATTGATGTTAAAATTATTCACTGTATGCCTGGTCCTCCTATATTCTGTTTATTCTGTGGTTCATGGTCCATGTAATTGGATGCAACTTTCAAATGTTTGCCTACTTTGTTTATCTCATCCATATTTCCTGCAGGTTAAAATGATGATGTTGAAAGTAGTTGCTCGAACAGTTGGCCTTCATCACTTGATTTTGTTAAACCTTTACCCTTTTCTTCAGAAATATGTTCAGGTGTGATATGAACTCTTCATATGAATTTCCCAATAAGTTTGTTTATCTGATTTCTGTGTATATGGATTTTCTTTTCTGATAACTCAATGTAAAGCATTTATCATTTATATTTATGCAGCCTCATCAACGTGATGTCACAACCTTACTTGCTGCAGCAGTTCAGGCCTGTCATAACATGGTATGGTCCTGTCATTAAGTTTACTTTCCTGACAGGCCTTATGATTGCTCTGGCTCTTTTATTTTCTGTTACTAAAATGATTTGTTTTGTTTAGGTGCCTCCTGATTCAGTTGAACCCCTATTTAAACAAATAGTAAATCAATTTGTACATGATCGTTCACGATCTGAGGTAACTGCCTCAAGACCAATTTTATTTTGCCAGCTTTTTGATGAGCAATTATTAATTAAATAATATATTGCATTACTGATTTCAGGCTATTGCTGTTGGATTAAATGTAGTCAGAGAGATATGTCTGCGTATGCCATTGGTAACTATCTGCTCCATGTTTTCCTACTTCTGCTGATACAATGGTTTATATTACAATTTTTTGGGAAACTGCAATATGATTACTATTTTTTAATGAATAATTCCTTACTATTTTGAGCCATGTCATTAGCTTGAATCTTTTAAGTAGGTTTATAGTTAAAAAAAAAAAAAAAATGGTTGTAAACATTGAGGTTCATATTTTCTTTGTATTGATAAATTGCATGCTGATGCCTTAAGAATATATCCTTGACCTGAGTTATTTCTGTGTTGTAACTAGTTAATGACAGAAGACTTGCTACAAGATCTCGCACTCTATAAGAAGTCACATGAGAAAGCAGTTTCAGCAGCTTCACGCTCACTCATCTCATTATTCAGAGAGGTAGAAGAATCATTGTATGTGCTTGTGTGTTTGGGCATGTATTTTCTCTGTTCCCAACTTTGTAGATTTCCACTTTGTCCAGGTTTGCCCTCAATGCTGGTGAAGAAGGACCGTGGACGGCCCAATGACCCAAGGGCAAGGCTAAGGCTTTTGGTGAAGTCAATGTCTTGAGCGATGTTCCTGGTGTGAGTTATTGCAGCATGATGGTGATGGCAGTGACGAGGAAGATCAGAGCATTGATGTAGATAACATTGATGGAGATGAACCCATGTCTAGTGGCTCTGATGATGACCATAATGATTATGAAACAATTGCTAGTGATGATGAAGAGGAAGATCAGCTTTCAAGCAATGATAGTGAAAGTGAGGATAATGAATTGTCATGATGACAATGCTGATGTGAACCAAGATGATAGACTTGGTTCTGGTGAGGATTTTAATGAAGTTAGTGGGGATGAGGAGGATGAGGATGAGATTGGGAGTCTACATATGGATGAGGATGTGCAGGATGATGATGAAAATAGTGATAATGAAGAGGAGCAGCCGGAGGCTGATGATTCGAGCGATGTCACTGATGGTCAGGCCAGGAAAAGTAGAACCCAAGAGCAAAGAGTTCATATTAAGAAAAGAAAGATATCTAACTTTGATGGACAGCTTGTTGCTGCGGATACAAGTCTCCGTGCTTTAAAGAAATTAGCTGGGACTAAGTTGGGTGTCACTCCATCAGACTTGGAAGATTCGATACTCTCCAATGAAGATTTCCAGCGGATAAAGGAACTGAAAGTACGTAAAATTTATGTGAATAATGCATTGATATGTGTCTGGAACTCGTAAAATTATCTCCATCTAACTAATAGCTAATCAAGGATGCTCAGCTGCTTATTCTGGTTTTGGCTTTGATTTGCATTCTAGGCTAAAAAGGAGGCAAAGGTTGCTTTGTCCAGGCATGGCTTGCTTGGCAAGGGAGCAGATGCCAAGGCAGTTTCCTTCAAGCTGCCCAGTTCCGACCAATTAAGTTTCAAGCGATTGGATCCTTCAAAGCTTGAAGTAAGATTTACCATTCTGTCATCCAACCTTTTTCTACTTTTGTATGTCCATGTGGATATGCTACTTTTTTTTTTTAATTTTTTCCCCTATAATAAAAGTATTGTATTTTGACATCCTGTGTGCACACCTAGGCTCACGTAAAGCAGAAGCTAAGCAAAGAAGAAAGGCTTGCACTTGTAAGGGCTGGTAGGGAGGATAGGGGAAAATACCAAGCTCGAACTGCCATCAAACAAAAGAAGGTACAGCACTTTCTCTGCTTGATCTGCTATTATAAGTATCCTTAATCAGTTTTATTGAAATCTTGGCATGGAGAAGTAAAGTAAGTCAAATGAGAAGCCAATAACAAAAAAAGGGAACAAAGACAGATATAATATGTTATGTCTCGTGAGTAGCAAATTATTCCTTTGAAGTTGTTTTATAGGATTTTTTAGTCCTTTCTTACATACGTCGAGAGTTACAAATTGCTACCTAGTTTCCTGTTGGTATTTCTAAATCCAACCTACTTGAGCCATGCTCTTGGATTAGATCTCTAAAAGTAATCCTTTTGATATTGTTTCAATCTGTAGACTGGGGGCTTGAGCAATAGGCAGAAGGAACACAAAAAGGCCATGCCTCTTGCTGCAAAGAGAGCAAAGATTGCTCGAACCCAACAGCAGAAAAAGAGAAAGCATTCGGGTAAACAGTTCCGTGGAAAGAAAGCATGGAAATAACGAACGAGATAATTTAAGAATTTTTGGAAAAAGGCATAGGAAGACTTGATGTACTGATGGATGCGCTGTCTATCTTTCACAATTTTGGTAATATAATTAATAGAAAATGTCCTGCTGCACCATTATTTTGATCGTCCATAATTTTGTGGATTTTCCTTACCATTGCTCGTTCATTTGTTTGAAGAGATCTCGGTTAATGCGACGAAGTCCTTTTTGTTCTTTTGTGAGAATATTGTATTGCTCCCCACCCCACCACCCACCCACCCTCCCCCAACCCAACACGAAGGGAGAAAAAAAAAAAGTCTTAAAATAAAAAGGGTTGTCGCAGAAAATGCTAAGCATTGTTGTGCTTGCCTGTTATGAAGGAAGGATTACTAAGAAGCCAGTAAGGATGGATGATATTGTATCCAAATAGAAGCAAATTTCTATAGTAATACATGTTATAAAGGATTATATGTTGTAAGTATTAAACCTAATACCTGTGTAACAGATGCAATTGCTGCTGTATTAATGGAACTAACTATAATTAGATGTAGAACTACAAGTATAAAAGAGAATAGAGGTCGGAAAGGGGACCATCCTTAGTCAAAAATTACTGGTGTCTTTTCATATCTTCTTTGGAGCTTTACCTTGCTTAAAAAGGTAATAATCAATCTCGCAAGCATGTAAACAATCAGCCAGAATCTCTCGAAATTTAATTGAATTTTGGAGGGCTAGTTTTGTTGGAAGTGTGTGGGTTTAGATTCATGAAGGAACTTAATGTGGAATTGGGTTGCATTAATTGAAAATAGCTTTTTTTTTTTAATAGATAGGAAACTTTTGCGGTCCTGTCGATGAGATTATCCTGTCATTAATCTAACTGTTAAAATGAATATAGTAAATAGAATATTAACTATTTTAGTAATTCGATCACGGTTGGGTATGATGTAAGCCGTTAGAGGGTGACTAGACCAGACGCGTTAAAATTAATAATGGGACCATAGAATTTTCGAGATACTTAAGTCAATCCAGATGTGCCATATCATCACTTATATTTTTAGTTAGTTTGTCCTATTAGTTGATATGAAAGTATTATCTCTTATTTTCTATCAATTTTAATTGAAAACTTAGCGAAGATGAGAAATAAAGAAGAAAAGGAATAAGACATCTGGAAATATAAAAAATATCATATTCTTTCAAGGGTTAGAAATGAAAATGATGCATGCTAGGTGAGGATTGCAATTTGATACGAAATGTGATAATATTTGGGTTTTTAGATTTATTAGTGTTGATAGTAGAATATAGTCATTAGTCCACTTGGTCTCTTAGACCTTGAAACCCTATAGCCGATGGGCCCGAAAAGGGCCCACTACTCGCGATGTCCCAATTTTCTAAACAGGTAACAAGATCCACGACTCCACCAAGGAATATTGTGCAAGATCTTTCCATGGATCCTCACCTTGAAAAGGTTTCCTATACTCATAAGTTTGACTAACTAGCGAGCTTGGCCTTATGTTCTCATAACTTCCAATCAAAATAAGCACTCTAGTCACACTTTGTGATCGAAAGGGACACAATCAACTCGGTCACACTCCGAGAAGCGTAGCTCCTCTGTAACTTGATTTTATAATAATCTTATAAGTAAACCCTAGAATTGAAAGTCAAATCGAAATCTTAAAGTCAACATAGGTCAATAACAAGTTTTAATGGAGCTAGATCCAACAAGACTACGCTTGAAACTCTAAAACAATAAAGATGAGATAACCTTTGATTATAGTTAGAAATAATGTCTTATAACCTAAAAAGATCAGATTCGTTAAAAATTCATCCGTTTAGAACTCGAACAAGATCAGTTTCTAAAATCAGAGTCTTGGCATGCAAAACAATAAAATATATTCCAACAATCAATCTAGACTTGTAATGTAGTAAGAAATCGTAAAATATCAGTTACAAAATTTTTCGGCTTTTGAAAATATCAGATATAGCTTATTTACGCATATTTTTCTTATTACTAGTAATTAATTTGTCTTGTTTACTATTCAGTTACTATTCACACTATTTATTATTATTTCACTATCTCTACTTTTTCTTTCTATCTATTATTACATCTCTTACACATCTATTCTTATTTTTTCTTTTCCAATACAACTCTGTACATAACTTATGTTACACATTACTTATTTTTCTTTACAAAAATCAATTTTTAATCTCTCTTCTCTTCTCTAACATGGTCGATGCCCCCTTCCTATACCTCTCTCTCATTTTATTTTCTTTTTCATTTAATTTAAATCATACTAATTTCCACTCTAAAACTCTATAAATACTTCTCCCTCCTTCATTCTTTACGCACATCTCTTAAACACTAACTCTTGCAAATTTTCTCCACAACTTTCCCCTCTTCTCTTGCAAAATCGTGAGCCTCCTCCCTCCCATTCATTGTGATTTCACAAATTTTTCTTTTCATCCATCTTCCATCTTTCATCTTAGGTAAACACTTAAATGTCTCTTTAGTTTATATTAGCATAACATGGACAACATGTATGTTAATTGTTATGATTTCAACAAATCCATGCTAGAGAATGAAATCATAGAAACAACATCTTGTTCATATCTTGTTTAACTCTATGTTAAAATTATGTTTATGTTGTATTCTTGTTCTAACATAACTTTTTATATGTTAGTATGTATAAGTATGTAAATATATTTTAGAGCCTAAAGCTCACTAATTTAACATCTTATTATTGCTTTTATTTCATTGCTTATTATTTATTTCATGGAAAATAAATAAGACTGGTCAAATTCTAGTCTTAGGCTTGTTCTTCATCAAGTTAAAACATATTTTGGGACTTGTCCATTCGAAGTCCCAGGAGCCTTAAATATAATCTAAGGCTCCATGTTTTCCTTATTTTGCTTTTTTATGAGATTGGAAATATTTGAGTATGGGGGAGCCTTGATAAAATCTAAGACTCCCATAATTATTTTCTTGTTTTTATTTTATTTTGTTTATGGGACTTGTTCATTTCTAAGTCCCGGAAGCCTTGAAATAAATCTAAGACTTCTATGATTTTCTTTAATTATGCTTTTCTTATTTTTATGGGGCTCGTCCATTTATAAGTTCGAAGAAGTTTTGATAACAAGCTAAAACTTTCATATCTTTATTTTTAATATTTGCTCATTTGATTTCCTATCTATAATTTCTACATGAGTCTATGCCAAAATTTATCTCTTAACATAACTACTATGTTCTTATGCATGCATGGTCTTAAAGAGATGTTGTCTTAATAAAATTTTCAAAACGAAAATATTGATTATTTTCTCTTATGTAAAATGAGACTTAATTTCAAGGGAATTAACTTTCAACACTTAGGAAAAATTTTTCATCAAGACTAAGAACAATTATTCAACTACACTCTCTTCAAAATGTTAAAATAAATTTATCATAAATTTTCAATGTTGGTAATTCTTTGTTATGCTAAACACTAAGAACAAATCAATTTTTCCACAAAACAAACTCAAAATCATCTTATTAGTTCAAATAAACTTAGAATGAAAATTGGTACACAACATAAAGAATCAAGTTTTAAGAAAAGAATTCATCTTTATGAGGTTAAGAAAATAAAAATAATAGTTAAAATAATTAGATATACACTAACAACAAATTTAAAATTTTAAGTTTTCTTCCAATAACTTGAAAGGAGTTTCCCGCAAACATAACTTTTTAAACTTTTAAAATAAATTATTTTATGAAAAGTTGCTTTTGAGACAAACTTACTAGAATCATACATATAATATGAGTTTATATCAATACTAAATGGTTTTCATATATACAAATATTTTATGCTTGCTATAGAGTGTCAAAGTGGTGAAAAACTTTGGAAAATGCAGAATTTAGGAGCTGGAACTTGTAGGACGAATCTATACTGTCCTTTTTAAAACCTTAATAGTCTTTAATGTTAAAAATAACCCTAGAAATAGATAGATCTTTCCGAGTAGGTAGAAAACAACTACTAACCTTAGAATTTTCACAATCCAAATTTTAACGCGAATGACAAAGTAGAATTAGAAAGTTTAAGTAAAACTTCCATGAAATACTCATTTCGAGTATTTCTTTTGTCTAGGTGATGAGGAAAGTGAAGTCTCTTACCCCAATGAATATTACGTCTAGAAATTTGCCCTAAAACATGGTTAAGTGAGTTTACTCCTTAAATTTTTTTGTACCTATGTTTGTGCTTATAGTTAGTGGCACTAGAAGTAGGAAAAGATAAAAATGGAATATGCATGCTAATGTTTGTTGAAAGTATACTAAGCATATCAGAACTCGAGTGGTTGATAAACAAATTGTGGACTTTCTATTATGATGGAGTGTTTATGAATATTTCGTTGATCGTCTTTAAAATACCTTAATCACATGTCAAGAGTAAATTAACAAATTGATTCATGTATATCATGTAGTAGGTTACATTGCCTTCGCTATTATACTCTTGATGGGACAAGAGCATAATAGTAGTGGTTGGTATAATCGACAGAATCTATAAGTAGCGTGTAGTAACTGATGTGATCTACATGTTTTAGTGGTGAGTAGTAGCTAGTAAAATTTACAAAAACTTATTTGCGAACAATGGTTGTAATTGGCTGGAAACACCTAACCTCGAATAGAGGATACAAATCCATTCAAACATATAATTTTCGGATAATCATATGTATTGCTTGCTCACGTGTTTGATACATTTCATATGCTTGTTTAAATAACTTATTTGATTTATTTTGTATGTGTACAATTAATTCGAGAATATTTCTCACTACGCAAGTTAAGCTTACACTCCCTTAGAAATTTGTTGTAGTTCACCTATCTTTAGTTGAAGCCAAGGGGATACTTCTCTCAGGTATCGATCTTTTGATTCAAGGAGCTTCTAGAAGAATTCCATGAAGTAAAATTAGACATAGACTTCTAAAGAAATCACCTAATGTAATTTTATTTTGGTAGGATTTTGAGACTTATGTAATGATTTTTTATAGGGATATGCCCCCTTTGCTTTGCAAGACTCCTTTTTGTTTAAGTTGTAAGGTTATGGTTTATACTCTTGGATGTTATTAATCATATCTCCTTAAAATTCTAGTTTCAAAGGAAGGTCCTCTATTGTTGTGAAGTATACCTTACACCCGATATCAAAGCTTTTGTGTAACCAAGATAGTCATCTTCAGCTTTAATATTGAGTATGGAGGCTTGCCACGTTTAGGATACCCTTTGGGGTATGGCATCCTCAACTTGGGTATCCTCATCACCTCAGATACTAGGTCAACTAGTAGGAAGAAATCTATCTTGACATGACCCTAAACCACATAGACATTACTCTTATCCATGGACTGACTTAAGCATTGGAGTGGCCGTACTGGGCAACCTCCCGGTACCCCCTTTGACCACCTTTTCTATGTTTGCAGGAACTACTCTACTAGTAAAAATTAGCTCGTGCAACATTTTAGCACTATTTATGGGAAAGTATTGTTGTCTAAAACCCTTTTCGAAATCCCTCCTTTTCTCCTATCGTTTTCTCTGCTAAAGCCTTTCTTAAACCCATAAACCAATGTTACAAGAATATATTCTTTCCATATAATGCTAAGGCCACAGCGGAGCAAATGTCAAATCGATCCTGCACTCACGAAACCTGGAGCCACTCTAGTAGGCGATGGTGGGGCCTTTGAACCATCGGGCATTGACCAACTGACGGTCGTAGATGATAGCCCTTTGGACCTAAGATGCATCCTAGAATTAGAAAACTCATATAGACAAATTATGTATATATGGAAAATGAGCATTCTAACACCCCTTTTTAAGCTAAGATCATAGAGTTGGAGGGCCTAAAGGACCTACATTTGGAAGAACATGCCTTTAGTGCGTAGCAAGGCTTCTCTTCAACCTAGCCATCGTTTAGGCTTGAAGAGGAACCAGTGGAAAGGGATCGCAGGTGTACCGTAACATCATCATGGGCTAATGCCTCTGCCAAGGAGTGGTCTTATAGTTTAAACTGGCACTTGAGTGAATATGAAGACATAGGGCCCCCAAAAGCCCAATGAGAGCTACTTAAAGCATCTCGCAAGGACGCATAGCCTCCCAACACTCAGCTTAAGTCACATCAAGACGCCAAATAGAAGACAAGTAACATGCCAAAGCAGAGGTGGCGGATCCTAACTCAACCTGAGCTCGCGAAGATAACGTACACATCTTCACTGCTAAGGACACTAGCTGGGTTCCAACAAGGAACGTATGTTCGAAGAAATCAAAGATATGATGTGAAGGTTATGGACCATTAGAGAAGGTTTTGGGGACGAACCCCCCTCCAAAGCACTCCTAGGTAAGACTCCCTTTATGGTCAAGGTCCAATTTAAAGTACTCCCAACCGAAGCTTGGTTACCCACCCTAGCATCCTATGATGGGTTGACTGATCCGGAGAACCACATTGCCCAATTCTAGTCTACCATGGCGATACATAATTTCTCGGATGTAATATGCTGCAAAACTTTCCCTACCACCTTTTGAGGAGCAGCTCGGGTGTGGTTCAACAAACTTGAGTTAGATATGATAAGCTTGTTCACCTAGCTCACCGACCTTTTTGTAGCAAAATTCATGGCAAGCAAACCACCAAAGAAAAATGCCTCGTACCTTTATACGATACGACAGGGACGAAGTAAGCCCGTGAGGTATTACCTAATAAGGTTCAATAAAGCATTCCGAGAGGTCCCGAACCTCAACTAAAGAGTAGCTTTAGAGCCTATCAACAAGGAGTCCTTGCAGACAACCTATTTTTTGACTCCATTTCGAAAAGCCAACTCACTATGCTTGAGTAAGTGAGAGAAAAGGTATAGAAATATATTTGCTAGGAGGACACCTGAAACACTAGGAGGGAAGCTGAAGCTAGGATCGAGCTTCCTCGGATAGAAAGCAATCCACTTTAAGAAAAAAGGGCGACAAAAAGACCGTTGCAACTTCAACCAAGTTGATTCATACCATGGTTACAAAGACAATGATAAAGGGAAACTCTTCCCAATGTATGATGAGTTCATGCCCTTGAAGTTACCAATCCATGATGTGTTCCTCAAAATAAGGAACCAAGGCCTCTTGTCACCACACCTCTAGTGAGCCCCAACTTGAGGAGAAAAGACTCAAAAGACTCAAAAGACTATTGGAAGTATCACCGTGACCACGGGCATAATACAAAGAATTGTTGGCAGCTTAAGAGCATCATAAAGGATGCCGTACGACGTAGCTAGCTCAAGCAGTATGTCGATCATGACCTAAAACTAGAGCTACCACATAGAAACGAAAGACCAACAAACAGGAGAGAGATGCTAACACCCATGATTGCTCTGATCGC